>CM035412.1:96915084-97115084 GCA_020310875.1 Ceratopteris richardii
TGATTTTGTAGAATGTCTAAACAAATGCTTCCATCAGCATAGACTGAAGAGAAACAAGAATTTCAGCCTTGAATTGCTAGAGATGACAAGTGGGACTACTCCATTACCTTCCAAAAAAAATCTGCTTCACATTTTGAGGTCTATTTGGTACTTACTGTTAGGATGAAACATCCTAGAAACAAAGCGCACTGTCGGGGGCTTGTTAGGATAGTCCTCGGTGAATTGCAAAGTGAGCTTGAACGTACCTATGATTCCAGCATACACAGTAAACTCAACAAAAAAAATAACACACGAAACAATCTTCCCTTTCACAAAGCACAAAAACTACCTCCATCCCATGGTGTGTCATCAGGCCTGCAAAATAACAATCCAGAAAGTCAATAGAATCTCCACTACAATAGCCATTGATTCTAAAATAAACATTGAATCCCAAAGATATGTAATAAGAAAATCTTGCTAGAAGGCTCTTGGATCGCTACCCAAAGGATCCCTGAGATTCTCTAATCATTACCAAAATCACTAATCATTGAAAATCTTCCTAAAAGCTCCCTGACCACTACCAAAAGGAACACTATCCAACGTGAGATTAAATGGAACAAATATGTAAAGCTCATTGACACAGACCTGTATACCACAATGAATCCAAGAAACTCCCAAATTTACCCGAAAAAGAAAGTGCAATTATAAGCTCTGGTAGTCAGCATAAATCTATAGCCATCAGCTCCATTACACTTAGTATAGACCAACTACTAGTGGATTAGGATCTGGCACTCATGTATAAGGAAGTGCCAAGCTATGTGGAAAAAAATAAATCCACAAAAGGAAGTATGAACTCAAAGAAAGCTTTGCAAACTGAGTTTCTATCACTTTGAGAAGTGATGCACAAACTCAACCACCATAAAAGCTAGCACAAGATACAGCCTAAATAAAGGAATACACATACAAACACATGGCTGACAGAGCATACACACCTATCAACTTGGTCACAATGACACAGACATCTCACAATAAAGACTTATGTCCCATTAACTACAGAACTTAGATAACTAAAATTTATTTCCAGCTATAGAAACAACAATTACAAATCCAGAAAACTTCTTGGTCGCAGCATATTAGGTATGGCCAGTTAAAAGCCATTCTTGAAAGCCTGCGGCACAAGTAACCTAATCTCTGTAGGCATACGATATAGTCGCTCCAGATAATCAAGAAATGTACAAGCACCAATATGAATGTCATCAGCTCATTGCAAGCTCCAATCACATCATTTGAAATAAATTGGACGCCATTGACTAATTGTTGTTCTCATGAACAATGCAAAATGGCATGAAAGACATTGCCAAATACTTATTGATCTAACTTCCAGGTAAACTTCACAAATATTGCAAGATGGAACTCCTTGAGAATATGAAATGGATACGAGGGGTGTTAATGTTGAAGAACGGCAAGTTCATGTAGGGAAAAGATGAACCATTAGTGCACTTAGGGAATAACAAAGCACAATTGACAACATTCAAAGCCCATGTACACAAGGCATTAGAATTACTGACATTCTGACAAAATTTTACAATTACTGGTAGGCACTGAGTCCTGACCAATAGCTTCACTAACTCTGGTTGCAACAAATAGACACACACTACATAATACACAGATGTGAAATAATCATTGCAGTAAAATGAGCGATGCAGGCTATAAAACAAAATCAATTTTCTGATCCAGAAAAAAAGTATTTGGTAGTAGTGTACAAGAAAATAACCAAGTACAAAAACTCACTACCCTGTAATAGCATATAGATTACACTCAGGTTTGTCCAAATAAAATCATGTCAGGTCCATGATAAATGAAGGACAGCAGCATCACAACCAGTTATATTCAACCTCCCCTCAATGGCACAAAGAAGTAACGCATTCACAACTTACGACAATGACTTCACATTTTCTAGTTCAGTGTCTAACACAAGTAACACTTGTATAATGGCCTCAGCTCTGTAGAGGACCCCAGACTGAAGCCAATTGAAACAAAAATACTCAAACAAAGAGTGTAGAATTTGGCTTCTAGATTTCATTGTGCAAGTAAGGGCTCCTGACCCACATAACCATCATGTTTATCCATACAAACAGCACCTCAAAGGAATTCTCATATACAATCGCAATGAAACAATGGCCCTTCCTATAATTAAAAAGGTCTTAAAGATGCAACTGACAGAAAGTGGGTGCAATTCTGTAATCCTCATGGATTAGCTGGCCCTAACTAAGTAAAGGAGCTATAATAATCGTCTATTAAAGAGAGGTTCATAGATGCAATGCAACAGAGAGAATTACTGACAAAATTTTACAATTACTGGTAGGCACTGAGTCCTGACCAATAGCTTCACTAACTCTGGTTGCAACAAATAGACACACACTACATAATACACAGATGTGAAATAATCATTGCAGTAAAATGAGCGATGCAGGCTATAAAACAAAATCAATTTTCTGATCCAGAAAAAAAGTATTTGGTAGTAGTGTACAAGAAAGTAACCAAGTACAAAAACTCACTACCCTGTAATAGCATATAGATTACACTCAGGTTTGTCCAAATAAAATCATGTCAGGTCCATGATAAATGAAGGACAGCAGCATCACAACCAGTTATATTCAACCTCCCCTCAATGGCACAAAGAAGTAACGCATTCACAACTTACAACAATGACTTCACATTTTCTAGTTCAGTGTCTAACACAAGTAACACTTGTATAATGGCCTCAGCTCTGTAGAGGACCCCAGACTGAAGCCAATTGAAACAAAAATACTCAAACAAAGAGTGTAGAATTTGGCTTCTAGATTTCATTGTGCAAGTAAGGGCTCCTGACCCACATAACCATCATGTTTATCCATACAAATAGCACCTCAAAGGAATTCTCATATACAATCGCAATGAAACAATGGCCCTTCCTATAATTAAAAAGGTCTTAAAGATGCAACTGACAGAAAGTGGGTGCAATTCTGTAATCCTCATGGATTAGCTGGCCCTAACTAAGTAAAGGAGCTATAATAATCGTCTATTAAAGAGAGGTTCATAGATGCAATGCAACAGAGAGAACATTGCAATACATATTCATTACAAACTGGAGCACAGAAGCCCTGATGAATCATCTGTCATATAGAAACATGAAGCCTCTCTCTCAAAGAAGAAAGCATGAAGTACTTGATAGATGAATGTTGGCTTCATACTCTAAAGCCGAAAATCCTAGAAAACAACAAACAACAAAATAAACATCACTCTCATACACAATAATAGATCACAACTCTCGAATATGATGGTACTTTCAGTCACAGAAGAATCGTTCCTAAATTTTTCGACAAATCCTATTCACAGCTTATTTGAATAATAAATCTAATGCTCCCCTCTATAAAGATATGGGCAATGCATCTACTAGCTGGTATTAGTGGAAACACAGCGTTCACTTGGGAGAATCTTTTGGGCATGCCAAGAAGCATGCGCATCCATGCACCTTATATAGAAGAAGCTCATGGTGGATCCTACCAACAAAAACGTCCTATGCCTTGCTCCTATCAATACGATCGTTCTACTGTTCCCTTCAAATTTTGCAAGATTCACAATTTCCATTAGTAAAATGCTTTGAAAAGAAATGTTTGGTGCACAAAGTATTAACATGGAACTGGAGAAACAGAAGAAATCCACGTTCTCTTACCCCGGCACGGACTACAAAAAATCGCCATTCTTTGGAGCGTATTATAAATCGCGGATCTCAATGTACGGGTGGGGCTCGCAATCACATAGCAAAGAGTACTGTGGGGCCTCACAATCATATAACAAAGAGTACTGTCAGATGCAAGAACTTACCCGAAAATTACTGCGTTCCAGAGCATAATATTGTTGTCTTGGGGTGCACCGCTGATGCCTGCGGGAGGATCATGCTGCAGGCGCTTGAAGTCACGCATCAAGCGCTTGCGAGACGGCGTAGACATCGTCTGGACAGTAGAAAATCACGGACACGGACGATTTTCCTTCCCCCTTACGCTTGTCTCCTTACACTTCTAAGTCCCGAACACAGTTGCCTCGTATAGCACTATCACACAACACTGTCGAAATGAGATCTGTGAATACTTTGCTATCACTCACCCTTCTGGTCACGAGAGAAACGCAGACTCATCAGAAACAGTCCCTCCCCCGTCCATAGCCACTCAACACGCCAATGCCCTAAAACTCTTCACTGAGGGAAGGAAACGCGCGAGTAATAATCAACCTCGGTTACCTCCGAATGTGTTGATGCACTCAAAATAATGTCTTCCGGGAAGAACCAAAAGAAGATATTAGAACTCGAAAATCCATGAAGGTGAGCCGACTCACGAGTCACAAGAGAATTGGATTCGCATACTGTTCGTGCACTACCTAAAGAAAGAAGTTCCTTCGAGTGGTGCTGCGTGCATCCTTGTTTTCCATGAACATGAGAGACCAACTTCATATGGACTCGGGAATCTCAAGAGAGTATTGAGGTGGACCTCAGGCTTACACATGCTCTAAGGACATTTCACATGCTCTGAGGACATATCAAGAAGAGTAAGGAGGTGGACCTCCTCAAGCTTACACATGATGTAAGGACATTTCAAGGAGATTGAACCACTCTTGTGATTTAAACAGTTGACACAATTAAAGCCCATATTATGAGCATAATTGAGCATGTGAAGAGTTAGGAGGAGATGTGATCTAGAATCATGTTTTACACATAAATGCATCTTGATTGCCTATCTCTAGAAGAATGGAGAAGCAAGTTGACTATTTCAAGGATCTACACAAGGAGAAAGAGGTCTACATTGTCATTCTTGTAATGAATATTTGTCCACAATTTGCAATGACCATTTGCTTTGATCAAGAATGAGAATTATTGATATTTCTAGTGGAGGTCTTTTGCATGATATGTTGTTTTCTTTCATGATGTATTTGGTTGTGGAATGTGGACCTCCTTAGAAGTATAATCTTCATCTAGCCTTCTAAAAGAGAAAAGAAGAAAGGCAAGATATGGATATTCTTTTTAATAGATCCTCCTACCACACCTCAAATGATGTGCCTTTCTCTACCACACCTCAAATGATGTCCTTCTATCTTTTGATAATGTTTTAGTGAGCTATTGTTTTAAGCTTACAAGAGGGAGTAAATTATAACAAGTCTATTAACTAATGCAAACTTTGGATTAGCACATAATAACTTTGGATTAGCACATCATATGATAATATTCTAATGATCTTCCTAGATTAGGTTTGCACATATCTGATGAAGAGAAAAGACATATCATGTTGCCCTCCTTATTAAGTCATATGATAGGGTGGAACACAAAGTTGCATTGTGCTTTTTGACACTCACAAAGTGAACATGCGATCAGGCCAAAACAAAAAAGTGTTTGTTTCTTGTTGCATAATATGGAATAGCAATAATACAAAAAAGAAGCATTGACATTAGATGTAGTTATCTCATGTATAACTTGCATGGACAACAAGATATTTGTGGATATAAGGGGATTGATATTTATGAAGCCTTTTTTTGTTGGGATGCCATGCTATTTGATTGGACCACATTGTTGCATTCTTAAGCCTTTTTTTGTTGAGATTTCATGCTATCCGATTTGCCAATATGGACAAGGATCATGAAGGCCAAGGTCCAATGCTTGGGGGATCCAAGTCCCTAACAAAGGACTATGAGGCTATGCCATCCTCTCAAAGTGGCCATTCGAGGTATGCTTAGGGACTTGTAGAGGATTTTAGAGTTCAAAGGGACAAGATCTATTTAAGGTTGGAGGTAGATTCATAGGCAATCAATGGTGTCCAAAATCTTCTACTTTCCATTTTGTGATGATATTCAACCAATTACCATTGAACTATCCACTTGATGGTGGTCGATGCGTTGTGTGAAAGTCATTCATACACTTGTAAGTGTACACTGACTCTTTGGTAATCTTATTAGAGATATACCTAGCATCAAAATGCTTTTTTTATACTTATTATGTGTGTCAAATGTAGAGGTTTGTAGAAATCCATTTGCAACCTTAGTAGTTGTAGGAGTAGCATTAGCACATCATTTGATGGGTATCATGATAATCATGAAAAAAAAATCTCAATGTAGGGTTTGTCATAGAGAGTTTGTTTTTCTATAGCTAAAATATTTTCAAAGGCTCTTCAACATTTAAAGTTCAAAGAGAAGGAGGGAAAGGTGTTCCTAATCTTCAGATTTCCTCTTTTGAAGCCCTCATTTTATTTAGAATTCAATGGTGTATTCCTTTCTATTAACAACAAAATTTATTGTGTTCCATTGCATCGGTCCATATTTTATTCGTCATTGATTGGATATCGAGCTCCATGTGTGAACTCACTATCTACAGGTGTTCATGTCTGAATTCATGAATTACAAGTGGAGTTATTGATGCATGATTTGAAGCATATTCACTCCTTAAATTTGATTGAGAAACTTGTAGATATCATCTAGATTTGTACAGTCATTTAGACATTTATTAGAGTTTGGATTCTATTGATGTATACCAATGACCTTAGTTTCCTATTTGTGAGTTATTTGGTGAGAGTAAAAATTCAATAGGAATTCAAGCAACATAAGAAAAAAGCATAGATGGAGGAAATATGTGAAATATGAACATTGGAGACTAATGGAAAAATGCAAGGTAAGAAGTTTGCAAAAAATATTTTTTTACTCTCTTTTTTGTGAGCTACAAAATTTTCCATCATTTTCTAGCATAAACTAACCAATTTTTTATCTAACATTGTTTTTTAATGAGGTTGAGGAGTCCTCATAACTTAGAGACTAATATGTAGGATATCTTTTCCAATTACCTTTGTATAAAAGTAAAAGTACCCTATTTTATAAAGAGATTTTGGAATTGATGAAGAACAATCCTTTCACTTGATACCTCTTTTTGCCTCAAATTTTGTGTCCGTTATGCATGTTTTTAATTGAAAAAATATCTTTTGAAGGATTTTAAATCTAGCAAGGTGTGTTTTTCACTAATTTATTCTTGCTTTGAGCCAAGGAACAAAAGAATGCATTTTGCTTGAATTTTATGCACTCAAATCGCATCATAAGTAGCACAATACGACAGAATTTTCAATCCAATCATAATGTCATATGACAAGGGGGGTGTCTTGCACAAATTGAGAGGAAATGCAAACAAAATTATATTTCTGGTTCATGTCAATAGGAGAGTAGATAATTTGCATTAGAAATGTTGATCAAGGCTTGATTTTGAGCATATGCACACCAAATTATTGTGTTTGTTATTAATCATAGTCAATTATCCACCCTCGTGGAAGACTTGGCATCATTCCAAGAAGGTAGTTCACTTCAAGGTGTGCATTGAGGGGGGTTATTAGAGATGTTGAATGCTTCAACCCTATGTAGCACCACCATTGTTCCATAACACTATATTTTGTAAGGCCCCCATTATGAGGAGAAGCCATGTGAGAATGTTGGACAATAGTAGGTTCTGGACTTTGAGGTTAGATGAGGTCTAGAGCATATTATAGATGGATAGTTATGAAGGCTTCTTATAAGCCATTGGATTTGGCATTGATCCTATGTGAGGATCAACAAAAATCAAGGGGCAAAAACAAAATTAGCTATAACTTGTGAAAGGGTCTATTTGGTGTGGTATTGGATCTAGAATTGATCCTAAGTGTGGATTAAGAAAGATCAAGGGCTACGAAGAAATGGTTAAGAAAATAATAGCATAGTGGAATAGAATAGTAGCCAGAGTTGAGAGAACTCAAATTCTCAGACAAAAGTAGACGTAGATTGAGAGATAGAGAACTCAAATTCTCAAGTTGCCAAGAGTAATGCAGTTAAAAGGATGGTGTTGTCCACTTGTGCGCTCCCAAAGTGGAGCTTCGATGGTGATCTAGGTAGGCTCTATATGAAGTGTTAAACATTGGTCTATAGAGACCATTCCATGTGTGTGGGAGACAAGGTCTAGCCATAACCAAGGTCCCTAGCTCGTGGGATATCCTAAGGTATTCAATGGTAATGGGAATGAGTGTTGCATGGTGGCCACATGTCAGCACTAGATCATTCCAGAGCATTACTATTTTGAATGCAAATGGATATAATGGATGGGAGGAGAGTGGCACACACCATTCATGAGCCTTGGAATTTCAAGTCCTTAAAAGATAATTTAGGAGTTTTCAGGCAAGTCCTACATTTCGTATCACAACATTTTAGATCATGAAGGGGAAAAATTTTTCTCTCGCAACCGCCTTGGAAGACATGAATCATCATTGGCCTCATTGTGTGTGTTCTTGCTGACATCGAATGGTTGTTCTCTGAAGCAAAAAAAAGGTGGAGAAGCCCCCTGAGAGAAGTTAAAGCCATCCGAAGGAGGCTTTTGCATGCACATCGCCCAAGAAGGAGGTCAAAGGCTTCCTGGAGACTAACAGAGCTGTCTACACTCCATGAGAGCTATCTAATTGTAGCACTTAACCTCTCTTCTCTAAGTGTTGGGAACAAGAAGGAACTCTCCATCCTTATAACTCTGTGTTCGGCATTGAGAACATGATATGTGGGATTATTCAGAACTCGCGCATGCTCTTCTTGTTGAAGGAAGCTCCACAAAGGCAAAAATTCAATTATGGCTCTTGTTTTACCATTAAATCCCTTTTACAAGGGCTTGTTTGGAATACCTTCTTCCATTAAAATGGCCATATATCTCTTGTTACTCAACCAAACTGAGTGATTTCACTTCCTATGGAATACTCGCTCAGAGAGCTATCTTTTGAGTATTGGAAGCCAATTTGATTAATCTACACACCTGTGTGGAACTTTGAAGTTGGCTATTCAACATTGCGCCCATACAAACACTTTTTTGATGCAAGGATGATCAAGATCCACTTGGAGACGCAAGAAGAGTATGCATCAACCATTTCCAACACTTGCACATACCTTCACATGTTTATCAATTTGAGCATGAGGGGATGTGACTACTAATCCGTGGAGAGCCAGATGCGATTGGTGACCACAACCAAGTTGCTCAAGATTGATTGTAAGTCTATTTATTTTCTTTATTTTGTGTATTCATTGTGTATAGTGATGGATTCTTACATTCAAGGAAACTCTAATTGAAATGTTCAAGTATTTTTAGATAAAGTAAGAGCATAATTCTAAGAGTTGTTTTTAAAAGAACTACCTTGGGGTTTACCTCCTTGCAAGAACATTGAACATAGAATCAAATTGGTACCAAGAGCGAGTTTGACTGCTTGACCGCCATTTTGAATGAGCCTACAGGAGGAGAATGAAGTCCCTAAGGTCATGAATGAGTATTTGCAGAAATGGCCTATCAGACCCAGCTATTCACCCTTTGCAGCACCAATTCTTCTAATGAAGAAGAAAGATGGATCTTATAGGATGTGTGTTGACAATAGAGCACTCAATAAGATTACCATCAAGCATAGGTATCCCATGCCTAGGATAGATGATCTCCTTGATGCTCTAGGTGGAGAGGTTGTATATAGTAAGATAGATTTGAAAAGTCACTACCACTAGATTAGAGTAAAGGAACAAGATGTATATAAACCAGCTTTTTAGGACCCATTTTGGGCATTATGAGTATTTAGTTATGCCATTTGGTTTGACTGATGCACCTGCTATGTTCATGATGTTAATGAATGATATTTTATGACCATTCATTGGAAAGTTTATTGTGAATTTTGTTGATGACTTGTTGGTGTCTACTAATTCTATACATAAGCATGGAAGTCATTTAAGGTTAGTGTTAAATAAGTTAAAAGAAAATCATTTGTTTATGAATCTAGATAAGAATCAGTTATATCTTCTAGAGATAGAGTATTTAGGGCATGTGGTATCGGCCAATGGGGTTTATATGGGTCCCAAGAAGGTCTTAGTTATTCTAGCTTGGTCTACTCTTCAAGATGAGGGGTAGTTACGATCATTTCTAAGACTTTGTTGTTTCTACCAGAAATCAATTTCCTCTTCTTCATCAATAGCAACACCTATGAAGCACTTGCTTCAAGGCAAAGTACCATCTGCATGGGAGCAAGAGCAACAAGAAATCGTGGATACTCTAAAGCAAGTTGTTTAAGAGGCTCTTATACTCAAAGTGGTAGATCCACATAAACCATTTGAGTTGGAGACCAATGCTAGCGACATAGCCATAGGGGTAGTCTTGAGCCAAGATGGTAGGCCAATAGCTTTTGAAAGCAAAAAGTCAAGTAGTGCACAATGCAATTGGCCTGTGCAGGAACAGGAGTTGTATGCAATAGTGCATGCTCTTAAAGTCTGGAGACACTATCTTTATGGTGCAAATTTTTAGGTATATGCAAATCACCATACACTCAAATACTTTTGTAGTCAGCCAAATCTTTGAGGCAGACATGCTCGTTGGACTGAGGCCATGTAGGAGTTTCACATGTAAAACTTGTTTAGAAGAGACAAAGACAATGTTGTAGCTGATGCATTATCACGGATAGTGTATCAAATGAGCTTTACAAATTCATAAAGCTCATTGTTTCAAGATATAAAGGAAGCACAAGTGGAAGGTCCACATTTTTTGCAGATTATTAGAGCCATCAATGATGACTCTATTATAGGAGATGAATCAATTCTAGTTATTTCTTCCCCTAATAAAGCAAATAAGTCACATTCACATTTCAATTTCTCAATGGAGAATGGAATAGTCAAACAAACAGGAAAGATTTGCATACCAGATTCTTGACATTTGAGAATAAAAGTCATGCATGATAACCATGATGTTCCTTGTGTAGGGCATCCTCGATGTTGAGAAGACCACTCAGCTTGTTAGAAGAACATTTTGGTGGTGCGAATTAGCCAACGATGTCTACACATATGTTCAACAATCCTAGTAATGGTAGATAGATTGAGCAAGATGACTCATTTCATACCCACGCATGAGATGATAGAAGCTCCATAGGTAGTGGAGCTATTTATCCAGCATGTCTTGAGATTGTATACGTTACTAACATCCATAGTTTCATATAGGGATGTTAGATTTATAGGACACTTCTAGAAGTTTGTTTTTGACAAACTCAAAGTGTCACTGAAAATGAGTAGTGATGACCATCCACAGACAGATGGTCAGACTGAGAGGGTCAATCCGATTCTAGTGGACATGTTGAGATCCTATGTGCTTGAGAGGCAGATAGATTGGGATGGTTGCTTGCCATTAGTAGAGTTTGCTATAACAATAGACCTCATAAGTGATAGGAATGTATCCTTTTGAGATGAACTATGGCATGAATCCCACTCCTCCCAATACCAAGGAATGCCAAAGAAATGTCCTAGTGCTTCATATTTCCTCATGAACCTCCAAGCAAATTTAGAAATAGCTAAAGCCAAGATGTAGTAAGCAACATATAGGGCAAAAGAATATGCTGATATGAAGAGATCTCCTAGAGTCTTTGAGGAGGGAGATATAGTTTCTCTTCAAGTGCCAGCTAGATCTACTTCACTATCCACAGGGAAGTGTCCGAAACTTTCATGAAGGTTTTGTGGAACTTTGAAGATAGCTAAGAAGCTTAGCAATTTTGCATATTGATTAGATCTTCCTCCACATTGTAGAGTCCATCTATTGTTACATCTTAGTAAACTTAGAAAGTATATTTCCAGGGAGGATAATCTAATAGAGGATATTGTTTCTTTGCAAGAAAATGATAGCATAGATCATCCGAGAGATATGATACTAGATTGGAGATAGAAATGGTTGAGGAAACATGTCATCCAAGAGTATCTCGTAGCTTAGAGAGGATTACCGCTTACATATTCTACTTGGGAATCAGAAACTCTGGCTCGCAAGTACTTTCCCTCATTTATCATTGAGGACAATGATCTTTAGAAGGGGGAGAGAGTGTTTGACATTGATCTACAGAGACCATTCCATGTGTGTGTGGGACAAGGGCTAGCCATAGCCAAGGTCCCTAGCTCGGGGGATATCCTAAGGTATTCAATGGTAATGGGGACGAGTGTTGCATGGTGGTCACATGTCGGAACTAAATCATTGTAGAGCATTAATATTTTGAATCCAAGGGGATATACTAGATGGGAGGAGAGTGGCACACACATCATTCATGAGTCTTGAATAGGGAAACCATGCAGTGCCACAAGGCCTTTATTTTTGCCTTGAATGTCAACCCAATGGCTCAAAAGTTTATGCCCTACCTAATGCAATGGCTAGGCTCACAAAGATCATCAGTCACTGTCAACAATCACACATAGACCTCATCTAACTTTGAAGTTAGGGTTCCACAAATGTCTCAACTCTCACAATGGATTCTCCTCAATGGGGACCTTACAACTTAGATCACCATCAATCATGTGTGGTCGTTTGAGGGCGGAGTATTGAGTATATCTAACACCACCCCTCCCTCAATGTCCACCCTGCAGTGAACTACCTCCTTGGTCCAATTCCAAGCTTTGGAAGGTGTTGATGAAGTTTATTAGTCCCAAGAGCCTTCGTGTAGGTGTATGCTCCATATTCTTCAATTGGACAATAGCTTATCTCCACGATCCCATCCTCAAACAACTCATGCACATAGTGATATTGAATATCTATGTGCTTGGTACGTGCATGGAAAATAGGATTCTTCGTGATGGCCATGCAAATTCGGTTGTCACACTTCAACCGTGTAGCCTCTTGTCCTTCTATTCCTATGCACCATAGGATCCTCCTCAGCCATACTATTTCACAGGCTGCTTTGTACTAAGCCTCAATAGAAGATAATGCTACAGTTGGTTGCTTCTTACTGATCCAAGATAGAATCCCTGATCCTAAAGAAAAGCAATATCCAAAAACTCATTTTCTAGTAATATCTTCTACCCAATTTGAATCACAATATCCAACCAGAGATGATCCTTCTTCATAGAAAATACCATAATCAATGGTTCCTTTCACATACTTGAGTATCTGCATGCTTGCCTTCCAATGAGTTTGGCAAGGCTTATTAGAGAACTTGCTTAATATTCCAACAAAATAAGAGATATCTGGTCTGCTATTGCACAAGCAAATGAGAATTCCAATTAATCTCCTATATCTTCCAATATCCACTAGAGGTGAAGTTTCTTCAATATATAATTTTGTGTTGACCTCCATAGGTGTTGAAATTCCTTTTCAATCCTCCATGTCGAATGCCTTCAAAACCTGTCTTGCATACTTATATTGAGAGATGAAAATCTTCCCTGGTTCCTGCCAAACTTTCAAGCCTAAGCATTAATGCATTAAGCCCAAGTCTTTCACTTCAAATTCTGAACTCAAGGCATCTTTCAATTGTTGAAGA
The DNA here is from genome assembly GCA_020310875.1 of Ceratopteris richardii. Lineage (NCBI taxonomy): Eukaryota > Viridiplantae > Streptophyta > Polypodiopsida > Polypodiales > Pteridaceae > Ceratopteris > Ceratopteris richardii. The sequence continues at coordinate 96,928,386 of CM035412.1, forward strand.
AGAGCATCATGATTTCTCGTAATCACAAGGTCATCTAATAGAGTACAAGCACAATTGTCTTCCCTCCTCTCTTTAGAACATACAAGTTAGCATCAAAAGCAAATCTTTTGGAACCTAGATCCAAGAGATACTTATCTATGTGCTAGTACCATACTCTAGGAGCTTGTTTCAACCCATATAATGCCTTCTTCAGCTTACATACCTTGTTCAACTTCAGCTGAAACACATATACCTCCTCCTTGAGGTCTCCATTTAGGAACGTTGATTTGACATCCATGTGATAGAATGGCCATCGTTTATGTGCAGCCATAGCTAGTATTAATCATATAATATTCATCTTTGCTATCAGGGTAAATGATTCACAAAGCTCAATCCCTCCAGATTTTGAATAGCCCTATGCAACAAGTCTTTCTTTGTACTTTTCCAAAGTACCATCAACCTTGTACCTTAGCTTCTAGACCCACTTGGTGTTGATGAAGGGGGTCAATCCACTAGCTCCCAAGTTCCATTCTTCATGATATTGTTGTATTTTGTTTGGATGGTAGCCCTCTAATTTGGATCGTGGAGTGCCTCTTCCACATTTGTTGGTTCCTTTGCTTGTTCTTGAATGATCTCAGTCATGAGGGCTATATTTACAATATGGGCACTTGCCTGTCTCTATTTCTCTATTCTCTATGATTGCCTCAGTCCATTTGAAACCTATTCTAGTGACTATGGGATAGGATTTGCAAAATCATAGAGCTACCTCACCCAACATGGCAATAACTTCTCTGCTTGGGTGAGGATAGATTGGTGACTTTTAGACTCATCATCTGAAGATGATGCTTCCTTCCCTTGTGTAGAAGGGATAGATCTTAGGCTAGGTTCTTAATGGATTGCCCCTTCGTCTAATGATAAAGTTTAAGCTCTCTTTTCCTCATCCATTGCATGTGGCTTCTCCTCCTTAAACACCATATCGCGACTCTGCATGATCTTCTTAGCCTCAGGGTCATAAAGCTTATAAGCCTTGTTATCTTCACTGTACCCTAAGAAGATACATTTGATCCTTTTTAGTTGAAGCTTGTTTCTCTCCCTATCTGGAACGTGTGCATAACATTCACTTCCGAATACTTTGAAATGGGAAAATAGCTTTTTACCATTAGGCCTCTTGTGGAGTCTTTCCATCAAGTGCCTTGGTGTAGCTTTGATTCAAGATGTAGATAGCAATGTTGATAGCCTCTACCCAAAATTGATTTGGCAAAACCTTTCCCTTCAACATGCACCTTTCCATCTCCATGATGGCTTGATTCTGACATTTTGAAACACCGTTCTGTTGAGGGCTATGTGATATTGTGAGTTGATGCTTGATTCCTTTACTCTTGCAACAATCTTCAAACTCCCTTGATGTAAACTCACCATTGCCATTTGTCTTGCATTTCTTCATCTTCTTTTGTGTTTCAGTTTCAACAAGCTAAAGAAACATTCTTTAAAATTACCAAAAGCTTGAGCCTTATCATGAAGGAAGTACACCCACATCTTCTTGCTATAGTCATCAACAAGAACATGAAGCAGGAAGATCAGCCCAAGGCCTGTGTAGGCATTTTTTCACACAAGTCAGCATACACCAACTCTAGAGGATAGCTTGCTTTCTTGTGGAATTGCCTTCCTCTGTTGCTTGCCCATCATGCAAGCTTCACATGGTTCTTTCATTTCTACGATCAATGGTAGGTGTGCAACCATACACCTGCAATGCATCTCCTTAAGTACAAGGTATTATGGTCGAATCTCTCATGCCACAGCTTACTTGTGACCACACTTATAGTGGCTGTAGGAGTAGAGAACTTATACAAGTTGTTCCTCCTTATGCTAGTCCCATCAACATTATTGTTATTGTCCATAATCTTAGCTCTTGTCTTACTAAAAGATACTTCATGACCTTGATTAGTTATAGAAGTTAATGAAAGCAGATTTCATTTGATTTTTGTAATATACAACACATTCAAAAGCTTTCTGATATCCCCATTAGAGTTAATGAAAGAAAACATATATTCACCCTCAGTAGGACATCTTGCATTATTGCCTACCTTTACTCTAATGGGTTCCTCTAGAGGCTCTAAGGAACTACAAAGGTCTTTTCTACTCTGTGATAGTCTTGAAGAATTCTTTTTGTCATTCTTCTTTTTGTTTCCATATTTTGAAGAATTCACTTTGCCTCCTTTGGCATTTGTTGTGACTGCATCATCTCGTTTGCTACTCCACTCCTTGCCTTGAGCCACAACTCCTCCTCCGCGAGTAAGGCATTGAATTCTTCAAAAGTTAGAGGTTGAGGTCTGATTTGAGTATTAAGAGCAGTTACCCAACCATCAAAATTTGGTGGATAGATTCAGAGATAATGGCAAGTTAGCTCCTCGCTTGAATTTTGTACACCTTCTCCTACCATTTGATCCTGTAGATTTTTTATGTGAGTGATAAAAACCTCTGCACTCTCCCCATCAACGGACCTTTCTGTTGTCGATTCTCCAAGTTTTGAATATGTGTTTGATTACGAGTTTCATATTGATTTCTCAACATGTTCCATGCCTCACAAGCCTTGGTAGTATGCTAAATGAGAGTCAGAACGCTATCAATCGTACTTGTAACTAGAGCACAGAGTGAATCTACGTTTCTACATTTCCAAGCACATAGAAGATCAACATTAGGAGGAATCATTCAACGAGAATTATTTGGATTAGGTGTTTCTCGGGGCTCATGTTGAGTCTCAAGAACATTCTCGAGAAGCTCATATGAATCGAGGATAGAAGTGATTTTAAACTTCCACAAGGTGTAATTGGTACCATCAAGTTTACCTTTTGTGAAGGTTGGTGGTCGTATCCACAATGTTAGGATGATCGGCATCATTGCTTCTCCTGCTTATGCTCCACCTAGTCCTATTGATGAACCACCTTGATTCCTAGTCATAGATAATGATGCACCACTTTACATCTCTCCTTTGTTGTTGATGCCTTTGCAACATCTATGTTTCTACTTCTGCACCACTTGGGGCCTCTTGAGCTTTGATACCATGTAATAAAATAACAGCACAATGGAATAGACGAATAGATAGAGTTGAGAGAAAAATGAAGACAAAGATAGACATAGACTGAGAGATAGAGAACTCAAATTCTCAAATTATCAAGAGTAATGTAGCTAAAATGATGGTCCTTCTTCATAGAAAATACCATAATCAATGGTTCCTTTCACATACTTGAGTATCTGCATGCTTGCCCTCCAATGAGTTTGGCAAGGCTTATTAGAGAACTTGCTTAATATTCCAACAAAATAAGAGATATCTAGTCTGCTATTGCACAAGCAAATGAGAATTCCAATTAATCTCCTACCAATATCCACTAGAGGTGAAGTTTCTTCAATATATAATTTTGTGTTGACCTCCATAGGTGTTGAAATTCCATTTCAATCCTCCATGGCGAATGCCTTCAAAACCTGTCTTGCATACTTATATTGAGAGATGAAAATCTTCCCTGGTTCTTGCCAAACTTTCAAGCCTAAGCAGTAATGCATTAAGCCCAAGTCTTTCACTTCAAATTCTGAACTCAAGGCATCTTTCAATTGTTGAAGAAGAGCATCATGATTTCTCGTAATCACAAGGTCATCTAATAGAGTACAAGCACAATTGTCTTTCCTCCTCTCTTTAGAACATACAAGTTAGCATCAAAAGCAAATCTTTTGGAACCTAGATCCAAGAGATACTTATCTATGTGCTAGTACCATACTCTAGGGGCTTGTTTCAACCCATATTATGCCTTCTTCAACTTACATACCTTGTTCAACTTCAGCTGAGACACATATACCTCCTCCTTGAGGTCTCCATTTAGGAACGTTGATTTGACATCCATGTGATAGACTGGCCATCGTTTATGTGCAGCCATAGCTAGTATTAATCATATAATATTCATCTTTGCAATCAGGGTAAATGATTCACAAAGCTCAATCCCTTCAAATTTTGAATAGCCGTATGCAACAAGTCTTTCTTTGTACTTTTCCAAAGTACCATCAACTTTGTACTTTACAATCCACTAGCTCCCAAGTTCCATTCTTCATGATATTGTTGTATTTTGTTTGCATGGTAGCCCTCTAATTTGGATCGTGGAGTGCCTCTTCCACATTTGTTGGTTCCTTTGCTTGTCCTTGAAAGATCTCAGTCATGAGGGCTATATTTACAATATGGGCACTTGCCTGTCTCTATTTCTCTATTCTCTATGATTGCCTCAGTCCATTTGAAACCTATTCTAGTGACTATGGGATACGGTTTGCAAAATCATAGAGCTACCTCACCCAACATGGCAATAACTTTTCTCCTTGGGTGAGGATAGGTTGGTGACTTTTAGACTCATCATCTGAAGATGATGCTTCCTTCCCTTGTGTAGAAGGGATAGATCTTAGGCTAGGTTCTTAATGGATTGCCCCTTCATCTAATGATAAAGTGGAAGCTCTCTTTTCCTCATCCATTGCATGTGGCTTCTCCTCCTTAAACACCATATCGCGACTCTGCATGATCTTCTTAGCCTCAGGGTCATAAAGCTTATAAGCCTTGTTATCTTCACTGTACCCTAAGAAGATACATTTGATCCTTTTTAGTTGAAGCTTGTTTCTCTCCCTATCTGGAACGTGTGCATAACATTCACTTCCAAATACTTTGAAATGGGAAACAAATAGCTTTTTACCATTAGGCCTCTTGTGGAGTCTTTCCATCAAGTGCCTTGGTGTAGCTTCGATTCAAGATGTAGATAGCAATGTTGATAGGCTCTACCCAAAATTGATTTGGCAAAACCTTTCCCTTCAACATGCACCTTTCCATCTCCATGATGGCTTGATTCTGACATTTTGAAACACCGTTCTGTTGAGGGCTATGTGCTATTGTGAGTTGATGCTTGATTCCTTTACTCTTGCAACAATCTTCAAACTCCCTTGATGTAAACTCACCATTGCCATTTGTCCTGCATTTCTTCATCTTCTTTCGTGTTTCAATTTCAACAAGCTAAAGAAACATTCTTTAAAATTACCAAAAGCTTGAGCCTTATCATGAAGGAAGTACACCCACATCTTCTTGCTATAGTCATAAACAAGAACATGAAGCAGGAAGATCAGCCCAAGGCTTGTGTAGGCATTTTTTCACACAAGTCAGCATACACCAACTCTAGAGGATAGCTTGCTTTCTTGTGGAATTGCCTTCCTCTGTTGCTTGCCCATCATGCAAGCTTCACATGGTTCTTTCATTTATGCAATCAATGGTAGGTGTGCAACCATACACATGCAATGCATCTCCTTAAGTACAAGGTATTATGGTCGAATCTCTCATGCCACAACTTACTTGTGACCACACTTATAGTGGCTGTAGGAGCAGAGAACTCATACAGGTTGTTCCCCCTTATGCTAGTCCCATCAACATTATTGTTATTGTCCATAATCTTAGCTCTTGTCTTACTAAAAGATACTTCATGACCTTGATTAGTTATAGAAGTTAATTAAAGCAGATTTTGTTTGATTTTTGTAATATACAACACATTCGAAAGCTTTCTACCTTTGCACCATTGGATTTTGATTAGAAACCAATGGTGGATATTATTTTGGGCATGGATCAAGCTATCACGACCTCTTGGAGGACCTTATAAGGATGGTCCCCTCCCCATGTAAGATCATATTTTGTAGTGTTTGAAACCCATCTTAGTACCCATTGTGTTGGTCTATAACTCTTCACCTAGATTCTATCTAGATCATCATGTAAGCTCCATATAGAGAGTGCATGGGTGGATAGAACCATCTCTTTCTTGTGTAGTGTTTGAGTTGAATTGATTTGAGTTCATCTTCTACTCACCTTGAGTCCAGTTTCCATTACAACCATATCTCTTATGTTTTTCCATGACTAGCAATATCTCTCTAACCTTTATCCTATATATATGTATTGTGGTAACTTCTACATGATATTAGAGTTGTGCCACTAGTCCATTACCCCTTAGTCATCATTTCATTTCTTTTTCTTACATGGTATCGAAGCTCAAGAAGGTGTAAAAGATTGTAGAGACGGAGGCCAAGGAATCAAATCTAGAGTTCATGGAAGGAAAGCTTCAACATTCAAGCTTGTGAGAGGGAAATGCTACAAATATAGACTTTGTGAGAGGTAAAGGCTTCAACATTAGAGTTCTTGGGGCAAAGGCTACAATGCTACAACTTTTGGGATGCAAAGGCTTCAACGTTAGAGTTCTCAAGAGCAAAAGGCTTCAACAATAGAGATCTCAAGATGCAAAGTCTTCAAGGGCTCAAGTTCATGGGACACAAAGGCTTCAACACTATGGATGTGTTAGCATCTAGAAGTTGAAGTGGAAGTGAAAGTGGAAGTAGATTTGGTGCAATGGATTTGGCAATGCGAACACTATGGGTTCATTTACCCACCTTCAATGAAGGCAAGTTAGATGGTACAAATTATTTTCTTTGGAAATTCAAGATTACAATTATCCTTGATTCTTATGATCTTTTGGAGATGGTGATGGGAAGTCACCTAAAGCCACAACCTAGCTTCGACCCATCATATTTGAGTATGGTGATTCTCCTAGATGCAAAGCTTCTACAAGCTTGGAAGATAAGGAATGCAAATGCACTATACATTATAGTGACCAATTGTGTGGAATCTATTCTAGCTCTAATTCAGCATACATCCGAGGCAAGTGAGGCATGGAATATGTTAAGGACTCAATACGAGGTGCAAAACCAGACATGCATTGAAAATTTAGAAAAACAATTGGAAGCAAGAGGTTTGTAGAAGGAGAGAAGGATAAGGAATCAAATACTTAGATCATGAATCCATGTCATGGAATGGCTTTTGAAGGGATAGAGAAGATAGGCAAGGGGCTAGTTCAAAGGTGTCTCCAAGATTCTCCACCAAATTATGATGGATGAGTAAGTATTCTTAACATTCAGGTGAGACCTCAAGCTTTGATATTTGAAGAGTTTTATTCACTACCAATGGAAGAGGGTTTGCAACTTAAAGTCCAAGCAAGCATTAGCAACAAAGATGCTATGTTCTCCAGCAATGCATCATAACAAACTTGATTAGATATTTCAACATTGGTTGAAAGCTTGGATGATAGGCGGTAGGATAAAGTCCAAGCTATTGAGGGGTTGAAAAGATCTTCATGTAAACATCTCAAGCTAGAACTAGACCTCTAGGACATGAAATGAGTTCATTCCTTCACTTGTTCGAACTTGCACTGTGGCAATGACTTAGTGACAGTGCACCTTGATGGATGCTACATTTCATTCCACCTTGCAACTCAAAAGTAGAGCTAAAGTTGGCCCTTCTAAAAATCAAAAGTAAGTTTTGATTTAAAGATTAGTTTACATACCACTTCTTGTACTTGTTTTTAAAGGAATAGTTGGCATGTAAATTTGATAGGCATACCAAAGAGATGTGTAAACTCCAAAAGGACAAAAATATTAAGTAACTCATCTCAATGATGATGAAGAAGATGGATGCCTACAAAGAAATTGCAAAGGCTCCTGCAAGAAGAATTACAAACTTCCTCCCAAAATGGATGTATAAAGATAAACAAGGTTTCATCAAAGGAAACTTAATTCTAGAAGCTATCTTTGACATCTAGGAAGGTAGGGGCAAGTGAAACTCGCATTCAGTCGAGTAAGAAGAAATGACTAGGTGATCACAAGAAAAGGGGTGTTGGTCAGAAGACTACTAATTATAGGGCTAATATATCTTTCTATACTGTTTTTTATTTCTCACATATTTTTCAATGCCCTCCTTTTGGGATATCTACAGAAAGAAGGATAGCCCTCTTGGAGAATCACGACATAGAAATAAAGAGGATTTTCTCACCTTACATAGTATGCTTTCAATAACCAATCTCTCTTTCCCAAGTTTTCTTCACTCTTGTGAGGACTTAATGGCACAATTACTGAACTCTCATGTGTTGTCAAGGAAAAGTTTCACAAAATCAAATGGAAACTCTTTTTATTAGCTCTCATTTCCAAATATTTTTCTCACATTTTTCTAAAAAGTTATGAATTCACTTGTTCCACTATTTTGAAAAAACTTTATGTGCACATTCTAATCCTCATTTGCTTACCAAAGGTTCCTCTATTGAGTATATTGAGTGCCACACTTGAATAACTTGAACATCTAGATCTTTTTGTTGGAAAACTCCATCAAAACATTGAGACCGACCTTTGCAAGCTGCTTTTTAGAACCACATTATATCTTCTTTCTCAACACTTCTCAATAAAAATTACCACTCAATATGTAGCAAGTATTGTAACTCTCCATTGTTAAGATTTCTTTCACCTCTAAAAACTATGCATCAAGCTCTACTTGTTGTTCTTTTTGTGCTGTAAATGAGCTTGTAATAGCTTATCTGTGAACTTCCTCTAACTAAGAGAAGATCTTATCTTCTCCTTATCTCCATTTTCATTGGGCAAAAGATATTCCCTTTTGTCAAATTAAAAAACTCTTTCATTAGAAAAGTCACGCTTCAGTTCTTACCCGTGCATACTCTGAGAGGAAGAGAATTGTCCTCTCTACATTATCAATCTTATCTTATCTTCTGAGAATAAGATTGCTCAATCTTATCTTTGTTATAAAGGAGGATAACCAGGGGCTACTCCCCCCGATTAACTTTGAAAGTACAACTGTATAGTAGCCTCTTTCTTCTTTGCCCCTTTAGCATCTAATTTTGGACAACTCTTAATTGACATGACTATTTGCTTTACAATATTTGCAAAACAAATTTTGCTTTTCTGATTTCTTCTCATCTTTGTCTTCCTTCTTCGATTGTGCAGAATTAGCAAATTTCTGCTTACTAGTAGAAAAGATCCATTTTCCTTTGCCCTTCTGACTAGCCAAGAAAGCTTGATCTTCAACGCGCATAATAGACCTGTTGTGCCTAGATTGATCTTCCTACAACAAAACAAAAACTAACTCTTCAAGTGTTAAGGCATTTGGATTTCTTTTCATCATCAAACGAAGAGTAGAAGCAAAACTCTGATATGAGTCAAGCAGACCATTCAGAACAGTGTGCACAAGTTAAATATCAAGAAGGACTTTATCAATAGAAATCAATTGCTCCTTCAAATCCTTGATCTTCACTCTCCAACTGTTTTCGGAGATAAGCAACACGAGCCTCATTACTAACCTGGTACAATGTGGTAAGTGTATCCCAAGCATCCTTAGCTATTCTACAAGAGCAAATGTGAGGAATGATGGCACGTTTGATAGACAAAGCTATCAATGCATGTAATCTTTCTCTGCAATAGGTGCAACAGAAACAACAACACGAACAAGAATCTGCACAACATCACCATCTGCATCAGCTTTAGTATCTGTATTTGTAGTACCTGTGTTCGCAGGTGTAATAGGATGTTTTTCAACACCCTGCATAATATTCCACAATCCTTTGCGACCAATACATGACACACCATATAAGCCCACAATGGATAATTAGTACCATCCAAATTATCCTCAACATCCAACATAAGGAATACATCACTGCTTTTAGCCAGGGCCAGTGACTAAAATACCTTGATGCAAAAAAATGATTGTATCTGAAAAAATTGAACAGAACTACCTAAACGAGTCCTGCTAGACCTCTAGCAGACTTCAAGATGCTTATACTGGCGAATCAAAACATGTATATATCTTTAGCACAAAAAGACAAAATAACTTGCACAAGCACTGTGATAGTGCATTTGGAGGTCGAAACGAGCTTAGATCTCTTAATCACCCGGAGTATGCACACCAAATTTTGTGTGATTCTGAGACTATGACTGGAGGAGTGTCGGAGATCCCCTAAATGAAGCAACAAACTATTCTCATACCAATTGTTGGAGTTAGACGTCTGCGGAAGCACGCAAACAACACAACAAAGAAGAAGAAGCTTGGAGCACAACACACAATATTGAATTTATTACCACTAGAATGTATAAAGATAAGTAACCCGTTAGGGCAATAGGCATATATACAAGCTGGGGAGAAAAAACCTCTTAAAGAGGGAAAAAAGTGCCCCAGCGGTCTTAGTGTGTTTACACACATCACTACCTAAATATATCAATAAGTTGAACGTATGGAAGATCACTTATCGTGAACAACTTTTGCTAAGTGAGAAAAAGGAGCTTATCAGATTTTTTTTTTTTTTTGTGAAGACAAGTTTTCATGCAGAGTGTCACAATGTCACAAAGAATGAATGCGAGGACTTGCAACAAAGAGGATGTCACAAAGAATGAATGCGAGGACTTGCACCAGAGAGGATGAGAACTAAGCAACATGACTGATTCGCACTTCTTATTTGAAGCTCCTGTTGTTGGTGTTTGTCGAGATTGTCGAGAGAAATGGACCTCAAGCATCTACTACGTCAAGCTGCGGCTATTGAAAATGAGATCGTTAGAATACCTGCATACCAGTCTATAATAAGAATGTACACAAGAAGAACTGCCACTCGAGACTAAAGAACGAGAATATCTTCATGTCTTTGAACTGCTCCACCATTATTCATTGCTATGAACAATAGCGACAGTATGTGTACTAACGGAACACTCAAGCTACCACTTAAGCACATACTTTCTTCAGCTCTGATGAGCTTTGTGTGCCATGCAACGACTTTGAATGGTTGTCGACCTTCATCTTCATGGTCAACAACAAAAGGATAGGCACACAGAGCAAGAGACTCACCACCACTCTAGCCCAATTCTTATGTTGGACAACTATGTGCAGTCAAGCGACAAAATTCAAATCATTGCAGACATGCCCATTTCTACAAGCTTTGGAACTAGTTGTGGTTACACTGCCATCAACTTTTGAAACACATAAAATATTATCTACAGAGGTGTCTGAGAGCTTTGTGGACTGCTCTTCTATTTGCCGTCAAAAAACGGCACCATCCTTATCTCTAATGGTGACTCCTTGTCTCTGAGAATCGCACAGAGGTTGTGCTTCTTCAACAGAGGTTGTGCTCTTCTATTTCCCGTCAAAAAACGGCACCAAGATTGTCTCTGATGGTGACTCCTTGTCTCTGAGAGTCATGCACAGAGGTTGCGCAATGAAATTGAGCACAAGGGATGAGTCGAGAACAATGCTAGAAGGAGAAGATTGTGGAGAATTCCTAATGCTATGATGCCACGTGTTATGGATGGGCTTGGTGAGTGTACAATACGAAAAGAGCACATGTGTGCTGATGGAGATGAAGCTAGGAGTAGTAATGGTGTAGTGACCAGGAGGGAAGGAGAAGTCTATTGAGTTGTCCACATCTTGTAGGTGATTTTGTAAGGCTTTAGCCTCTTGAGGCGGAGATCCAGAGTTCAACCCTTGGACTTAACATGTAATGGCTTTGCCTAGTTTAAACCAGTTGTAATCTAGTCTAACCCCTACTTTTTGGGATAGGGGATTTGCGTGGAGATCATTCTGACCACTACTGATGGTAGTTCTTTTACATTGTCAAATGCTTTATTTGTGTTAGGGATCAAGAAGAATCTGTTAGTTTCAGCTTTAGCCAAGATTGGCTTGGTTGTGAAATTTGTTGATGATAGATGTATAGTTCATGATCTATCAAATGGTGACTTGATTATTGCTTCTGGCATTTTATCTCGTGGGATGTATAAGCTCATAGATTATGAAAAATCTATGAATGAATCAACATGTGCAGTACATGATTCTCAGGCTATGTCAAATGCAAAGCTTTGGCATGCACGCTTTGGTCATCTGAATTTTGCTAGTTTGCTACGCCTCTATAAATATGAAATAGTGTCCTCTATGCCCAAACTTGAGGCACCCAGTAAACATGTATGTGAAGGCTGTATTTTGGGCAAAATGCAACATTCCTCATTCCCAAAAGATGGTTCTGTTCGAGCTACACAGAAATTGAAGCTTGTTCACAGTGATGTCTGTGGTCCTATGCAGACACCCTCTTTTGGAAATTATCTTTACTTCATGACTTCCATTGATGATTTTTCTAGGCATGCACGGGTATATCCATTGAAAGCGAAGTCTGAGGTGTTGATGTGCTTCAAACAAATTTTGGTTTTGGCTCAAAATCTGTCAGTATGTAAAATGGGCACCCTCTATTCTGATCGAGGGGAGGAATATATGTCTTCTGACTTTAATGCATTTTTGGTTGAACATGGGATAAAACATCAGTGTACAACGTCGTATACACCTCAACAGAAAGGAGTTGCTAGACAGAAGAACAGGTCACTCATGGAGATGGCGAGGTGTATGGTCAAGAGTCAAGCTTTACCACATAGTTTCTGGCTTGAGGCTATTATATGCGCAACATATGTACTTAACCGGTGTCCCACTAAAGCATTGCAGTCTATCACTCCAATTGTTGCAAGCCATCTGTTGCTCATCTGCATGTTTTTGGTTGTTTGGCACATGTATTAGTGCCTTAACAACATCATAAAAAATTGGGTGATAAAGCAATGAAATGTATTTTTGTTGGGTACAATTTTGAAAGCAAAGGCTATTGTCTATATCATCCATAGAGTAAACGCATTTTGGTTAGCTGTGATGTTATTTTTATGGAAGATGTTATTCAACCCTTACTTTCATGTACAAAGGAGACATCTGTTAGCTCCAAAGACATGTATGATAATTTTCCACCTCTTTTTACAGGTGGACAGTCTAGTACTGGTCCTAATGAGGCAATTTCTCAGCCTTTGTAGGTTTCATGTGATGATGCAGATCATTTCGTTTGTTATGCAGATTTACATGATGCACTTGCTGATGAGACAGCTGATATTGAGCAAGCAAAAACTATGCCAAAATGGTTGGTGGAGACTTTGCATGACAACAAATTAGATGCACCCTTGTCATAGCGTACTCATTCAGGCTCTCATAGTGCCTCTTTTGCATCAGATTGCTATGCTATGGCTGCATCTATTCTCTCTGATGAGAATGAGCCTGTTTCGTTTGATGAGCACAAAATTCAAAAAATTGGATGGCTTCTATGCAATCTGAATATGATGCTATAACTAAGGATGGTACCTGGCCTTTATGTGACTTGCCTCTTGGCAAGAAGGCCATTAGCACTAAGTGGGTATACAAGCTGAAGCATAAGACTGATGGAACAGTTGATAGGTGTAAGGCTAGGCTTTTTGCAAAGGGTTATGTGTAGGAAAGAGGCATTGATTTTGATGAGCCCTTTGCACCTACATGCCGAATGACTACTGTTCGTAGCATATGTGCACTTGCAACTCATCATGGTTGGAATGTACATCAATTGGACATTAAAACATCATTTCTGAATGGTGACTTGCATGAAGAAGTGTATGTTTTTCAGCCATGTGGCTTTGTGTAGAAAGGGCATGAAAGCTAGGTGTGCAGATTAAAGAAGGCATTATATGGTTTAAAGCAAGCACCACGTGCTTGATATGAAAAGATACATGCCTATCTGATTGAACATGGTTTTGAGAACAATCCAAAAAAGAGCACCTTATATGTTAAGCATGCTAATGATGTGCTTCTGATCATTGTTGTGTATGTTGATGACATGCTACTCACTGGTCCTCATGACAAGCATATTGCTGATTTTAAGGCTGATTTGCATACCTTATTTGAGATGTATGATTGGGGGCATTTGCATCATTATTTGGGCATTCAATTTATGCAAGTTGATGGTGGAATGTCTTTGTGTCAAATGAAATATATTGACACATTATTGTAGCATTTTGGCCTTGAAGATTGTAAGCCTATTGCCACTTCTATGGAGACTTGTTTATGATTGAGCCTTCATGATGCTGGAGATGCATTTGATCTTATTCTCTATCAGTAGGCTGTTGGATGCTTCATTTACTTATGCATTACTCGGATAGACATTCAATTTGCTATCTCACAGAGCAATAGGTTTATGCATTGCACAGGTGTCAAGAATTGGCAGGTGTTTAAGTGCATATTTCGCTACTTGAGTGGTACCCAACTACTTGGATTGTTTTATCCCAAGGGGGGATCATTACCACCAGATTTGCATGCTTTTTTTAACAGTGATTGGGCTGGTTGCTATGAAACTCATGTGTCCACTAGTGGCTTTTGCTTCATGCTTGGTAGCTCGTGTATATCTTGGTTGAGCAAGAAGCAGCCTATTGTGGCCACTTCCACTTGTGAGGCTGAGTATAGGGCAGCTTTCACAACAATTTTTGAGTGTGTGTGGCTCAGACGCCTTATGGCTGATTTGGGTGTTGGTGAGTCTTCTACCACCACCATCTTCACTGACAGTCAGAGTGCTTTGGTAGTTGCGAGGAATGTTGTGTTCCATACTCGCACTAAGCACATTGAGGTGCATTATCATTATGTCAGGGAGAGGTTCTCTGCTGGAGATATCAGCTTGGCATATGTGCCCACGTAGGAGAGCAATACAGACCTTTTCACAAAGGCTCTACCTACGGAGAAGTTTGAAGCTTTCCGCAAAGCTTTGGGCATATTTCCTTTTGTGGAGTGACTTCCACATGCCTATTGCCCTGACATGTTACTTATCTTTATACATTCTAGTGGTAATACATTTAGTATTGTGTGTTGTGCTCCAATATTCTTCTTCTTCCTTGTGTTGTTCGCTTGCTTCCACAGACGTCTAACTCCAATACAACTAAATAATTCTAGACTAGCAAATTCTTCTCTCTTACTCCATTTGTACTTGTCAAGAAACTAGAGTATGTAAAGAGAGAGAAACAACTTTCCAAAACCTTTAATGCTCCTATAAATGGAGGCCTTCGCATGCCATGCATATAAAGACCTTTTTTTGCATTAAGTTTCCATGGTATTAGACACTACCTGCATCTTTGATGGGTAAGACCTTCTCCATAAATAAAATTTCTTGAATTAAATGTTGTTGTAAGGAGTTCGAAGCTACCATACTGAGTCATTTTGGTAAGATCTCTCCAATATGAGTGAAAATCCTCATTTGAAAAACAAAAATCAGGGGTTATTTCATGGCCAAACAACTATGGCATGTCCAAGAACCGCTTGCTCCAACTAAAACACTTAAGCATAGAAGAGGGCTACAACATTTCTTTGAAAAAGATTCACAAGCACTTGGAATGTTACTCACATCCCTCGATGATAGATATGTACACTTCTTGGATGATTGCACTACTACAATTCAAGCATGGATTACCCTAGAGCAAAACTTTGGAGCTATTTCTAGAAAATCCAAAATACCATTTCGAATGCAAGTTTATTCTCTTACCATGTCTCAAGGAGAAGATATACCTACCTTTGTAAACAAGTTAAATTCTCTATTGAAATTAAAGACCAAGTACTAGTTCTACTCAAAGTTGTGTCGATGAAAAATTTAGAGAAATTGTAACTATTCTTAAAGAAAAGGGCCCTATCGACAACAACAGGAAAATAAGCTAAAAACTCTTGATGAATTCACTACAAATGCCTTGGTTGTAAGATCCACAAAATGGATTCATTATACCTCGCACCAAACATTTTTCAAAAGGTTGTTTTCAAGTTAAAACTTGCAAAATATGTGGTAAAGAAAATCGTGCTACAAAGCATTGTCGACTACACCAACAACAAAAACAAAAACAATGACAACAACGACGACAACAACAACAACACAACCACCACCAACAACAACAACAATGACAAAATTAAGGGATATTTCAAAAGAATTCCAAGCAAAGTAAATGTAGCAAAGGAAACGAATGAAGAAGAAGCTCAAGTCAATTTCACCTATGATGACATGTTGTAAGACATCCCCTTTGTACCATCTTGTTTTGTATAGGGAAGGACTTGTACCAACCATGAGTTTATTGAAGGAAGGATATAAACATTGTACCATATTCTTTGTACATGGTAAGGAAACAAATATTTGTACCACTCTAACTTTGTTATGAGAAAAAGATATTCCTTAAATAGCTATATACAATGAAGCTCAAGTGGGAGATTGTTGTAAATGAACTTGCAATAGTTTTGTGTGAACCTCCTCCAACTATGAGATGATCTTATCTTCTCTATAACTATATTTTCATTGGCCAAAAGATATTCCTTTTTGTAAATATAAGAACCCTTTCTAATGAAATGACAAGGCACACTTCAATTCTTATCCTTGTGTACTCTGAGAGGAAGAGAATTATCCTCTCTACATTATCAGTCTTATCTGATCTTTATCAAAATAGAATTGCTCAGTCAACTTTGCCTTCCCTTTTGGTCATTACACCATTAGTACTCCTAGCTTCATCTTCATCAACACATTAGTGGTCTCTATATACTACACCATCACCAATCCCATCAATGGAAGGACTCAGAAAGGAGGTGGTAGAGGTGGATTTGGCAACATAAGAGGTAGAGGTGGACAAAATTACAACAATAACAATAGGAACTACAATAGAAGGGATTTTAACAACTACCCATAGGATCAATCACATAAACATTCATTACTCCTAATGAATTTGGGTCACAAAGAAGGAAAAGATGATGAGAATGTGTTCTATATAGATTCTGGTTGTTCAAACCACATTGTAGGAAATGTTGCTCTTCTATCTGACTTGGAGAAATCCAAGAATAAACATGAAGTACAAACAAGGGATGATACCAAACACAATGTGGAAAAGATTGGCAATGTTAAAGCTCCCAATGGTAGGACAAACATTCTGAGTAAGGTTCTCTATGTATGCACTATCATTAAGAACCTAATAAGTGTAGGCCAAATAGTTGAAAAGACTTGCAAGTTAGGTTCACCCAACATGGAGCTTATGTGTAAGATCCATGCCAAGGCTTCAAAAAGGTATCTAGAGGTGAGAAGCATGGTAGACCCTTTACTTTTGAAGTAGGAGAAACAAAAAACATAGTTCTATTCAACTTTTTGTCTCAAACCCTAAGTGATCTTGAAGTGTGGCATAAGAGATTTGCTCATGTGAATGAAAGAACCTTGAAGGATATATGCAGGGATCAAAGTGTTCTAGGACTACCAAACAATTCAAAGCAACACATGACCAATAGGTGTGATGCTTATCAAATTGGGAAGGCATAAATAAAACCTTTCAAACACGAAGGCTACAACCAAAAAAATCTCTTGGATCTATTGCACATAGATATGTGGGGATCAAGTCAAGAACCTTCATTAGCAGGCTCAATGTACAATGTATCTTTTGTTGATGATCAGAATAGATGGAAAATTCTGTACTTTATCAGGAATAAGAGTGAAGTGTTTGAATTCTTCAGGAAGTATCTAGCTTATGTGGAAAATCATATAGGTAGATCATTGAAGAAACTTAGATATGATGGAGGGAGAGAGTAATTCTCCAAAGAGTTTGATGAGTATTTGCAAGATAAAGGCATCAAAAGGGAACTAACTACCAGACACTCTCCTCAACTAAATGGTATTGCAAAAAGAAGGAACAAAACCCTTCTCGGATTAGCAAGAACTATGCTTGAGGATAAGAAGCTACCACATTATCCATGGGTAGAAGCTATATCTATGTTTATGTGTCTTGTGAATAGAATACCATCCAAATCTCTTGAAGGTATGACTCCTTATGAAGCTTGGAATGGTAGAAAACCAAGCCAAGGTCATTGCAAAGTATTTGTTGGTTAGCATATGTACATGACCTTCACAAATTAGAGGAAAATTGGATGAAAAGGCAACCAAGGCTGTGTTCATAGGCTATGATTCAGCTCAAATGGGATACAAGCTCTACAGTCCATCTACAAAGCAATTTACCATAATCAAGGATGTTGTATTTGAAAGAAAAAAGATCATGGTATGAAGAGGATAAACAGAATGTAAATCTACCCTATGATATTGATTCATATTTTCATCCTTTAGGTAGCAATCATGATACATAGGTGCAGGACTCTAGAAGTGAATTAGATAATGATCAAGATGAGAAGGAGAGGGAGAGACTATAATATGTGGGAATCCAAAGGAAAGGCCTAAATTCAAGAATGTGGAGAATGCTTCAAGCATACTCTTAGGAGATCAACAAGGGAGAGAAAGCAACCTAACAAGTATGGATATGACTCTACGTTTGTAAGAAAACATTCCATTTATTTGACCAAAGACTCAATTTTATAAGAACCTTCAACTTATGAAGAAGCTAAGGGTAACCCTAATTGGGAGAAAGCCATGAAAGAGGAGATAGAAGCTTTAAAGGAAATGGACACCTGGGAGTTAGTTCCAATGCAAACCAATGAGAAGGTAATAGGTTGTAGATGGGTCTACAAGTTGAAAAGGAATTCAAATGGATCAATTTGTAGGTACAAAGGTAGCTTGGTCGCTAATGGATGTGCTCAAAGTGAGGGCATAGAATATGAGGAAACCTTCTCACGAGTTTCCAAGATGACCAACATTAGGACCTTGCTTAGTGTAGAAGCTACTTCAACTTGATGAGAAGAATTCTTTTCTCAATGGGTGGATCAGTGAAGAGGTATACATGTCACAACCTTGAGGGTTTGAAAACACCCTAATTATCCTACTTATGTATGCTGGATCAAAAAGGTATTGTATGGATTAAAACAAGCTCCTAGACCTTGGAACTATAGATTGGTGATCTATCTACAAGATCAAGGTTTCACAACAAGAAATGGAGATTCTTCTTTGTTCATCAAGAAGGTTCATAATGAATTTATCTACTTATGTGTTTTTATAGATGAAATAATTATGAAAGGTGATGACATCAATGAAAAAGAAAATATAAAAAAGAAAATGGAGAAGGAGTTCAAGATTGATGACCTTGGAGAACTCATATTCTTCTTGGGTATGCAAGTCATATACACAGATCAAGGGATCTACTTAATGCAAAGGAGGGACACTTAGGACTTACTATTGAAGTTCAAGATGGACATTGCAAAACCAATAGGTACACCTTTGGAGATGAATCACAAACTTAGTGTTTATGGAGGTGAACAGATTGAAGACATGAAAGAGTATCAAAGTCTTGTAGGTACCTTAATCTATGCTACACATACAAGGGTGGACATCTCATATGGTGTAGAAGTGCTAAGTCAATTCATGCACTCTCCAAGAACACTACATATACATGCAGCTAAGAGATTACTCAAGTATCTCAAAGGTACAATCAATGAAGGTATATTCTATCCTTATACATCATATTTGGATCTCAAGATATACTCAAATGTGGATTGGTCACGATCCAAAGATGATAGAAGAAGTATATCACGTTTTTTAGCTTTTGCAAGTTCTATGTGTCATGGAGTTCCAAAAAGCAACCTACAATTGCACTATCCTCAACTAAAGCAGAATATAGAGGATTGACCATAACAACTCAAGATGTTATTTGGCTAAAGGAATTGTATGCACACTTGATACTTGTGAGTTCCAAACCTCACATATTTGGAGACAACATAAGCTCTCTGCACTTAGTACCGAATCCTGTATACCATGCAAGAACCAAACATATAGAGGTTTATTATCATTTCATCAAGGAGAAGCTCTTGGCAAAGGAAATTAATGGTTATTCTGTTCCAAAAGAGAAGCAAGTGGCAGATATGATGAACAAAGCTCTTCATGGAGTTAAGCTTTGCATGTTCAAATCGATAGTAGGCATTCAAATTATCAAGGAATGAAGACTCAAGCATGCTTTAACTTTAGGGGGCATTTTTAGAACATCAAGCTTACATCATGCTTGAATGAAGACTTGTATCAGATCAACCTCATCATTTGGAGTGAACCATGGTATCATTGTATCTAGTACATTCTCCATTCTTTGTAAAATGGTCCATAAGTATTTATGGCTTCAAAGTCTCTAATCTTGGTAGAGGATAAATAGAGTATACTCAAAATACATGAGATTGGAGGTTGGTGATCTTGGTGATCAATCAATTATCTAAATCAAGTCTTTGAACTTGATTCTTACTTTCCTAGATTAAAGGGAAAAGTAGTTTCAATCACAACAAACTCTACCCACATGTTGTTTCTAATTGAAAAGAAATAGTAAAAAAGTCATGGAAAACTCAAGAAGTCTTTATAAAGACTCAAGTCATGTTTTACAATAATAAGCCAGATCAATATAATTTTTTTTTATCTTCACTTTGCTCATCTTCTATTTCTCTACATCATCTTTATCAAGGTTTGTTGACTTGTAGAGGCTGTTTCTCACTCCTCAGTGATCCAATTCTTACGAGTAAGGAGACATTGGAAATGTATTAGTTTATGTGTACAAAGTTGTGCCTCATTTGGTTCAGTAGAGTGTGAGAAATATAGTTTTTAAGCTCTCAAGGTCAATCTCTGCACATCCTTGAAAAGTCATGATCATTGGCTATCAATGCTAAGCTTATAATTGGAGCATAACTTGGTTATATATATACTTCTTGTGAATTATAGCAATTCAACCCTATAAGCCATTTTCTAAGAGTATTTTAGTCAATCATAATTAGGCTAGAAGCACTAAGCTTCAGACGGTGCATGATTCTAACAAAATAGCAAGTTCTTCTTGTAGTTATCTATGTGCAGTGATCTATCTTGAATCAAAATTTTCTATTTGATCTTCCAAATCATTTAGTGTGTTTTATTGCATCCACTTGAAGGTTATAAGGTGAATTGGACTCTCCAAAAGCTAAAAGGTAGGTCTTGTGCTAGTTAGCTACACTAAACTTCAATGCTTTTGAAGTACATATTTCTACAACTCAAGCTTCTCCAAGTATTCACAGAAGAGCCTATGGTGTTTGAACGGAGATGACTTTTTAAAATTATGAATTCTTCTACCTAGCTAGCTAAGGGGGTCTTTGGAAGCATGTGAACAACAAGGAAGAAGAAGAAGCTTCAAGCACAAGATACAAGACTGTGTATTACCACTAGAATGTACAAAGATAAGTAACCCATTAGGGCAAAAGGCATATATACAAGGGGGAGGGGGGGAACATCCTAAAGAGGGAAAAAAGTGCCCCGACAATCCTAGTGTGTTCGCACACATCACTACCTAAATATATCAACAAATCCTCTTGGGAGTGATGTGGTGAACAAGGAGTTGACACTCATGTATAAGGAAGTGCCAAGCTATGTGGAATCAATCCACAAAAGGAAGTAAGCCCAAAGCTTTGCAGGAAACTTCAAACTTCTCCCTAGGCAGAGCCTTTGTGAAAAGGACTTCAAAGTTCTCCTGCATGAACACATATGCCATACTGATCTCTCCAGCAAAGAAGCTCTCTATGACATAATTATAGTGCACCTCAATGTGCTTAGTGTGAGCATGGAACACAAGGTTCCTCGCAACTGCCAATGCACTGTGACTGTTAGTGAAGATGGTTGTGGCAAAAGACTAACCAACACCCAAATCAGCCACAAGGCATCTGAGCCACACACACTCAACAATTGCTATGAAAGCTACCGTATACTCAGCCTCACAACTAGAAGTGGCCACAATGAGCTACTTCTTGCTCAACCAAGATATACAAGAGCTACCAAGCATGAAGCAAAAGCCACTAGTGGACACACGAGTGTCATAACAACCAGGCCAGTCAGAGTTGGAGTCAGAAAATGCATGTAAATCTAGTGGTAGTGATCCCCCCTTTGGATAAAACAATCCAAGTACCCGAGTACCACTCAAGTAGTGAAAGATGTGCTTAATTGCCTGCCAATGCTTGACACCTGGGAAATGCATAAACGTGCTCATCTGTGAGATAGAAAACTGAATATTTGGTCGAGTAATGCATAAGTAAATCAAACATCCAATAGCCCGCTGATAGAGAACAACATCAAATGGATCTCTAGCATCATGAAGACTCAATCGTAAACCCATCTCTATAGGAGTGGCAATAGGTTTACAGTCTTCTAGGCCAAAATGCTGCAATAATGTGTGAATGTATTTTGTTTGACACAAAGCTATTCCTCCATCAAATTGCATAAATTGAATGCCCAAATAATGATGCAAATGCCCCAAATCTGACATCTCAAATGAGGCATTTAGATGAGCCTTAAAATAAGCAATATGCTTCTCATGAGGACTAGTGAGCAGCATGTCATCAACATACATAGCAATGATCAGAAGCACATCATTTTCACCCTTAACATATAAGGTGCTCTTAGTTGGACTATCCTCAAAATTATGTGCAATTAGATAGGCATGTATCTTTTCATACCAAGCACGTGGTGCTTGCTTCAAACCATATAGTGCCTTTTTCAACCTACACACTTGGTTTTCATGCCCTTTCTGCACAAAGCAATGGGGCTGAAAAACATAAACTTCTTCATGCAAGTCACCATTCAAAAATGCAATTTTAATGTCCAAATGATGTACATTCCAACTATGATGAGCTGCAAGTGCACAAATGCTATGAACAATAGTCATTCGGCAAGTAGGAGCAAAGCTCTCATCAAAATCAATGCCTCTTTCCTGAGCATAACCTTTTGCAACATGCGTAGCCTTATACCTATCAACTATTTCATCAGGCGTATGCTTCAGCTCGTATACCCACTTAGTGTCAATGGCCTTCTTTCCAGAAGGCAAGTCACTTAAAGTCCAAGTACCATTCTTCACCATAGAATCATATTCAAATTGCATAGCAACCATCCAATTTTTTGAATTTTGTGCTTCATCAAACGAAACATGCTCATTCTCATCACAGAGACTAGAGGCAGCCATAACGTAGGAATATGATGCAAAAGAAGCACTATGAGAGCTAAAGCAAGTACAATATGTAAGAGGTGCATCTAATTTGCTATCACATAAAGTTTGCACCAGCCATTTTGGCATAGTTTTTGCCTCCTCAATATTAGCTCTCTCATCAACAAGTGCATCATGTAAATTTGCATCAGAAATGGAATGATCTGCATCATCACATGAAACATGTAAAGGTTGAGAAGTTGCCTCATTAGGACCAGCACTAGACTGTCTACCTGCAAAAGGAGGCAGCAAAGTGTCATACATGTCTTTGGAGCTAACTGATGTCTCCTTAGTACATGAAAGTAATGGCTGAATAACATCTTCCACAAAAACAACATCACAGAAACCAAAATGCATTGTCTATGGATGATATAAATGATAACCTTTACTTTCAAAACTGTACCCAACAAAAATACATTTCACTGCTTTATCATCCAATTTTCTGTATTGTTGTTTAGGCACTAATGCATGTGCCAACCAACCAATAATACACAGATGAAAAACATATGTCTTGCAACCATGCCAAGCCTCATATGGAGTGATGGACACCAATGCTTTAGTGGGACACCTTTTAAGTACATATGTTGCACACATAACAACCTCAAGCCAAAAACTATGTGGTAGAGGCTGACTCTTGACCATACACCTCGCCATCTCCATGAGTGGTCTATTCTTCCGTTCAACAACTCCATTCTATTGAGGTGTATATGACATTGTACATTGATGTTTTATCCCACATTCAGTGAGAAATGCATTAAAATCAGAAGACATATATTCCCCCCCTTGATCAGAACAAAGGGTGCCCATTTTACATGCTGATAGATTTTTAGAGAAAACTAGAAATTGTTTGAAGCACGTAAACACTTACGAACTTTGCTTTCAATGGATATACCCATGCATCTGGAAAAATAATCGATGAAAGTCACGAAGTAAAGATAGTTCCCAAAAGAAGGTGTCTACATAGGACCACATACATCACAAGCTGCTATTTTTGAGTAGCTCGAAATGAACCATCTTTTGGAAAGGAGGAATGCTGCATTTTTCCCAAAATACAGCCTTCACATACATGTTTACTAGGTGTCTCAAGTTTGGGCAAAGAGGGCACCATTTCAGATTTATGTATTGTAACAAACTAACAAAATTTAGACGACCAAAACATGCATGCCAAAGCTTCACATTTGACATAGCTTGAGAATCATGTAGTGCACATGCTAAATAATTCATAGATTATTCATAGTCTATGAGCTTATACAGCCCACAACATAAAATGTCAGAATCAATGATGACATCTCCATTTGATAGATCATGAACTATACATCTATCATCAACAAATTTCACAACCAAGCCAATCTTGGGTAAAGCTAAAACTAATAACAAATTCTTCTTTATCCTCGGCACAAATAAAGCATTCGACAATTTAAAAGAACTACCATCAAAAGTAGTCAGAATGATCTTACCGACTCCCATGACAAGATAAGAGGAGTTGTTGGCGCATGTGATAGTATTCCCTATAGGGGTATGCTTGCGTGAAGTGAAAAAACTGCACTGGGAGGTAATATGTTTGGTTGCCCCACTATCAAAATACCAAACATCTAAGTCTACTACAGACATTCATTGCTCATGAGAAGATGGATCAAAATTGGAAACAATAGTAAATGCCCATTCTTCATTCTGCACCAGATTAGCAGACTCTCTTTTTGGTGTAGAGGCTTGTGCAACAACCATTCCAACCTCTTTTGCAGCCAATTTTGGACAACTCTTTATGACATGATCATTTGCTTTACAGTATTTGCAAATCAATTTCTATTATTTTGTTTTCTTCTCATCTCTCTCATCCTTCTTTGATTGTGCAAAAGCAGATTTTTGCTTACTAGTATAATTTCTGACTAGCTAGGAATGCTTGATCTACAACATGCATCATGGACATGTTCTGCTTAGACTGATCTTCTTGCAACAAAATAGAGACCAACTCCTCAAATGGTAAGGCATTTGGATTGCCTTTCATCATCAAACAAAGAGTAGAAGCAAAACTCTGATATGAATCTGAAAGACCATTCATAATAGTTTGCACAAGTGAACTGCCAAGCAAGACTTCAATAGTAGAAACCAATTTTTCCTTCAAATCTTTGATCTTTGTTAGAAAACTATCCATGGAATCTCCTTCATTCATGTGTTCACTCTCCAACTATTTCTGGAGGTAAGCAACACGAGCCTCATTCCTTGCCTGGTATAAAGTGGTAAGTGTATTCAAAGCATCCTTGGCCATTTTGCAAGAGTGAATGTGAGGAATAATGGCACATTTGAGATACAAGACTATCAATGCATGTGCATGAGCATCTCAGCCATCCCAACGAATTGGCTCTATAGAAGGTGCAGTAGGAACCACATCACAATTAGGAACATGAAGAATATTGTCATCTTCAACACCATCTGCATCACCTTCAACAATTGTGTTTGCAGGTGTAATAGGATGTTTTTCAACACCCTACACAATATTCCACATTCCTTTTGCAACCAATACATGATGCATCATATAAGCCCATGATGGATAATTGGTACCATCCAACTTATCAACAACCAACATATGGAATACATCACTGCTTTCAACCATGGCCACTAACTAAAATACCCTCATGTAGAAAAATGTATGTATCTAAAAAAGTTGAACAGAACTACCTTGACGAGTTCTACTAAACTTGTAGCAGACTTTGAGATGCTTATATTGGCGAATTAAAACCTGTATATATCTTTGACACAAAAAGATGAATTTGCCTACATAAGCACTATGATAGTGCATTTAGAGGCTGAAACGAGCTCAAATCGCAATTTTGACACCAAAAAGCAAAGCAGTTTTGAACTCCTAATCACCCTGAGTATGCTCACCAAATTTCATACAATTCTCAGACTGTGACCAGAGGGGTTTTGATGATGTCCTAGATGGAGCGGTGACCTGCTCAGATACCAATTGTTGGATTTTGAGGTATGCGAAAGCACACAAATAGCACAAGGAAGAAGAAGAAGCTTGGAGCACAAACAATACTCAATGTATTACCACTAGAATGTACAAAGTTAAGTAACCCGTTAGGGCTAAATGCATATATACAAGCCGAGGGAAAAAAACCTCATAAAGAGGGAAAAAAGTGCTCCTGTGGTCCTAGTGTCTTCACACACATCACTACCTAAATATATCAACAAATCTTCCACAAATCTTTCCCTCTTATGGTGTTCCACAAGGCAGAGGAATAGCCTAGCACTATGCCCAATAACACTTGCTTCTAGTTGATTTGATTCTGAATCTTCAAAACTCTAGTAAATGCTTTTCAGAACAATTGGCTCTTGGGGTAAGAAAAGAAAAGGTGGCAAGTGTCCTCTCTACCCCCAAGACAATGCTTACACCATTAGGGGCCCCACAAATTTTTGAACTTTGACATTGGTCCGAATTCCTTGATGGAGAATTTACCACATAAGAACTACCTTTTTGTTCTCAATGAGAGGATGCCACAGGTCCACAAATGTAAATTTCCATCTAATACTAGACCAATTGAAGCACCGCCTCCAGCTAATGGTGCTAAACACATTTGAGTGTATGTTGAAAATCACCACTTTATCCATTTTTTCATCCTCCATCTTAATCCTTCGATGTTTGGGTGATCACATTCGAGAAGGAGGGGAGTCTTTGAGTTCCCCCAAGAATTGCATACCGCTTATTATGCACCACTATTCATGGTCAAGTCTTCTTGACAAGCCTGTATCTTTGAATCTAATCACATGCCTTCTCTCTTGATTCCACAGATGTTTCCATGTGTTGGAACATCAAGATTACACTATGCTTGAGGTGGATTTGATCTACATCAAAAAGCTATCATTTGGATTACATTAAAAAATATCCATTGAAGAGTTCTTTTATTTATGCTCATTTATTGTATTTTTTCTAAAGTTTTTTATGGGTAATTTACGAATGTAAAAGCCTAGCTTTACACATGTAAAAGAAGAAAAAGAGAGCTCAACTTCTAGAAATTTGAGGTGGTTGAGCTTGACAATCAATGAATCAATCAATCACCTAAAAGTAGATCAAATTAGATCTTCACTTTTCCTAAATTGTAGGAAAGTGAATTGATTCTCTTCAACAGCTAATCCTGCATTCATTTGAATTCAAAGTCCACTTGTAAATGTTGTGGAACACTTTAGGAGTCTATATAAAAATTTCAAATCACTTGTACATTACATGGAAGCAATATACATACACTTTTGACCATCATTGTCTTGCTTTTTCCCATCTCGAGGTCTATCTATATGCAGCCTTGAAAAATAGGAGGTACCACTATTGACTCTCAAGTTCATCCCAAACGCATATTTTTCTTATTATTTGTGCTCTTGTGCATTCTATACACTGAATCCTATGCGTATCACTCCTCCAAAAGGACATTTTCCAATTGTAATCAAGATGGCTGCTATGAGCATTTAAAGTTCATTATTTCATCCAAAGATAACCAAGTTTTTGAGTTAGTCAATGTGAAAATCTATATTTGTATCGACTCTTTCTCCTTCATTCTCCAAAGTACATAGTGGATTCTATTGCACTTATCACATGCCCATAAGGTCTATTTGAGTCTCCATGATCTCAATGGTGGGTCTTGTGCTGGTTGGCTGGACCGAACTTCATCACTTTGCAACTTACTTTTCTACCTCCTAAAAGCTTCCCCAAGTTCTTTCAATGGTATTTGAGCTAGATCAAGATGGGTGATGCCTTTCCCTCAATGACTAAGAAGCTTGATAGACACAACCATGCGGCTTGGAAAATCAAAATGGAGTCCTATTTGCAAGGTAGAAATATTTATGGAATTGTATCAAGCGATGAAACTATGCCTTCTCCAAGATCCAAATAATTTTCTATTACCACATATTGGAGGATGAAAAACATCTCAAAAGACTTGGGATGCCCTAGAGACTTTCCTTTCTACTAGCACAAAGGCAAGGAAGAATCATCTTTGGAAAGAGTTCAACTGTTGGTGCAAGTCAACCACCAATTGATATTTTGGAGAAAAACTTGAATTCAAAGAATGAAGAAAAGATCAACAATTGAAGATTGAAGATAAAAGATGTTCAGGAAATGAAGACTTGTATACATATGTACATTAATTCATAGTTAGCTCACTTATACCTTTTGTATGGTCATGATCTTGTACATATATGCCTATATATACAAGTAAAAAGGCAGGGCAAATATGAGAGAGCATGAGATAAGAAGAATTAGAAGTCATTAGTCACTTTAGAAGTGAGGAAGATATCTCTCTCATCTAGATGTAAAAATTTCAGAGATGAAGAAATATTGCGCCCGATATTTTGCTGAGTACTCCTTTTGTGTTTAATCTTTTGTGTAATGCTTTTGTACAAGTCTAAGTCTATAGTTGATTGACCTTTGTACAAGTTTTTAGCTTCTAATTGTGTTCAAGTTGAGAGAATTGAGAGTAGGAACATTTACATGTGTAAATGTGAAGAAGTGAAGTTGTAATAGGTGCAAAATTTGATGCTAATGTTTTGGTCAATTCTCCTTCCACAGTGTAA
Source organism: Ceratopteris richardii (assembly GCA_020310875.1). NCBI lineage: Eukaryota > Viridiplantae > Streptophyta > Polypodiopsida > Polypodiales > Pteridaceae > Ceratopteris > Ceratopteris richardii. The sequence goes on from CM035412.1 coordinate 96,956,544, forward strand.
AGTTTTGAGCAAGCAAGGAATCATTATTTAAGTTGGAAGATAAGCTACCTATGACTAAAAGCATTTGAATAAACTGGTTGTAGTTTGAGAGAACCATGCTTTAGAAGTTATAGGTGTCAAAGTCCACTGTAGAAAAGTATAGTTTTAGACATAGGTATATTGTGAGGATCATTTCTCAAGATCTATTGAATATTTTGAGATGATTTAAATTGGAGAAGATGCGCAATGTATAGATGACACCTTCTCTAAAGTTTTATAAAAAACTTTACACATTTGATTATTCAATGAGTGAGTTATGTGCAACAGACTTTCTGAGTAGTGACTCTCTTCATAGTTTGTTCAAGATTTTGATAATTGAGTATTGATCCTCCAAATTGGTAAAGGTTCTGAGTTGTTCTTGATATAGAGGTGTTCTAACATCAAGAATAGCTTGTCTTTTGGAGATTAACACTCTCCATCATCAACAAGATGATGAAGACACCTAAACAAACCATCACAAAGTTTGTTACAAAGGTCAAGGAGGTTGTTAATAAATTGGCATCCATTGGAGAGCCGATTGAAGAAGAGGCCATGATGAGGCAAATTCTCAATGGGATTACACGTGACAAGCAATGGAACTCTTTCACTAGAGCTGATCTAGATTTCAACATCTTTCTTGGACAAATCTTCAATCAAGAGGTCAACAATAGCATAAAGTAAGGTAACTCCCATCATGGTAATTCAACTAGTGCTCTATATGCAAATAAGAAGGACAAGAAGCTGAAAGACAAGAAGAAGGAAGAATATGAAGATGAGGCTTCCCAAGCCAACAATTATTTTGAAGATAAACAACATGAACACTCATTGCTTTTGATGAATCTAAGCCATAAGGAAGGTAAAGAAGATGATCATTTGTTCTACATAGATTCAGGATGTTCAAATCATGTTGGAAGCAACATTGCACTTCTATCTGGCTTGGAAAGTCCAAAGCAAATACATGAAGTACAAATAGGGGATGATACAAAGCACAATGTGGAAAAGATTCGTAATGTCAAAACTTCCAATGGTAGGACAAACATTTTGAGTAAGGTTCTCTATGTAACCCATATCACAAAGAACCTAATATGTGTAGGCCAAATAGTTGAAAAAGGCTTGTAAGTTAGGTTCACCCAACATGGAGCTTTTGTGGAAGATTTATGTCAAGGATTCAAGAAGATAAACAGAGGTGAGAAGCATGTTAGGCTCTTTACTTTTGAAGTAGGAGAAATCGGGAACATAGCTCTATTCAACTTTGGGACTTAAACCCTAAGTGTGCCTGAAGTGTTGCATAAGAGACTTGTTCATGTGAATGAAAGAACCTTGAAGCATATATGCAGGGATCAAAGTGTTCTAGAGCTGCCACACATATCAAAGAAACACATGATCAATAGATGTGATGAATGTGAGATTGGGAAGGCACAAAGACAACCATTCAACCACAAAGGCACATCCACAACAACTTATTGGACTTAGTACATACAGATGTATGGGGGCCAAGTCAAGAACCTTCATTAGTAGAATCAAGGTATTATGTCTCATGTATTGATTATCGTAGTAAATGGACAGTAAGAATGAAGTGTTTCATTGCTTTAAAAATTATGTAGAATGTGTGGAGAATCATACAAGTAGATCATTGAAGAAGATCAGATCTGATGGAGGGGGAGAATACTTCTCCAAAAGAGTTTGATGAGTTCTTGCAGGACGAAGGTATCAAAAAGGAAATGACTACCAGGTACTCTTCTCAACTGAATGGAATTGCAGAGAGGATAAACAAGACATTGATTGGATCACCTAGAACAATGCTTGTGGAGAAGAGATTGCCACATTATCTATAGGTAGAGGCTATTTTGATTGTTGTGTACCTTGTCAATAGACTACCATCAAAATCAATTCAAGATATGACTCCATATGAGATAGGGTATGGAAGAAAACCTAGTCTTGGAGATTGCAAGGTACTTGGTTGTTTAGCTTATGTTCATGTACCATAAAAAATAAGAGGTAAGCTAGATGAAAGGGCAACAAATGCAATTTTTATTGGGTATGAAGAAACTCAGATGGGTTACAGGTTTTGTAATGCTTCAACCAAGGAATTCACTACAAGTAGGGATGTTGTGTTGATGCTTACAAACTCATCGTATAGACTATGAGGAAACATTCTCCGTAATTACAAAGATCAGTAAAGATGAGTAAAAGCAATTACAAAGAAATTGGAGACTCCTCCAACTTGATGTAGAAAATGCATTTCTAAATGGTTGGATAAGTGAAGGGGTATACATGTCACAACCTCCAAGTTTTGAAAACCTTAATCATGCATCTTCTATTTGAAAACTTAAGAAAGAATTGTATGGATTGAAACAAGCTCTGAGAGCCTAAAATTACAGGTCGCTACCTTCAAGATCAAGGGTTCAAACCTAGCAATTTAGATCCTTCTCCATTCATAAAAAGGGATCACAATGAGGTTATCTATCTATCTATCTATTTGTATATGTAGATGACATAATTGTGATAGGTGATTATCGGAATGACCTTCAAAGGATCAAGAGACACATGCAAAAGGTGTTCAAAATAAATGATTTAGGTGAGATCACATTCTTCCTAGGTATATGGGTCATATACACTGATGAAGGAATGTATTTGACTTAGAGGAGATACATTTGGGATCTACTTCTTAAGCTCGAAATGGAGAACACTAAACCTATAGGTACACCTTTGGAGATGAATCATAAAATTAGTGTTTATTAAGGTGAGAAAATTGAAGACATTAAAGAGTATCAAATCTTGGTAGATAGCTTTATATATGCTACTTATACAAGGGAAGACATCTCATATATTGTAGGAGTGCTAAGCCAATTCATGCACTCACCAAGAAGACCACACATGGATGCAGCTAAGAGAGTACTTAAGTACCTCAAAGGTACAATCAATGAAGGTATATTCTATCCTTACTCTTGAAATTTGGATATCAAAATCTATTCAGATGGAGATTAGGCAGGAGCTAAGGATGATAGAAGAAGTACCTCTAGTTTCTTAACATTTTCAGGTTCAAAGCTAGTTTCATGGAGTTCCAAGAAGCAACCAATAGTTGCTTTATCCTCAATTGAATTAGAGTATATAGGTTTGACCATAGAAACTCAAGAGGCAATATGGTTAAAAGCATTGTATACAGATTTGGGACTTATGAGTTCTAAACCTCACATATTTGGAGATAGTGTAATTAGTTTCTTGCATCTAGCAGCAAACCCCATTTTACATGCAAGAACCAAAAACATAGATGCTCATTAGCACCTCATTAGGGAGAAGCTCATGACAAAGGAGATTGACATTTCTTTTGTTCCAACTAAAAAACAAGTAGCAGATATGATGATGAAGGCACTTGATGGAATAAAGCTTTGTAGATTTAAATCAATGGAAGGTATTCAACCTATAAGAGAATGAAGAATCAAGCATACTTTAGCTTGAGAGGGAGCTGTTGGAACATCAACCTTACACTATGCTTGAGGCGGATTTGATCTACATAAAAAAGCTATTGTTTGGATTACGTCAAAAAATATCCATTGAAGAGTTCTTTTATTTATGCGCATTTATTGTATTTTGTCTAAAGTTTTTTATGGGTAATTTACCAATGTAAAAGCCTAGAGCTTTACACATCTAAAAGAAGAAAAGGAGAGCTCAAATTCCATGAATTTGAGGTGTTTGAGTTTGACAATCAATGAATCAATCAACCACTTAAAGGTAGATCAAATTAGATCTTCAATTTTCCTAAATTATAGGAAAGTGAATTGATTCTCTTCAATAACTAATCTCATCTTCATTTGAATTCAAACTCCACTTTTAAACATTGTGGAACACTTCATGAGTCTATATAAAAATTTCAAATCACTTGTACATTACATAGAAGCAATATACATACACTTTTGACCATCATTGTCTTGCTCTTTCATTTCTCTACATCATCTTCCTCAACAATAGTGAACTTGCAGAGGCTACTAATCTCTCTACAAAGCTCTAAATGGGATGAACGAGCATTCATTGGAAAGTAATAGTGTCTAATTTATGTTAAGAATTTACAAAGCATTTGTTTCAGTAGATTTGGAGAAATCGCACTTTTTCCATCGTAGGGTCTATCTTTGTGCAGCCTTGAAAAATAGGAGGCACATGTTGAGTGTCAAGTTCATTCCAAAATCATATTTTTCTTATTATTTGTACTCTTGTGCATTCTATACACTTGACTATGCGTATCACTCCTCTAAAAGGATTTTTTCCAATTGTAATCATGCTAGTTGCTATGAGCATTTAAAGGTGATTGTTTCATCCAAAGATAGCAAGTTTTTTGAGCTAGTCAATGTGCAAACATATTGGTTTTGTATAGAATCTTTCTCCTTGATGATTCAAAGTAAAAAGTGGATTTTATTGCATTTATCAATGCCCATAAAGTCCATTGGGTCTCCATAAGCTCAAGGGTTGGTCCTGTGCTAGTTGGCTAGACTAGACTTTGTCACTTTGCAACTCACTTTTCTACCTCCTACAAGCTTCCCTAAGTTCTATCAATGGTATCTGAGGTAGATCAAGATGGGTGACGGCTTTCCCCCAATGATTGAGAATCTTGATATGCACAACTATGCATCTTGGAAAATCAAAATGGAGGGCTATTTGCAAGGTAGAAATATTTATGGAATTGTAGTAGGTGATGAAGCTATAACTACTCCAAGATCCAAAGGAGGACCTACACAAGAGGAGAGAGATAAGCTCACACTTTGGTGTGCAAGGGATGCTCAAGCAAGGTCATACATACTAAACTCTATCTCTGATTTTCTATTGCCACATATTGGAGGATGCAAAACATCTCAAGAGACTTGGGAAGCCCTAGAGACTTTCTTTTCTAATAGCACAAAAGAAAGGAAGAACCATCTTTCAAATGAGTTCAACTAGATGAAGAAGACACCTAAAAAAACCACCACAGAGTTTGTTACAAAGGTCAAGGAGGTTGCTAATCAATTGGGATCCATTGGAGAGCTGATTGAAGGAGAGTTCATCATGAGGAAAATTCTCAATGGGATTAGAGGTGACAATCAATGGCATTCTTTCAGTAGAGCTTATGATCTCATCATGGATGTGCAAACTCTAGATTTCAACATCTTGCTTGGAAAACTCTTCAATCATAGCATAAAAGCAAGGTAATTTCCATCATGGTAATTCAACTAGTACTCTATATGCATATAAGAAGGACAAGAAGCTAAATTGCAAGAAGAAGGAAGGAGACAAAGAGGATTCTTCTCAAGCCAACAATTATTTTGAAGATAAACAACATGAAGGCTCATTGCTTTTTATGAATCTAAGTCATAGGGAAGGTAAAGAAGATGATCATTTGATCTACATAGATTCGGGATGTCCAAATCATGTTGCAGGCAACATTGCATCTATATCTGACTTGGAAAGTTCAAAGCATAGATGTGAAGTACAAATAGGGGATGATACTAAGCACAATGTGAAAAAGATTGGTAATGCCAAAACTTCCAATGGTAGGAGAAACATTTTGAGTAAGGTTCCTTATGTACCCCCTATCACAAAGAACATAATAAGTGTAGGCCAAATATTTGAAAAAGGCTTACAAGTTATGTTCACCCAACATGGAGCTTTTGTGGAAGATCCATGTCAAGGCTTCAAGAAATAGACGAAGACGAGAAGCATGGTAGGCTCTTTACTTTTAAAGTAGGAGAAACCAAGAACATAGCTCTATTCAACTTTAGGACTCAAGCCCTAAGTGTGCTTGAAATGTGGAATAGAGACTTGCTCATGTGAATGAAAGCACATTGAAGGATATATGCAGGGATCAAAGTGTTCTAGGGCTACCAAACATATCAAAGCAATACATGATCAATCGATGTGATGCATGTCAGTTTGGGAAGGAACAAAGAGAACCATTCAACCACAAAGGCTACATCCACAACAACTTATTGGACTTAGTACATACAGATGTATGGGGGCCAAGTCAAGAACCTTCATTGGCATGATCAAGGTGTTATGTCTCATTTATTGATTACCATAGTAGATGGACTATTATGTCACTGTATCAAAAGTAAGAATGAAGTCTTTCATTGCTTCAAAAAGTATGCAACACATGTGGAGAATCATATAGGTAGATCACTAAAGAAGATCAAATCTGATGGAGGGGGAGAATACTTATCCAAAGTGTTTGATGAGTTCTTGCAGGATAAATGCATCAAAAGGGAAGTGACTACCAAGTAATCTCCTCAATTGAATGGAATTGCAGAGAGGATAAACAAGACATAGGCTGGAGTAGCTAGAACAATGCTTGCAGAGAAGAGGTTGCCACATTATCTATGGATAGAGGCTATTTCAAGTATTGTGTACCTTGTCAATATACTACCATCAAAATCGATTCAAGGTATGACTCCTTATGAAGCATGTCATGGAAGAAAACCTAGTCTTAGAAATTCCAAGGTGTTTGATTGTTTAGCTTATGTTCATGTACCATAAAAAAATAAGAGGTAAGCTAGATGAAAGGGCAACAAAAGTAGTGTTAATGAGGTATGTCACATCTCAGATGGGTTACAAGTTCTATAATCCTTCAACCAAGCAATTCAATACAACTAGGGATGTTGTGTTTGAAGAACAAAGGTCTTAGTATGATGAATAAAAACAAAAGGTAACTCTACCATATGATCTTGATTTTTTTCTCATCAATTAGCAAGTAAGCATGATACACAAGTTTAGGATTGAAGAACTGATACAGATGATAAAAAAGATGAAAGGGAAAAGCATTACAAACTATGGAAGTCAAGAGGAAAAACAAAGATGGAGGAGTGTGGAGAGGAGAATGCTTTTTAACTGAACACTTGAAGGCAAAAGGAGTTTTAACTTAACATTGGTATTAGAACCCAGGAGATGACGATCACGTAGCTGCACGCTCTAGTAATCAATCTCCGTACTTGTGGATGGAAGAGATATGTCTATCCACAAGGCCACACAAGTTTCGTTCAATCAACGACATCAATACAAATTTGTTTATAGACTCCAGTAGAGAGTCATACATGGCTTGAGCTTGTCCTGGGCACTCAGGACTACTTATACAAACAATTATTACACGCGCATCAGCAAGAGTCATAACCCCTATTATATTTGCTTCAATCATCGGTGGTGCTGATCATCGAGTCAGAATCATTCGAGGTTGCACACTTCGTTTCACACATGGTGCCCCACCGAGGATTGAATACTGATTTCCATATTTCACGCAACTCGTGCCCAGTGATTTCATCCAGATGGCTACCATCACATCATTAGTACATTATTATGGATGGAGATCTGCTGTTGTTATCCATTTAGATAATGACTATGGCAAGGATGGTATTGAAATTTGAAGTTACATGCTTCATAGTGTCAATAGACATTGTCTTCAAAGTTGGGCTGTATTTAACAATAGATAATTACAATATTGGAAGTATCCTGGCCCAGCTTGCTCTTATGGAACCAAGGGTTTTTATTGTTCACACATAGGCACAGATGGCTTGCATACTATTTACCACTACAAATTATCTTGAAATGATGAGTGCTGGATATGTATGGATAACAACAGATGTTGTGTTAAATTATTTGGATTCATCAGTGTATGACGTTGAATTCTTGAAGGCAGCACAGGGGGTGATTGGTACTCGCATGTATGTATCAACATAGTCATCATAGCTTGGGCCTATCTTAAACAGCGGAATCAAGTAACTGGAAGGACATATATTCAATTTCATCCCTATGAGCTACTAGCATACGGCTCGGTATACATGATTGCATATGCTATTGATAACTTCATAAAGCAAGGTCATAGTTTTGAGGAACTATGGGCACCTCATTGTCTAATGAAAGGAAGGGCACTAGTAAAAGTTGCCTTGGTTTGAAATAATAGCTGCTGCAAGGGCTTCCAAACCCATATTGATCCAAATTCCAACTACTAAATATAATGGAGCTGTTGTAGTGATATGATTGGAAATTGGAGTTTTCTATACAAGTGAACCTTTCAACTACTGCCCCTGGCCATCAAGATTGTGCATGTAGTTGTGCTTGAATGGTATGGGATCAAACATGGGTTGGATGGTGGTAAATTCTTGCTGATTCTCAGAGAACCAAAAGAGCATAAGATATGAAGAATTAGAAGTTGTAAGGGTCACAGAAGAAGGAAAACTGCACCCGATCTTTTGCTGAGTACTCCTTCTATGTTTAATCTTTTGTGAAATGCTTTTGTATAAGTCTAAGTCTATATTTGATTGACCTTTGTACAAGTTTTCAGATTCTAATTGTGATCAAGCTGAGAGAATTGAGTGTAGGAGCATTTACATGTATAAATGTGAAGAAGTGAAGTTGCAATAGGTGCAAAATTCGATGCTAATGTTTTGGTTAGTTCTCCTTCCAAAGTATAAAATTTTGAGGAAGCAATCACTCATTCTTTAGGCTGGAAGGTAAGCTACCTATGGCTAAAAGCATTTGAATAAACGCTTGTAGTTTGAGAGAACTATGCATTAAAAGTTACAAGTGTCAAAATCGATTGTAGAGAAGTACAATTTTAGACATAGGTGAATTGTTTGAATCATTTCTCAAGCTCTACTAAGTCTTTTGAGATGATTTAACTTGGAGAAGGTGCAAAAACATTAGGTGACACTTCATACAAGGTTTCACTAAACATTTTACACATTTGGTTAGGCAATGAGTGAGTTAAGTGCAGTAGACTTTTCTCAGTAATAACTCTCTTCACAGTTAGTGTAAAATCTTGATAATCTGGTATTGATCCTCCAAATTGGTAAATGTTTTGAGTTATTCTTGATATAGAGGTGCTCTAACATCAAGGATAGCTTGTTCTTTTCGAGATTAACACTCTCCATTAGTGGTATCACAGCAATGATCATCAAAATGAAAGAAAGGAGGACCCCTACTAGTGTACTCATACAGAAATCAACACTTGAAGGTTCAAAAGGTGAAAGTTTAAAGAGAAAGCTTGAGAAGGAGGTCTGAAGCTATCAAGAAGATCAAAAGGAACTTCATTCGAAGTAAAGGTACACTTATTCCTCATAAAGCTTGAAGAATTTAATACACAGGTGAAGAAAGGATGGGAGATTCTCTTCAGATAGAGAAATTGGATAGAGAAAACTATTCAGCTTGGTCAATGAGGATGGAAGCTCATCTCATGAGCAAAGACCTGATAGGTTACAATTGGTGGTCCATCGAAGGACACTTTAGGGCCTTCTTTGAACATCCTAATCAAGCTTCTGTGGATTCGATCTAGAACATCAGAAGAAGTGCATCATGGATGACATCCAAAAGAATCAAGGAGTTTAAGGTTTCATCAAAGGGAAGCATTTCTGAACCCTTAATTATCTTTATTTGTCTTTCTGGATATGTGGATAATAGTTATGCATGTTCTTTTGTAGGAAACAACTAAAGCATTTAAATGGCTTTATGTTTCTTTTATTATGTTTCATGAGAAAGAAGCATGGGTATGCGATTGAATATGAAAAGTATATACACTCGTTGGATGTTTTGCAAGAAATGATTGCAAGAAGTACAAGGCTATGCAAACAAGATGTGCTTGCTAGCATTTTATATTTTTGCAGGTTATGAAGTTCATGTATGAGTATATGGCATGCATGCCATGGGCTTGCCAAGCCCTATGTTGTTGGATGGCCTGTGTGCCATTGAGTTTATGGTTTTTTTTTGGGACTCTGTTTCGTTGCGGAAATGCTGTCAAAATTTTTCCCACCTCATGGCGTTATATACGCACTTACCTTTAGGTAAGAATGTTACAACATGATAACATACATTTTCTGCAAACATCAAGGTGTTAGCATGCTTGTAAGCATGCGTTTGATGGACTTAGGACCACCATAGTAGTCTAGATAAGGCGACTCCATTAGAAATAGGATCCTTACACATAATCCTTATGGATTTTAGACCATAGGATTGCTAAGGGGAAGGATCTATGCCTTCACCATTAGGAATGTGCACAAGCAATCCTTTAGGTTATGAGAACTTGCATATAGGCATGGGATATAAATTTATGATAATCTCCAAGGTAGTGAAGCTTTACTTGTCTTCACAAGAGTCTCACAGTATGATTAGGAGACTATGGGGTATCATGATGAATACCCAAGGAGTGATTAGTTTCACTGATACTCATCACTTGAGAAAGTTTCTCAAGTGAAGCATTTATGCTACACTACTAAGGAAACCAATTAGATGGGATCATAGAGATGAGTTTCATGAGAGGGCATCAACGGGTGCTTATGTGATTCAAGTGATGGTTAGGAAGGCCATAGGCATGACACTAGCTCTATGACTTAGAGCATAGATCCCTCAATGAAGAATATTAAGGGTACCCAATACATACATATATGTATATCGGGATCTATAGAGAGGTACTTAGACTCAGTCTTGACCTAGGAACAAGTTGGTTTGGAATAGAAAGGGATATCCACTATCACATACTGACTAGAACCAAACTAACTAGTTCGAGGACATGGGACTCATTTGATTCCACCGACATGACTATAGGATATGGGATTCATTAGAGTCCACCTATATATTCCATTATATATATATATATATATATATATATATATATATATATATATATATATATATATATATATATATATATATATATATATATATATATATATACTACACTTCTTGAAGAGTTAGAAAACTTTCCCAGCGATGCTCATCCAGTTCTCTAAGTGTGTCCAACCGGAATGGCAAAGACTCTTCAGGTAACAATTTTTGAGAGACGGCCACACATAAGCTTGGTACTACAAGTTCCATTGGTGCAATTGCCTCCAGCCCATATGCAAGTTTGAAAGGAGTCAGTCCGGTTGCGACCTTGTATGTAGTCCGGTATGCCCATAATACTGCAGGTAGTAATTGATCCCATCTTTCTGGTGATTCCACAATCAATTTTTGAAGCATAGTCAACAACGTTTTGTTTGTACTCTTAGCTAAGCCATTAGCACAAGGATAATACGGTGAAGTGAATTTATGCAGAATCTGAAAAGTGTGTGTGAGCACTCGCATTAAATTGTTGACAAAGTGCATTCCTTGATCTGTTACAAGTTCCAAAGGTAATCCATATCGTGGGAATACATCCTTCATTAGACATTTTGCCACCGAAATAGCTGTGGCGGACCGTAGAGCCCAAGCTTCTGCCCATCTGATAGCATAATCGGTGCAAGTCAGAATGTATCGGTTGTTGCTAAGGATTGTTGGAGGTATGATTGGTCCAATAAAATCAAGACCCCATTTCTCAAAAGGTTCCAAAGGTAAGACAGGCTGTAGAGGAAAGAAATGGCGTTGTAAAGGTTGTCCAGATCGCTGACAATTGTCACACTGCTGCACAAACTGTGATATATCTTTGTACATAGTAGGCCACCAAAGCCCACTTTGCAGAATTTTTCGGTGTGTTAAATCTGCTGCAAAATGTCCATCGGAAGGTATTGAATGTGCCAGAGCAATTACTGAGTTTACTTCATGTGGTGGAATACAACGAAGCAAGATCCCAGTGTGATCCATATAGTACAACTGTCCGGCAATCAACCGGAATCTGCGACTGTAAACTGCAATTTTCCGACGCATTGCAGGGGAAGTTTGAGGAGGAAGACATCTATCAGTAAGAAAGGTTAATAACTGATCATAGTAGGTAGGTGTTAGAGGAGGTTCTGCAGATTCATCATTAGTGGTTTCAGTAACATAAATTGCTGGTGTGGTGTCATCAACACTGAGCGGAGCTTCACTGGAATCCAACCGAGAGAGAAAATCTGCTAATGCATGTGCAGTGCTGGGTCGATGAATCACTTTGTAATCAAACTCTTGTAACAATAAAACCCAACACGCCAAACAACCACCTAAATGTTGCTACCTAACCAGATACACCAGCGCAACATGATCTACATGAAAGATGAATTTTCCGCCTAGCAAATAATGCCAGAATTTCTTTACAGAATACACCAAACCAAGACATTCTCTCTTAGTCACTGAATAATTCTTTTCAGCAGGAGCAAGCTGTCGACTTGCATAATAGACAGGTCTAAACCACTTATCAATTTGTTGCATTAAAACACTTCCAATGGCTATATCTGATGCGTCTACAAAAACATGAAATGGGCGTTCCCAATCAGGAGGTTGTAGAATTGGAACCTGCGTCAATAATCCTTTTAGACGATCAAATGCAGTTTGACATTCTGGAGTCCAAGACAACTGTCGAGGAGAACTAGTTATTAGCCGATTTAGGGGCATTGCCAAATGGGCAAGCCATCGTAAATGTCGACCATGCCATCTGACTTGACCCATGAAGCGCATCACTTCTTTCGCCGTAGTAGGCATAGGTGCTTCTAACACGGCTTCAACTTTGTTTGGATCAACTTGTATGCCCTGTGCAGATACAATATGGCCAAGGAGCTTACCACAAGAGACCGAAAAGACAGATTTGGTTGGGTTTAAACAGATTCGGTATTCTCGGCATTTCTCAAAACAACACCGTAAATGATACAGGTGTGCTACCATCTTACCGAATAAAGAGAAATCATCTAGATATACTTGCATAAAAGAAGTGAGATAGGGTGAGAAGATTTCCTGCATACATCGTTGAAAGGTGCTAGGAGCATTTCTTAATCCAAACCACATGACTGTACAAGCAAAAACACCCCAATTCGTAATAAACACTGTTTTCGGTATATCTTGCTCAGCCATTCTTACCTGGTTATAACCACTATAACCATCAAGAAATGAATACATCTCATGTCCAACCACTCTGTCCAGCATTGTATCAAGAAATGGAAGAGGAAATGGATAAGGTACGGTGGTTGCATTCAATTTTCGGTAATCGACACATATTCGGAGCTGCTTGTTTTTCTTCGATACAATCACGATCGGGGAGATCCATTCAGCGTGCTCAATGGGTACAATGAATCCTACCTTTAATAGGCGATCAAGTTCTGCTTTGACCTGTGCTGCATAGTTGGGATTCATATGGTAGCTGGGTTGTTTAATCGGCTTTGCTTCTGGTTTAAGCACGACCCTATGTTGATAGATGTGAGGGTCCAGACCTTTCATATCACGGTAATCCCATGCAAAAACATCAGAGAACGCACAAAGAAGATGGATCAAATATGCTTGAAACACCTCAGACAATCCTTCCTTTATCTTGACAGGTCGTGGATTTACTTCATCTCCCAAATTATAGGTGATTAATTGATCTTCGGGAACATAGAATTGACGAGGTTTCCCTGGATCGTCAGTTGAATGTAAAAGTTGTTGTAGAGCGGCTTCATCCATAGCAACAATATCTTCAATCTTCACTTCTTCGGTCACAGGCACCACCGTACAGGCTGCCGGACTGCAGTTATCTACAATAGATTGCAGATCTACAGTGCCTAAGGAAATTAGATCTTCATTGTTCTTCAAAAATGCTTCTTCTTCATCGTCAAATAAGCCATCCAACATGTGGACTAGCTCTGCTACATATGGTCTCGCATGAAGTTTGCACGGCTGAATGGCAACAAGTTTAACAACATATTTATGATGATTATCCTTAAATGTTAGTTCTTGTGCTGACCAATCCTGGATAACCTTAGCTTGTTTTAACCAGGGTTGTCCGAAAAGAAGACTATAGTCAAGACTAGACTCCGGTAGTTCTATGACTACAAAAGTCATCTTAAACGTTGTACCCTGCAAAGTTATCGGAACATTCCGTACGAGTCCTACCGGATGAACTCGGGATTGATCTGCCATTCTAACGAAAAATTGAACAGGCTCAATTTGCGTCCATCCCAACTTCTTACAAAGTGCTGTAGTGGCTAGGTTTACACCAGACCCACCATCAATTAGTACTTGAGTAATCTTGTGATTTTTGTACCATACCGTAATTAAGGGGACCGAATGATCCACCGTAGAATCAGCTTCCGGTTGTACCGTTGCAGTTGCTGGAATGCAGGAAGACTCAGGACTGAGCTGTTGCTAAAATTGTTGCCGAACTCCCGGCACTAATGCAAGTAACTGTCCAAGAGGGAGAGTAATGGATGCCTTAGATAAAATTTCCCATGCCTCATCTGCTTGAATTGTACTTTTCACCGATTCTAAAGATGATGTGCCTGTTACTGGGGTAGAATCTTGTTCCTGTGATCCTTCCTTTGGCAGTGGAACTTGGGTCACTGGAATTGGATCTGGGAACACTATAGGCTCTTTGGTGGTCCATCGATTAGCTTTGTCATACATTCTCTTCTGTTCATGGATGCCAAGTTCAAACACTTCTGCTGCTGGTTGTAACTGTTTACCAGATCTTGTTTGAATCACTACAGCCTGAGTTTCGACTGGTGAAATATAGACCATATTGGTCATTGGGTTCTGACGCTGTCGGCGCGGAAGCGACGGTCGGTGGATCAGGGCGACCACCAAAAATACGGCGCACGCGGGGTGCTTTGGAGCAACTCAGGTACAAAGAAGAGGAACTGAAGGAACTAATTAGTACTTCAAATGAAACCATATCTTCATATCAAGAACTAGTAGAAGCAAATCATCAAAAAGTTTCAGTCTTCATCATCATTTAAAGAGATTTTGTGACCTATCATTGGACCATAAATCTAAGCATCTGAATTCTTCCTTTCATTTAGACAATAAATCCAATGTTAGTTAGCACAAACTTCAGAATTTTGTAGTTGTTTCTGTATGGATTGAACCACACATATGTTACTCAAGAGAACAAACCTGTGGAACTTACAAGCCTGAATTTATCCCATCTGTCTTGTCTTTATGCATACAATTTCCACATAAACAAACTATATAACATAGAATTCGAGTTGGTGAGATCACAAAGTACGATAGCTTGCCGGCTCCCAAGGTCTCATTTGCTCACTAATTAACTTCTTTTGATAATTCGCAGCATTCGTTTTTATCCATTGGCATAATCGCGATAGTCTCTGTGTTTGAAAACTCATGTAAACTCTCCTTCAAAATTCAATGGCAAATGAACAAAGTCCGGTGTATGAGAACAAAGTAATCGCATAGGACAAACCATATCTTAAAAAATCGTCTTCATGTCCATGGAGCGTCCAGAACAACATAATTTGGCAGAGTTGGAAAACACGGAGTCACATGATTGACTTTCAATATAAAATTGCATAATGGATCTACTTTTTCCCTCATATGATATCAATCAGTAATGCGCGCGTCATTCATTACTTAAAACAATAACACAATTCAAATGGGGTTGACATCCATTTAACAAAGAAGTCTTTTCTTTGTCTTCACTATTGTAGTTTCAGAAAACAAACGCTGACAGTGCATATAACATTACTATACAAACTCCCAAGCACTACTTCTCAGTCTTCCCTATTAAGCGTTTAGCATACAAACTTGAAGCGAATTAGCGCCTGGATACAGAAAATGTAACAATTTCGGTTGGCAACAAGCACCCAGTGCATATACCAGATTAAACAGCCGTAAAATTAATCCTCCAGAATTGCAATTAAATTATGAGTAATCTCTGCAAAAGAAGAAAACACGGCACAAAATTCAGATCATCTGCCAATTGACGTTCATACTATCTTCTTCTTCACCAAATAACATGAATTTGCCTCTGCACTTTTGCGCATATCTATTAAAATGCGGATTGTTACAGAAGATATGATTTGAACAAAAATTCTAGGCCTCTTTCTCAAAGAGAGTCTTGCTCAGAAACAACAGAAGATCACTTAATAAAATATCCACAGATCACTCTTCATGCAGAAACACTTTTAGCGCAGAATACTAATTCAAAAGTATTGAAAATTCTTACAAACTTATCGGACATATAGAAGTTAGCACTGTTGGACGATTATTCGATGTCGCTTTTATTGGCATAGCCATGATTGCTATGTAGAGCTTGAATTCGAAAACGAGGCACTGCACGAGCATGAGACACACAAGCATGGAGTCCTTCAGCCAGCACAGCTCTTTAGTCTCCGAGGTTTTTCCTCCATCTTTTGATGTATGCTACCACTGTATACACAACCGACATCTTCATCCTCCCTTTTTTTTTCTGAGCGGTCTTCGCAGCCAGTCTTTTCTTTCTGGAGATGAGCCGTGTGATTAATACCAATGAGTATCATTCATTCTTTTTAACCAGCCTTTTTTATTAGCCATCCTTTTTTATAAACTATGCGCCAAATTCCCTTTGCCTATATAAATAGAGTTCGCCTCTATTTTCGAACCATACAATGTTTTCTTCATTAAAATCTATGGTTAGAGTTTATCAGAAGTTTTTTGCGTGATAGGAGCCAAACCATTGTCCCATATATTTTTGGATGTTCTGTTAAGAAAAAACAACTTTACATATGCATTGATAAAAGTACTCCTTTTCTATCATTCATGTCATGCTAGCTCAAGTCTTCATCAATAGTTACTACATATAAACGACCTCCGCACGCTATAAGGTGGAAGCATCCACTTCCTATTTTGCTTGCCATTAATATGACACTTTCGAATATATAGCTCATTTTGTATTGCATCCTTCGAATTTGGTTCTGCTTCATCAAGAGTAGAGATGAGAATCTCTACGACACTCACCCCCACCAAACCTGTGCATCCTCCGGATGCGCCAACCTGAGAATAAACTTGCTTTCTTCATAATATCGAATTTATTTTTCATGTGATTTTTATATAAAATCCTGCAAGTGCATGGGTTAAAAACTCATAAAGTGCCTTATGCAAGGCTGTGTAATTAGCCCTATTTATATGCACACTTTGAAAAATGCATGTATAAAATTAATGGTGCAATCAATAAGAAAAATAGCTTCTGATGACGAGGTTGGTGCACTCACTCTCATACATAGCAATGTGATTATACATTCATCCTTACAGTCACTCGTATGTGCATGGGTATAGATCAGATCATGCCTTGATGCATGGTCATGTAGTGTGACCCTACCACATGCATACTTTAAGTGCATTTTCAAAATTATGGTGCATAAGGGATAAGAGCTTGTGATGAAGAGGTTTTTATCTCCTATACTTAGAATTTGCTCGCAGATTTCATAATGCATGTTACATTTGATATTGGTGCAAATGAACGTGCATCTAAGGAAAAATCAACATGTGTTTTATACATAATTTTGATGCGTACTTTAAATGCAAAGTGAAACAAAATGGTGCAAAACTGGAAGTAAAAGGTTTTTCATAATCTATTCTTGAAGAAAATCTTGGTTGTCCATAAACTCTCAGTCTTCATCCTAAACCTGAAAAATAACTTGAAAAAACTCGCAAAAAACATAAGTATTAGCATCTTTAAACCAAATATATCAATTCAAAAACTTTTAGATAATCCATCTATAAAAAACCGAAGTAATATTAAGTCATATTTTGGAGCTTCCATCAATTCGTCCTTTCTTGCTTGATCTGCATTAAATCACTCAAAACATTGATTAGAAAAGCCATATTTGATTCATTAATGAAATTCATAATTTTTCTTTTATAAAGAAAGAAAGTAAAACAAAATCCATATACATACCTTTTTGATGAGGAAGTAGGTTGTAACTCCCATATAAATACCTTTTTGATGAGGAAGTAGGTTGTAACTCCCATATAAATATTAGCCATGGATGAAAACATTCATAAACAATCATAAACTTGATCATAACATATTCTCTTATCAATTTGGCCTCTTGTACCTGTTTTGTCAAAATAACTATTCAAAACACATTAGTAGATAACTTTACTTTTAATACAAGACATCAAAAATTTCTTGCATACATAACTCATTTTTCCTTTTAATGGGTTTAGTTGATTTATTCATATTTTGTGTAATTTGTTTGATAATGTTTTCAAAACTTCTTGTTCTTTTACATTAAAACTTGTCTCATTGTTTGCATTCTCATTTGCATTTCTTAGTTGTTTAGATCTCTCAATTTTCCCTTTAGTATTAGATTGATTGCTGGTTTCAAGATTCACTTGTTCTTCCATCTTTTCAATTTTCCCATCTTCAAGTGATTGATCATCAGAATCAATTGAAATATTATGTAAATTTTCATATTTTCCTATTTTCTCATAAGTTGATCTCTCATGTTCTTGCTTATCATTTGGCTTAATATCTTGCATCATCAGTTCAACTTGTAGGTTATCCATCATATTATTGTCTTGATCATTAGATTTTGTGGTATTTTCATGTTTTACTCTCCATTGTTTTTTCACTTGTTTGTTTGATCTTGATCTTACTTGTTTTTGTTCAAAATATTTTACCATCCCACCTCTACCTAGGTTGAAGTGTAAAGGATCCTTTGTATGATAATAACAGATTTTGTGTTCATTTTCTAATACCAAGTGTTGCCTACATGCTTTCTCATAGGCCATACAATTCCTATAAGTATGACCAAGTTGGTCACACCAGAAGCATCTTACAGTTCTCTTTGGTCGTTGATATAAAGCACTAGGATCAACTCTTCTATGATCCGGTAAAGGGTTTTGGTCAATAGAAGACATAGATCTACTTTGAACTCGTACTTGATAGCTATCTTTGCATTCACATGCAGCACTATCATTCTTTAACCTTTCAATGCTCTCTTTTAAACTTGCAATTTCATGACCAATCGTTTTGAATGATGAAATTTCTTTTACACGATTTGCTAATGTTTCCATGTGTTCATTTAAATTTGATAGTTCATAATGAAGAACTCCTTCTAAATTCCTAAACTCGTGATCAAATTGAGTATCCATTTACTTAAGATTTGCATTAAAATCAGATACTACTGTAGTTAAGATTGAAAGAAACGAGTGTAAGGACTCAAACTTGGAATTAAGCTTTAATTCTATAGATGAAATTAATCGTGCTTCCATATCATGCAGAAGGTTTTTGACATTAGAATTCATGTTTGTTTTTAACAATGTGCAAGCAAGGAGAATTCAAGTATAAATACCTGGAATTTGTTTCCCATCGGATGTACCTGAGTCGCAATGCCGTTTGTTCACGTCGGGTTCACCAAATGTCGGCGCGGAAGCGACGGTCGGTGGATCAGGGCGACCGCCAAAAATACGGCGCACGCGGGGTGCTTTGGAGCAACTCAGGTACAAAGAAGAGGAACTGAAGGAACTAATTAGTACTTCAAATGAAACCATATCTTCATATCAAGAACTAGTAGAAGCAAATCATCAAAAAGTTTCAGTCTTCATCATCATTTAAAGAGATTTTGTGACCTATCATTGGACCATAAATCTAAGCATCTGAATTCTTCCTTTCATTTAGACAATAAATCCAATGTTAGTTAGCACAAACTTCAGAATTTTGTAGTTGTTTCTGTATGGATTGAACCACACATATGTTACTCAAGAGAACAAACCTGTGGAACTTACAAGCCTGAATTTATCCCATCTGTCTTGTCTTTATGCATACAGTTTCCACATAAACAAACTATATAACATAGAATTTGAGTTGGTGAGTTCACAAAGTACGATAGCTTGCCGGCTCCCAAGGTCTCATTTGCTCAATAATTAACTTCTTTTGATAATTCGCAGCATTCGTTTTTATCCATTGGCATAATCGCGATAGTCTCTGTGTTTGAAAACTCATGTAAACTCTCCTTCAAAATTCAATGGCAAATGAACAAAGTCTGGTGTATGAGAACAAAGTAATCGCATAGGACAAACTATATCTTAAAAAATCGTCTTCATGTCCATGGAGCGTCCAGAACAACATAATTTGGCAGAGTTGGAAAACAGGGAGTCACATGATTGACTTTCAATATAAAATTGCATAATGGATCTACTTTTTCCCTCATATGATATCAATCAGTAATGCGCGCGTCATTCATTACTTAAAACAATAACACAATTCAAATGACATCCATGTAACAAAGAAGTCTTTTCTTTGTCTTCACTATTGTAGTTTCAGAAAACAAACGATGACAATGCATATAACATTACTATACAAACTCCCAAGCACTACTTCTCAGTCTTCCCTATTAAGCGTTTAGCATACAAACTTGAAGCGAATTAGCGCCTGGATACAGAAAATGTAACAATTTCGGTTGGCAACAAGCACCCAGTGCATATACCAGATTAAACAGCCGTAAAATTAATCCTCCAGAACTGCAATTAAATTATGAGTAATCTCTGCAAAAGAAGAAAACACCGCACAAAATTCAGATCATCTGCCAATTGACGTTCATACTATCTTCTTCTTCACCAAATAACATGAATTTGCCTCTGCACTTTTGCGCATATCTGTTAAAATGCGGATTGTTACAAAAGATATGATTTGAACAAAAATTCTAGGCCTCTTTCTCAAAGAGAGTCTTGCTCAGAAACAACAGAAGATCACTTAATAAAATATCCACAGATCACTCTTCATGCAGAAACACTTTTAGCGTAGAATACTAATTCAAAAGTATTGAAAATTCTTACAAACTTATCGGACATATAGAAGTTAGCACTGTTGGATGATTATTCGATGTCGCTTTTATTGGCATAGCCATGATTGCTATGTAGAGCCTGAATTCGAAAACGGGGCACTGCACGAGCATGAGACAGACAAGCATGGAGTCCTTCAGCGAGCACAGCTCTTTAGTCTCCGAGGTTTTTCCTCCATCTTTTGATGTATGCTACCACTGTATACACAACCGACATCTTCATCCTCCCTTTTTTTTTCTGAGCGGTCTTCGCAGCCAGTCTTTTCTTTCTGGAGATGAGCCGTGTGATTAATACCAATGAGTATCATTCATTCTTTTTAACCAGCCTTTTTTATTAGCCATCCTTTTTTATAAACTATGCGCCAAATTCCCTTTGCCTATATAAATAGAGTTCGCCTCTATTTTCGAACCATACAATGTTTTCTTCATTAAAATCTATGGTTAGAGTTTATCAGAAGTCTTTTGCGTGATAGGAGCCAAACCATTGTCCCATATATTTTTGGATGTTCTGTTAAGAAAAAACAACTTTACATATGCATTGATAAAAGTACTCCTTTTCTATCATTCATGTCATGCTAGCTCAAGTCTTCATCAATAGATGCTACATATAAACGACCTCCGCACGCTATAAGGTGGAAGCATCCACTTCCTATTTTGCTTGCCATTAATATGACACTTTCCAATATATAGCTCATCTTGTATTGCATCCTTCGAATTTGGTTCTGCTTCATCAAGAGTAGAGATGAGAATCTCTACGACACTCACCCCCACCAAACCTGTGCATCCTCCGGATGCGCCAACCTGAGAATAAACCTGCTTTCTTCATAATATCGAATTTATTTTTCATGTGATTTTTATATAAAATCCTGCAAGTGCATGGGTTAAAAACTCATAAAGTGCCTTATGCAAGGCTGTGTAATTAGCCCTATTTATATGCACACTTTGAAAAATGCATGTATAAAATTAATGGTGCAATCAATAAGAAAAATAGCTTCTGATGACGAGGTTGGTGCACTCACTCTCATACATAGCAATGTGATTATACATTCATCCTTACAGTGACTCGTATGTGCATGGGTATAGATCAGATCGTGCCTTGATGCATGGTCATGTAGTGTGACCCTACCACATGCATACTTTAAGTGCATTTTCAAAATTATGGTGCATAAGGGATAAGAGCTTGTGATGAAGAGGTTTTTATCTCCTATACTTAGAATTTGCTCCCAGATTTCATAATGCATGTTACATTTGATATTGGTGCAAATGAACGTGCATCTAAGGAAAAATCAACATGTGTTTTATACATAATTTTGATGCGTACTTTAAATGCAAAGTGAAACAAAATGGTGCAAAACTGGAAGTAAAAGGTTTTTCATAATCTATTCTTGAAGAAAATCTTGGTTGTCCATAAACTCTCAGTCTTCATCCTAAACCTGAAAAATAACTTGAAAAAACTCGCAAAAAACATAAGTATTAGCATCTTTAAACCAAATATATCAATTCAAAAACTTTTAGATAATCCATGTATAAAAAACCGAAGTAATATTAAGTCATATTTTGGAGCTTCCATCAATTCGTCCTTTCTTGCTTGATCTGCATTAAATCACTCAAAACATTGATTAGAAAAGCCATATTTGATTCATTAATGAAATTCATAATTTTTCTTTTATAAAGAAAGAAAGTAAAACAAAATCCATATACATACCTTTTTGATGAGGAAGTAGGTTGTAACTCCCATATAAATACCTTTTTGATGAGGAAGTAGGTTGTAACTCCCATATAAATATTAGCCATGGATGAAAACATTCATAAACAATCATAAACTTGATCATAACATATTCTCTTATCAATTTGGCCTCTTGTACCTGTTTTGTCAAAATAACTATTCAAAACACATTAGTAGATAACTTTACTTTTAATACAAGACATCAAAAATTTCTTGCATACATAACTCATTTTTCCTTTTAATGGGTTTAGTTGATTTATTCATATTTTGTGTAATTTGTTTGATAATGTTTTCAAAACTTCTTGTTCTTTTACATTAAAACTTGTCTCATTGTTTGCATTCTCATTTGCATTTCTTAGTTGTTTAGATCTCTCAATTTTCCCTTTAGTATTAGATTGATTGCTGGTTTCAAGATTCACTTGTTCTTCCATCTTTTCAATTTTCCCATCTTCAAGTGATTGATCATCAGAATCAATTGAAATATTATGTAAATTTTCATATTTTCCTATTTTCTCATAAGTTGATCTCTCATGTTCTTGCTTATCATTTGGCTTAATATCTTGCATCATCAGTTCAACTTGTAGGTTATCCATCATATTATTGTCTTGATCATTAGATTTTGTGGTATTTTCACGTTTTACTCTCCAGTGTTTTTTCACTTGTTTGTTTGATCTTGATCTTACTTGTTTTTGTTCAAAATATTTTACCATCCCACCTCTACCTAGGTTCAAGTGTAAAGGATCCTTCGTATGATAATAACAGATTTTGTGTTCATTTTCTAATACCAAGTGTTGCCTACATGCTTTCTCATAGGCCATACAATTCCTATAAGTATGACCAAGTTGGTCACACCAGAAGCATCTTACAGTTCTCTTTGGTCGTTGATATAAAGCCCTAGGATCAACTCTTCTATGATCCGGTAAAGGGTTTTGGTCAATAGAAGACATAGATCTACTTTGAACTCGTACTTGATAGCTATCTTTGCATTCACATGTAGCACTATCATTCTTTAACCTTTCAATGCTCTCTTTTAAACTTGCAATTTCATGACCAATCGTTTTGAATGATGAAATTTCTTTTACATGATTTGCTAATGTTTCCATCTGTTCATTTAAATTTGATAGTTCATAATGAAGAACTCCTTCTAAATTCCTAAACTCGTGATCAAATTGAGTATCCATTGACTTAAGATTTGCATTAAAATCAGATACTACTGTAGTTAAGATTGAAAGAAACGAGTGTAAGGACTCAAACTTGGAATTAAGCTTTAATTCTATAGATGAAATTAATCGTGCTTCCATATCATGCAGAAGGTTTTCGACATTAGAATTCATGTTTGTTTTTAACAATGTGCAAGCAAGGAGAATTCAAGTATAAATACCTGGAATTTGTTTCCCATCGGATGTACCTGAGTCGCAATGCCATTTGTTCACGTCGGGTTCACCAAATGTCGGCGCGGAAGCGACGGTCGGTGGATCAGGGCGACCGCCAAAAATACGGCGCACGCGGGGTGCTTTGGAGCAACTCAGGTACAAAGAAGAGGAACTGAAGGAACTAATTAGTACTTCAAATGAAACCATATCTTCATATCAAGAACTAGTAGAAGCAAATCATCAAAAAGTTTCAGTCTTCATCATCATTTAAAGAGATTTTGTGACCTATCATTGGACCATAAATCTAAGCATCTGAATTCTTCCTTTCATTTAGACAATAAATCCAATGTTAGTTAGCACAAACTTCAGAATTTTGTAGTTGTTTCTGTATGGATTGAACCACACATATGTTACTCAAGAGAACAAACCTGTGGAACTTACAAGCCTGAATTTATCCCATCTGTCTTGTCTTTATGCATACAGTTTCCACATAAACAAACTATATAACATAGAATTTGAGTTGGTGAGATCACAAAGTACGATAGCTTGCCGGCTCCCAAGGTCTCATTTGCTCACTAATTAACTTCTTTTGATAATTCGCAGCATTCGTTTTTATCCATTGGCATAATCGCGATAGTCTCTGTGTTTGAAAACTCATGTAAACTCTCCTTCAAAATTCAATGGCAAATGAACAAAGTCCAGTGTATGAGAACAAAGTAATCGCATAGGACAAACTATATCTTAAAAAATCGTCTTCATGTCCATGGAGCGTCCAGAACAACATAATTTGGCAGAGTTGGAAAACACGGAGTCACATGATTGACTTTCAATATAAAATTGCATAATGGATCTACTTTTTCCCTCATATGATATCAATCAGTAACGCGCGCGTCATTCATTACTTAAAACAATAACACAATTCAAATGGGGTTGACATCCATTTAACAAAGAAGTCTTTTCTTTGTCTTCACTATTGTAGTTTCAGAAAACAAACGATGACAATGCATATAACATTACTATACAAACTCCCAAGCACTACTTCTCAGTCTTCCCTATTAAGCGTTTAGCATACAAACTTGAAGCGAATTAGCGCCTGGATACAGAAAATGTAACAATTTTGGTTGGCAACAAGCACCCAGTGCATATACCAGATTAAACAGCCGTAAAATTAATCCTCCAGAACTGCAATTAAATTATGAGTAATCTCTGCAAAAGAAGAAAACACGGCACAAAATTCAGATCATCTGCCAATTGACGTTCATACTATCTTCTTCTTCACCAAATAACATGAATTTGCCTCTGCACTTTTGCGCATATATGTTAAAATGCGGATTGTTACAAAAGATATGATTTGAACAAAAATTCTAGGCCTCTTTCTCAAAGAGAGTCTTGCTCAGAAACAACAGAAGATCACTTAATAAAATATCCACAGATCACTCTTCATGCAGAAACACTTTTAGCGTAGAATACTAATTCAAAAGTATTGAAAATTCTTACAAACTTATCGGACATATAGAAGTTAGCACTGTTGGACGATTATTCGATGTCGCTTTTATTGGCATAGCCATGATTGCTATGTAGAGCCTGAATTCGAAAACGGGGCACTGCACGAGCATGAGACAGACAAGCATGGAGTCCTTCAGCGAGCACAGCTCTTTAGTCTCCGAGGTTTTTCCTCCATCTTTTGATGTATGCTACCACTGTATTTACAACCGACATCTTCATCCTCCCTTTTTTTTCTGAGCGGTCTTCGCAGCCAGTCTTTTCTTTCTGGAGATGAGCCGTGTGATTAATACCAATGAGTATCATTCATTCTTTTTTACCAGCCTTTTTTATTAGCCATCCTTTTTTATAAACTATGCGCCAAATTCCCTTTGCCTATATAAATAGAGTTCGCCTCTATTTTCGAACCACAATGTTTTCTTCATTAAAATCTATGGTTAGAGTTTATCAGAAGTCTTTTGCGTGATAGGAGCCAAACCATTGTCCCATATATTTTTGGATGTTCTGTTAAGAAAAAACAACTTTACATATGCATTGATAAAAGTAAATTGTTGTCCTTTTCTATCATTCATGTCATGCTAGCTCAAGTCTTCATCAATAGTTGCTACATATAAAAGACCTCCGCACGCTATAAGGTGGAAGCATCCACTTCCTATTTTGCTTGCCATTAATATGACACTTTCGAATATATAGCTCATCTTGTATTGCATCCTTCGAATTTGGTTCTGCTTCATCAAGAGTAGAGATGAGAATCTCTACGACACTCACCCCCACCAAACCTGTGCATCCTCCGGATGCGCCAACCTGAGAATAAACCTGCTTTCTTCATAATATCGAATTTATTTTTAATGTGATTTTTATATAAAATCCTGCAAGTGCATGGGTTAAAAACTCATAAAGTGCCTTATGCAAGGCTGTGTAATTAGCCCTATTTATATGCACACTTTAAAAATGCATGTATAAAATTAATGGTGCAATCAATAAGAAAAATAGCTTCTGATGACGAGGTTGGTGCACTCACTCTCATACATAGCAATGTGATTATACATTCATCTATACAGTCACTCGTATGTGCATGGGTATAGATCAGATCGTGCCTTGATGCATGGTCATGTAGTGTGACCCTACCACATGCATACTTTAAGTGCATTTTCAAAATTATGGTGCATAAGGGATAAGAGCTTGTGATGAAGAGGTTTTTATCTCCTATACTTAGAATTTGCTCGCAGATTTCATAATGCATGTTACATTTGATATTGGTGCAAATGAACGTACATCTAAGGAAAAATCAACATGTGTTTTATACATAATTTTGATGCGTACTTTAAATGCAAAGTGAAACAAAATGGTGCAAAACTGGAAGTAAAAGGTTTTTCATAATCTATTCTTGAAGAAAATCTTGGTTGTCCATAAACTCTCAGTCTTCATCCTAAACCTGAAAAATAACTTGAAAAAACTTGCAAAAAACATAAGTATTAGCATCTTTAAACGAAATATATCAATTCAAAAACTTTTAGATAATCCATCTATAAAAAACCATCAATTCGTCCTTTCTTGCTTGATCTGCATTAAATCACTCAAAACATTGATTAGAAAAGCCATATTTGATTCATTAATGAAATTCATAATTTTTCTTTTATAAAGAAAGAAAGTAAAACAAAATCCATATACATACCTTTTTGATGAGGAAGTAGGTTGTAACTCCCATATAAATACCTTTTTGATGAGGAAGTAGGTTGTAACTCCCATATAAATATTAGCCATGGATGAAAACATTCATAAACAATCATAAACTTGATCATAACATATTCTCTTATCAATTTGGCCTCTTGTACCTGTTTTGTCAAAATAACTATTCAAAACACATTAGTAGATAACTTTACTTTTAATACAAGACATCAAAAATTTCTTGCATACATAACTCATTTTTCCTTTTAATGGGTTTAGTTGATTTATTCATATTTTGTGTAATTTGTTTGATAATGTTTTCAAAACTTCTTGTTCTTTTACATTAAAACTTGTCTCATTGTTTGCATTCTCATTTGCATTTCTTAGTTGTTTAGATCTCTCAATTTTCCCTTTAGTATTAGATTGATTGCTGGTTTCAAGATTCACTTGTTCTTCCATCTTTTCAATTTTCCCATCTTCAAGTGATTGATCATCAGAATCAATTGAAATATTATGTAAATTTTCATATTTTCCTATTTTCTCATAAGTTGATCTCTCATGTTCTTGCTTATCATTTGGCTTAATATCTTGCATCATCAGTTCAACTTGTAGGTTATCCATCATATTATTGTCTTGATCATTAGATTTTGTGGTATTTTCACGTTTTACTCTCCAGTGTTTTTTCACTGGTTTGTTTGATCTTGATCTTACTTGTTTTTGTTCAAAATATTTTACCATCCCACCTCTACCTAGGTTCAAGTGTAAAGGATCCTTCGTATGATAATAACAGATTTTGTGTTCATTTTCTAATACCAAGTGTTGCCTACATGCTTTCTCATAGGCCATACAATTCCTATAAGTATGATCAAGTTGGTCACACCAAAAGCATCTTACAGTTCTCTTTGGTCGTTGATATAAAGCCCTAGGATCAACTCTTCTATGATCGGGTAAAGGGTTTTGGTCAATAGAAGACATAGATCTACTTTGAACTCGTACTTGATAGCTATCTTTGCATTCACATGTAGCACTATCATTCTTTAACCTTTCAATGCTCTCTTTTAAACTTGCAATTTCATGACCAATCGTTTTGAATGATGAAATTTCTTTTACATGATTTGCTAATGTTTCCATCTGTTCATTTAAATTTGATAGTTCATAATGAAGAACTCCTTCTAAATTCCTAAACTCGTGATCAAATTGAGTATCCATTGACTTAAGATTTGCATTAAAATCAGATAATACTGTAGTTAAGATTGAAAGAAACGAGTGTAAGGACTCAAACTTGGAATTAAGCTTTAATTCTATAGATGAAATTAATCGTGCTTCCATATCATGCAGAAGGTTTTCGACATTAGAATTCATGTTTGTTTTTAACAATGTGCAAGCAAGGAGAATTCAAGTATAAATACCTGGAATTTGTTTCCCGTCGAATGTACCTGAGTCGCAATGCCGTTTGTTCACATCGGGTTCACCAAATGTCGGCGCGGAAGCGACGGTCGGTGGATCAGGGCGACCGCCAAAAATACGGCGCACGCGGGGTGCTTTGGAGCAACTCAGGTACAAAGAAGAGGAACTGAAGGAACTAATTAGTACTTCAAATGAAACCATATCTTCATATCAAGAACTAGTAGAAGCAAATCATGAAAAAGTTTCAGTCTTCATCATCATTTAAAGAGATTTTGTGACCTATCATTGGACCATAAATCTAAGCATATGAATTCTTCCTTTCATTTAGACAATAAATCCAATGTTAGTTAGCACAAACTTCAGAATTTTTTAGTTGTTTCTGTATGGATTGAACCACACATATGTTACTCAAGAGAACAAACCTGTGGAACTTACAAGCCTGAATTTATCCCATCTGTCTTGTCTTTATGCATACAGTTTCCACATAAACAAACTATATAACATAGAATTCGAGTTGGTGAGATCACAAAGTACGATAGCTTGCCGGCTCCCAAGGTCTCATTTGCTCACTAATTAACTTCTTTTGATAATTCGCAGCATTCATTTTTATCCATTGGCATAATCGCGATAGTCTCTGTGTTTGAAAACTCATGTAAACTCTCCTTCAAAATTCAATGGCAAATGAACAAAGTCCGGTGTATGAGAACAAAGTAATTGCATAGGACAAACCATATCTTAAAAATTGGTCTTCATGTCCATGGAGCGTCCAGAACAACATAATTTGGCAGAGTTGGAAAACACGGAGTCACATGATTGACTTTCAATATAAAATTGCATAATGGATCTACTTTTTCCCTCATATGATATCAATCAGTAACGCGCGCGTCATTCATTACTTAAAACAATAACACAATTCAAATGGGGTTGACATCCATTTAACAAAGAAGTCTTTTCTTGGTCTTCACTATTGTAGTTTCAGAAAACAAACGTTGACAGTGCATATAACATTACTATACAAAATCCCAAGCACTACTTCTCAGTCTTCCCTATTAAGCGTTTAGCATACAAACTTGAAGCGAATTAGCGCCTGGATACAGAAAATGTAACAATTTCGGTTGGCAACAAGCACCCAGTGCATATACCAGATTAAACAGCCGTAAAATTAATCCTCCAGAACTGCAATTAAATTATGAGTAATCTCTTCAAAAGAAGAAAACACCGCACATAATTCAGATCATCTGCCAATTGACGTTCATACTATCTTCTTCTTCACCAAATAACATGAATTTGCCTCTGCACTTTTGCGCATATCTGTTAAAATGCGGATTGTTACAGAAGATATGATTTGAACAAAAATTCTAGGCCTCTTTCTCAAAGAGAGTCTTGCTCAGAAACAACAGAAGATCACTTAATAAAATATCCACAGATCACTCTTCATGCAGAAACACTTTTAGCGTAGAATACTAATTCAAAAGTATTGAAAATTCTTACAAACTTATCGGACATATAGAAGTTAGCACTGTTGGACGATTATTCGATGTCGCTTTTATTGGCATAGCCATGATTGCTATGTAGAGCCTGAATTCGAAAACGGGGCACTGCACGAGCATGAGACAGACAAGCATGGAGTCCTTCAGCGAGCACAGCTCTTTAGTCTCCGAGGTTTTTCCTCCATCTTTTGATGTATGCTACCACTGTATACACAGCCGACATCTTCATCCTCCCTTTTTTTTTTCTGAGCGGTCTTCGCAGCCAGTCTTTTCTTTCTGGAGATGAGCCGTGTGATTAATACCAATGAGTATCATTCATTCTTTTGTTACCAGCCTTTTTTATTAGCCATCCTTTTTTATAAACTATGTGCCAAATTCCCTTTGCCTATATAAATAGAGTTCGCCTCTATTTTCGAAGCATACAATGTTTTCTTCATTAAAATCTATGGTTAGAGTTTATCAGAAGTTTTTTGCGTGATAGGAGCCAAACCATTGTCCCATATATTTTTGGATGTTCTGTTAAGAAAAAACAACTTTACATATGCATTGATAAAAGTAAATTGTTGTCCTTTTCTATCATTCATGTCATGCTAGCTCAAGTCTTCATCAATAGTTGCTACATATAAAAGACCTCCGCACGCTATAAGGTGGAAGCATCCACTTCCTATTTTGCTTGCCATTAATATGACACTTTCGAATATATAGCTCATCTTGTATTGCATCCTTCGAATTTGGTTCTGCTTCATCAAGAGTAGAGATGAGAATCTCTACGACAACGCTCTTTCTTCCTCTGATCATATTCAGTTGCATCTTTACAGAATCTACGTATGTGGCCTAAGTCACTGCAAAAATGACAGCGAGGGGGTGGCAAAGAATTACCTTCCTGTGATGTTCCTGTCTGCCAACGATTTGTATTGTAATTTGTATTCCGCTGTCCTCGATAATTTTTGTATCCTTGGTGCTGATTATTTCTCATCTGAGGTGGAATATAATGGATGTTGGCTGCCCTGGTTCTTGTATAATGGCATTGACAGTTGCTGGTCCCTGCACTTTGGCGTTATAAGCACAGCTTTCGGTGGAATGTCTTGTTGTATTGCAGATAGCACAATACATCTGATTAAGGGCACATGTGGTACTGGTATGCCCTGGTATCTTGCACTTAGTGCAGTACATCTGTCTAGCCGGATCCTCTGCAATAGTTTTACTGGCTTTCAACCACTCCAGGTCTTCGGTAAAGCCTCCAACCTTATGTTCGAGCTGCAAGGCCATTGCAATAACCGCATCTAGTGTCATAGCTCCCACACAACGGATGATCGTAATCTATTTGAGCTGCGGAGTCAAACCATTAATAAACCACTGAGTGATGACATCATCCGGTAAATTAGCATGTGCCGGAGGTAGTTGTCTCAAATGAGTTCTGAATAGGGTGGCATATTCGCACTGTTTGGTTCGGCTTCTGTCTATTGTTATGTAAGTAATCGAAAATTTCGGTAGGGTTCTTCTTCAGCCGGAATCTCTGTGAAAACGCATCCCTTACCCCTTCATAGGTGCCAAAATGGTTGATATCATACTCTGTAAGCCACCTTGCTGCTTCATTAACTAATGTTGATTGGAATACTATAGCCTTGTATGCCGGATCAGGACGATGGTTTAGTACTGCATAACTTATTTCAAAGGTGCATACATGGGCATCAGGATCATCACCTGGAAATCCACCGAATTTGGTGTATGTTACTCCTGTTGGAACTGGTCGAGGTGGAAGTAGTTGTTGCTGTTGTTGTTGTTGTTGTTGTTGTTGCCCACTCATGGTGCTAGTGGCAGTACTTTTACTATTTCCTGAGTTCTGAGGATGTGTTTCCGGTCCTTCAGAGTCTGTATGATTAAACTGCTCACCTTCTGGTTCGAAAATAGCACTCAACCTCTTACGATTTCTAATTCGAATAGCCTATCCTCTTCTGTGCTATCAAACGTAGGCAAACTTGCCCTGAACAGTGGTGTCCGAAATGAAGATTCACCAGGAAATATCACACTGTCACCGAAAACTTATAAATTTTCTGCAACCAGGACCGAACTGCCACCGAGATTAGTGGAACTTTCTCCAATCCAGGGTATTCTTTCACCTTCAATAACTTCTCTGGGCAAGACACCTCTATCATTAGACGGGTTCAAATCCTGACCAGATGGTGTCGGATCAACTTCACACTGCATCCTTGTAGACTCCGAAGTTACTGTATCTTTTGCAGACTGTGCCGAAATTACACCAGAATCTACTGGAATTGCAGTATGTTCTACCGGAATGCTATCGGAATCACTGCTAACGTGCTTTGTTTCTTCGACGACTGGTCTTAACCGATCTATGCTTCTGCCTCTTGGGGGAGTCCTTAACAAATTTGATACTACCCAAGGCTGTCGGTCTCGCCTGTACTTCGGATACGACTCTCCGGACCGAGTAACCGACATATATCACCTTTGCAACACTTACGTACTATTTTACCTTACTGTCGATTCACAATCTATGGTCACCTTCCCACAATCACTTTGCAACACTCTATTGCCATATTTCCACAATCACTTTGCAACACTCTGTTGCCACCTTCCCACAGATGGCGCCAATGTTAAACGTGCGTTTGGCGTCAGAAACGCGTTTAAGCTCTTTTTGGGTTCTTGGGAGTGGAAGGGGTCTGAATAATCAGAGGCCCTATACTTGATTTCCCCAATTTAACACTCACACCATAGTACCTTAATATTTAAATCTCTGTTAATACAAATTACTCTCCAGACTCTAGTTCGTTCTCTCACAATTTCACTATCTGTACTCAGACTATTACTAACTCTTCCACAACCTTACCGATTCGCTCTGATTGTTACATCCTCAACACACAACACTGAAACTATTCATTACCGTAATACAGACTCACAAGTCGTACTTAATGGAACAGCGTTAACACAAGTGAAGGTAATCAGTAAAAGCGAAATAACACGGTACTACTCAGAATTCTCAAAACACAACACAACGGAACTACACAAACATATCGCCCAGACAGAGAGTCTGGCGATCCTTCTAGTTGTCACCGAAGCATCCTTTCATTGATTTATAAGAGGTTACAGTTCTTCGCAATGACCTTTCGGTTCGTGCGGAATATGAAAAAGAGACAAGCTTACAATTGCTAATCTAACGGCTTACATATGCAAAGATTGCCACGGTTCCAAGGAAGAAGAAGGAAGTCAAGATAGTAGAAGAAGCGGAAACGAGCTCCAAACTGAGAATGAGAGGTACCAAAAGGGTACGGGAGATGATGCAGGCAGAGGAAGCTCCAGCTACAAAGAAGGCACATGTACTTCCTAGAACCATGCTTGAAGAAAATCCACCCATTATGCAGGAGGAATTAATAAAGGCAATGGAAACCACTCACCAATATTTGGAAGGTCAGGTAAACCTAATTATTCAAGGACATTATTACTGACAGACAGTTGGAGACAACGAACAACGAAAACGCCTGACCAAGGTTCATAGGTATAGAGAATTAGGATTAGGGAATTCTAACTCATCATCTGATACAATAGAGGAACAAGAAACATATGTGCTGAATGTGGATATTAGAAGTGATTCGAGGGATGATGGTCAATGGGAGGAATTAAATGAAGTACACGATGACTTTGGCATGGAAGGCACAAAGATTGATCAGGTGCCTGATAACACTATCAAGGGCATGATAAGGCCGGTAGCATCTCAAGAAGGAATTCATATAATCAAATTGAATGAAGCATCTAACATCCAAATCAAAGAGACTCTTCTAGCAGGAGAGGTCTTGGTGAAGAATCCCAAGGAAGAAAAAGTAGAAGACACAGTGAAAGAGTCCGAAGCCTTCACACCAATTAGGGTAGTACCAGAACCCTCTCCGATGGATGTCACATTTCAAGGGAGTGCTACCAAATTGACCAATAATGAAGAGGAAAGAAGAGACCAAGAATTACAGCTCCAAATAAGGCAACCGCACAACGAGATGATACATGTGGAGCAAGGAAGAGACGTATGAATCGGGGAAGAACCAAGCATCCCCAAAACTTGGTTGAACATGGATGTAGCTTAGCTCAAGCCAGTAGTACAACAAATGATACAAACTGCTATGGATACTCAACAGCTAATGCTTGAAGTTGATGCTGACTACGATAAGGCAATGCAGGAGAAAAATCAATTCTAGGAAATAGGAGAGAATTTATCTACCAAATTAATTCAAGCGCAAAGGATAATTTTAGAAAAAGAGGCAAAAACCAACGAGGCCAAAAACAAATGTACCACACTGGAAACGGAAAACAAGAAGTTGGAAGAACAACTGAGAGAGCTACAAAGTAAATATGAGGCTGGCGAAGCAGAGAAAGGGCAAATGAATACTACAAGTAAGATCATGGAATCTCAAATCAAGGTATACATGGATGAAGCCGACAATCTAAGGAACAAGAACAAAGAACTGATGACCCTATTAAGCAACCAACCGATAGAATCTCATGAAATGACAGAAAAAAACACAAAAGCTTTGGAGGATCGGATCGTAAAATATGAAGATCAGCTAAAGAAAGAGCAATCCATCATAGCGGATTGGGAAAACAGATATATAAACGACACCAATGAACTTAGGAAGAAGTGGAAGATGGCAGAAGATTAATGCTTAGTGCAATACAATGAAGATGCCACTCAACTTGCTGCCATAGGAAAGGAGCTCCTCAAGAACAAGAATACAATTATGCGGGCCAACAAAGAGATCAAAGCAAAGGATGAGCTAATAAATAAGTTGAAAGCTCAGTTAGAACAACAGGTTAACGTGGGGACACCAGTAGTTCCACACTCCACAACGGCTACTGAGGAGACTGAGGTACGTCCTCTTTCTCCCCCCATGCATCATTCACCGATAAGGGAGGAAACAGAGACCAACACTGAGAGACATACTCGGGCTATTGTAGAACTAAGCTGACATGAGTGGGCACTACTGGTGTCCGAGCTTACTGAAGATTTTGAAGAACAAGTAATCAGATTCATGAAAGAAGCAAAGATTGAAAGTAGGAATTTCGAACGGATTATGAAGCCTTTCAATGTACCGTATGGGCTACTCAAAGAAGAAACAGGCCAGTACATAAAGACAACCACCAATAAAGAGCCAGATAGCAATCTGCAATTCAACATGCAAACATTTACCTATACACAAGAGGAATTTGATAAAGCAGATCCTATCTGGAGACGAAAATTTTTGGAAAAGAATCCTACACTACGGGTAAATTGGGAATCAGCATCGTATGCACTTCAAGTCAATCTCTCTTTTAGCCGAGTACCCCAACGACGCTCCTAGACGCAATTTCGGGAGGCACAGTGCCAAGGAAGCTTAAATAATCAATGGCTAAACTATCCCTTATTACCAAGCCTGCCACAAAATTACTTACTTATCGAAGAATACATGGTAAAAATAATCGAATTTTGGGTTGCCAGATATGCCATCGTACCAAATTTAGCCATCAAAATTACTAAAACAATTTTGAGTATGTTACTTACGATAATAAAGGTGTTTCAACATGGGTAGTATACATTTTTGAACTTCATCGGCATTAACAGGGTTTAGATGCCCTCGTTTTCGATTTATCAACTATACCTAGTCGATTAACACTCATGGCCATATACTCAAGAATCATGTTTTTGCCAAGTACATATATGTAGACATTCAAAGAGGCATTTTTCATAGGATTTTTTGAAATGGATTCAGAGATTTTTGCAAAAATATCTTCTAACCTAAATGCACGACTAGTGGCCTACTAATTAAGTTCCTTTGCTGATCATAGACAAGCACGAGATGACGGGGTGAGGTCAACCCAATGGAAGGAATTAATGATATGTCAAGCCAATTTGCTTAACCATTGAGAGAAGAAAGTCATGCAAACATACGCACGTCACCACAAAAAGCCTATCGGGGACGACAAAGTTCAGGAGGAGGGACGTGTGGAAGGGCAATCAAGCAAAAAGAGAAGAAGAAGGAGATCAAAGAATAAAATAGCTTAGTGAAGAAAAAAAACTCATAAATAAAAAAGCAACCCTCTACCCAAAGCTCCGCAGGGGCACGCATCAGGCGACAACACCAAAGAACCAGGTCCTAAGGATTGGAAATAAAGAAAGATAACAATCAGGACATTTCATGGGAGGTTGCACACAGCTCCCTCATCCACCAGGTGCATGCGATGAAAAGAAACAAACGGGGAAGGGAGATAGTACACAAAGGATTCTTCATCGGATAAGATAACCAATTGTCTGAAGGTCTTAACTATCTCCTCGTTTACAAGGTGCATGTGGTGGAAAGAAGTAAACATGCACCAGAAGTGAAGACAAAGACAAATTAGAAAACCAAAAGTTAGAAAGAGGCAGAGGTTGAGAAGTTGAAGAGGGTGACTAAGAATATCGTATTCTTAGCCATTGATGGCATGCGTGACAACCAAACTTAATACAACAACCCAGACTTTTGATATAAGGAATACCAAGGGGCTTATAGAAGCAAAGGACTAATCTCGGACAAAATAACAAATTTTCTAACAAACCTTATGTTGAGATATCAAGCTCAACATGTGATGATCCAGGATGACACGTACCAGTTTTTTGTTTCTCTGACATGTATAGTGGTCACGCCGGTATATTTCAGGGATACTTCATTGAGCTTTATTAGATTCATCTACTGAGAGTGATGACACCTTTGTTTCTTGCCAGTTCACTCATTCGCGGACATTAGGTTTTTCCTTATGTACTGATCTTTATATATTGCACTTGTTGTATTCTTGTTTTAGGTCATTCTTGTACATTCCTTTTATGTAATAGAAGAAGAAGAAGAATATCATTCTTCCTTGCCTCAATCTGTGTGTGTGCTTCTCCTTGAGAGTGAGAGTGTGTGTGTGAGCTCTCTTCCTTATCTCCTTCCTCGTGACATGGTATTAGAGCCAGAGTGGTTGTAGAGAGCTCGTGGAGAAGGCAACGGTATAGACTACGTGGCAAGGCATGGAGAAAACACGATTTCACAAATGGCCTCCATTTGCTACGAAAATCGGCATGAAGGTAGAAGACCTCAAAATATTTTTGGGAGTTATCCCTTTAGGGTCACTTGTTTTTGTCAGATCAAAGTTTCAGAGCCATCTCGACCTCCGTTTCGAGCCCGCAAGGTGGGGCCCATAGAAAAACCAGGTCAGTTTCAGAAACTGTAACTTGCATTGTGTTCGGAGACACTCATATATTCCAAATCCAGAATTTCAAGCGATTCCGTGTACTATTGATACACGAAAACTGTGTTTTTTTTAAGATCAAACTGTCACGTCATAGTGCGACAGTGCTCAAGCAGAAGTGCTGCTTGTAGTGTTTTGCAGTGTTGTGAATTGTTGCAGCAATGGCAAATACAGATGGAATGAGTCAGCTTATGAGCGATAAGCTGGAGAAGAACATCTTCCATGCTTGGAGATTCAGAATGACGAATTTCCTGATGGGAAAAGGCTACTGGAAGTACATCGAAGGAGAGAATGAAAATGCTCCGGAGTTACCAAAAAGGAATCGGACTATAGACCAGTTAAGAGCATATGAGGAATGGAATCAAGGAGCACGAAAGGTAATGTATTGGCTATCTGTTAGCATACAGGATTGATTGGACACATACAGGATGCCAAGACTCCAAAAGAGGCTTGGAACAGTTTGGTCACTTTGTATGAGACTAATACAATGGCACGGAAATTGCAACTCAAGAACGAGCTGCATACATTCGAAAAGAAGAGCATGTCGGTAAGTGACTACACTCTAAAAATCAAAAGCATATGAGAGTCACTTGCATCTATTTGTGTGAATGTAGATGATGATGATAAGGTGGAAGTGTGCCTTCATGGTTTAGGAGTTGCATATAAGAAGTTCAGAACTTCCATATAGACTAGGGAAAATATTTCGAATTTTGCTGATCTGGTATCTATGCTGATTATTGAAGAAAAGAATCTTGGTGAGGATTCAAACTCCCAAGGACAGCCCAGTTCTGAGCAGGTATTCTACTCTAGCAGAGGAAGAGGCAGAGGTAGAGGTTTTGGAAGTGGAAGAGGGAACAGTAACCAAGACCAAGGTCAACAACAGAATCATGTAGGAGGAAGAGGATAGTTTCGATGCAGGGGGAGCCAAAGAGATCGCAAAAATTTCTAGAGAAATGATTCAGGTAATGATAGTAAAGGATGCTGGAATTATGGTCAACCTGGACACTTTGAACGTGATTGCAGGTTGAAGAATCAAAATAACAGAAGGCAGCAAAACAACTATGCATCCACAAGTGCAGATGATTCTGAGAAGTTGTTTATGGTTCAACATCACATGATGAATACGATGTCTGCTGGTGTTTCAAAATCGAATGATAATGTCTGGTATGTTGATTCAGGTGCTTCAAATCACATGACCAGTCATGCAGAATGGTTTAGTAGTTTGCAGATAATGCTAGTTCTTGGATATGTTGAAACAGGTGATGATATATCGCATCCTATTGAGCACACAGGAAACATAGCATTGTTTATGGAGGACGGGAAGGTAAAACATCTTGATGATGTGTTGCACATTCCAAATATAACAAAGAATCTGGTTTCTGATGGAAAAATGGTTGACCAAGGATTACAAGTCAGGTTCAATGCTGATGGATTATATATATAAGAGTACAAGCAGGATGGACGATTGGTTGCCAAATGAAAAAAAGTGGGTAGGATGTTCACCTTAAATGTGAATATTCCTGAAATGAATGCAGCCATGTTTGCAAAAGGTGTAGGAGTTATTGCAGATATAGAGATGTGGCACAAACGGATTGGACATGTAAACTTGCAAAGGCTGGAATTGATGCAGTCAAAGGAGATTGTCCATGGACTACCAAATTTCAAAGTTGCAAAAATGCAAAAGGTATGTGCAGCATGTCAATTTGGTAAACAGTCAAGAGCATCATTTCCACATGACAAGCATGTTAGTGAGAATGTACTAGAAGTAGTAGATACAGATGTTTGGGGTCCAGCAAAGACCACATCTATGGGCGGTTGTAGGTTTTATGTTACTTTCATTGATGACCATACACAGCAAAGTATGGGTATATTTCATGAAAGAGAAGAGCGAGGTCACTCACTTCCAGAATTTTAAAGCTATGATGGAAAAGCAGACAAGGAAGTACATTCAGACATTAAGTTCTGATGGAGGAGGTGAATACATGTCAAATGAGTTCAACAGTTTTCTAAAAAATCATGGAATTCAGCATCAGTTTTCATGTAGATACACACCACAATAGCTGTGAAAGCTTCCCTATACTCAGCCTCACAACTGGAAGTGGCCACAGTAGGCTACTTTGTGCTCAACCAAGATATACATGAGCTACCAAGCATGAAGCAAAAGCCACTAGTGGACACACGATTGTCATAGCAACCAACCCAATCAGAGTCAGAAAAAGCATGCAAATCTGGCGGTAGTGATCCCCCCTTGGGATAAAACAACCCAAGTAGCCGAGTACCACTCAAGTAGCAAAAGATGCGCTTAACCGCCTGCCAATGCTTGAGTCCTGGGCAATGCATAAACCTGCTCATCTGTGAGACAGCAAACTGAATATCTGGCCAAGTAATGCATAAGTAAATCAAGCATCCAATAGCCTGCTGATAGAGAACAGCATCAAATGCATCTCCAGCATCATGAAGACTCAATCGTAAACCTGTCTCCATAGGAGTAGCAATAGGCTTACAGTCTTCAAGGCCAAAACGCTGCAATAATGTGTTAATATATTTCGTTTGACACAAAGTCATTCCACCATCAACATGCATAAATTGAATGCCCAAATAGTGATGCAAATGCCCCAAATCAGACATCTCAAATGAGGCATGCAAATCAGCCTTAAAATCAGCAATATGCTTCTCAATAGGACCAGTGAGCAGCATGTCGTCAACATAGACAACAATGATCATAAGCACATCATTAGCACCCTTAGCATATAAGGTGCTTTCAGTTGGACTGTTCTCAAAACCATGTGCAATTAGATAGGCATGTATCTTCTCATACCAAGCATGTGGTGCTTGCTTTAAACCATATAATGCCTCCTTTAACCTGCACACCTGGTTTTCATGCCCTTTCTGCACAAAGCCACGGGGCTGAAGAACATACACTTCTTCATGCAAGTCACCATTCGAAAATGTTGTTTTAATGTCCAACTGATGTACATTCCAACCATGATGGGCTGCAAGTGCACAGATGCTCCGAACAGTAGTCATATGGCATGTAGGTGCAAAATCTCATCAAAATCAATGCCTCTTTCCTGTGCATAACCCTTTGCAACAAGCCTAGCCTTATACCTGTCAACTGTACTATCAG
Organism: Ceratopteris richardii; assembly: GCA_020310875.1. Taxonomy (NCBI): domain Eukaryota; kingdom Viridiplantae; phylum Streptophyta; class Polypodiopsida; order Polypodiales; family Pteridaceae; genus Ceratopteris; species Ceratopteris richardii. The sequence continues at coordinate 96,996,524 of CM035412.1, forward strand.
GTTTACGCTTAAGCTTGTTTACCCACTTAGTGCCAATGGCCTTCTTGCCAAGAGGCAAGTCACATAAAGACCAAGTACCATTCTTCATTATTGCATATGTTGAGCCCATAAAAGTCATATTGGTCAAAGTCAACTGCAATCAAAGTCAACTATAGTCAAAGTTAAAAGATCAAAGTCAAACTGGTCAAAGTCAACAAAGTCAAGGTCAAAGTCAATAGGTGCAAAGTCAAAGTGCTGAAGTGCAGGTTTCAAAGTGCACAGGTAGTGCACAACTAATTGTCCACAAAGGGTAAATTGGAGAAAGTGGGTTGCAGGTTGTAGAGGTATTTCTCTAATTTCCCTAAGGTTCAAAGTATTTTTAAAGTGTTTTGGAAGGTTCAGGTGAACCCTTCCTTATGTGCACATTTGAAGAGTTAAAAGGAAAATGTGAAGGTATGTGAAGCGGCAGCGTACACAGAAGTGAAAGTATGGCCCCCCAATTAATTTTTTTTGGTTTTAGTCTAAAGTCACTACAGGACAAAACAGAGAGTCGTTGGCTGCCCACTTGTGAAGACAATCTTGGGAAATCAAAGTGAGCACCAAGATACTCTTGCAGTTAGGAGCATACGTGAATCGACACACTCAAATCAAGGCAAGGAATATTCTTGGACATATCCTAACTGTAAGCAAGAGTGAGCATAGTCTAAGTGAAGCAAGAGAGAGAAGTGCAAGATGTTGGAGCAAGTCTATGACAAGCCTAAGTATTGGCTTGAGTCCCACAAAGTCATGAAAAAAGCTTTAAAATGAAGAGTATGTAAAGTTCACTTGTGAACTACCTCTTGTAACTTTTGAAGAGTTTACTTAATGTAAAAGTGAAAGAATCTTAAGTGGTTGAGTCCACTTGGTCAAGAATGGAAAGAGGAGCCACGAATTCGTGATTTGTGGTAGGTAGAGAATCAAATCAATCGCTAATTGATTGGAGAGTGATTGAGGGAAGTTAGCCTCCCAAACTCAACTATAAATAGATGGAAGTTTTAGTCGTGGTTAGAGAGACCTATGTGAAGACCTCCAAGAGCTGAGCTTTATGCCATATCAAGGTGTGATTCCAAGGCACACATATGTATCAGTAAGTCCATTGTATTGTACAAGCAATATACTTTCATTTTCATTATCATTTGGGTTCATATTTCCATGTTCTTGTGAAGTGTACTACTCACTACCATTACTCTCAGTTTTCTCAATCAGATTGCAGAGATGGTTTCTCTGAGCTTGGTGCATCATTTTTAGTGATTTAACTTGGTAAAGTTAGCTCCATAAGTCTACTATATGCTCACAAAGTTTCATTTCATTTGGATGTTGCAATCTTCAGTTATGTTCAATTGAAGTCAACAGTGTCTGTTCATCTTCACTTCTCTGTCAGGTACCCGACTTTTTCACGCATCTTGTCAGAGCCATTTCTCAGTGGTTACTTATCCAAATTCAATGATTTAAAGCTTGTTGGATTCCGCTTACTGTCTAGTATAACCATACAAAAATGCATAATCATTGGATTCCTAAATTTTGAGTTATGGTCATTTTTCTGCTCACTGGTTTCAAACTATAGCAGCCCGTGAAAATCGGGATGATGTCATCAGTTGTTAAAACTCATTCTCAGTGTGTGGTTTATTATTTTTGATGAGATTACTCTTTAAAGTTAGCTCTATAAGTTAACTAAACTTCCCCAAGAGGAATCAAGTTAATTGCTGCTGTGCTCAGAGAATTACGCAAAACACTGGACATGTGTATGAACCAAATTAGCAAGTTTTTCACCTATGAGCTAACTCCAACTTATCTGTTTTGATCTATCTTTTTGAGAGTGATCTTTCAAGGTAAATAGGGTGTCTAATACATCCATTGGCAAGCTAAAAAGGCCCATCATATACTCTTGGAGTTCAATTGGCTGGTGTAGATCAAGGATTTTGCAACACCTCTTCATCTTCAAGCACATACCTATCCATCTCTTCACAGTGGTATCAGAGCAAGGTTGGACAACATGGCAGATGGATTTCCTTCATCAATTGAAAAATTGGACACAGCTAACTACTCAGCTTGGTCATTAAGAACGGAAGCTTATCTCCAAGGTAGAAGTTTATATGGTTATGTGGCTGGAGATGAAGTTATGCTAAGTTTTAGGAATAAAAGTCAACCAACACAAGAAGAGCAAGAAAGATTGAGCACATGGTGCTCCAAGGATACACTTGCAAGGTCTTATCTCCTCAACTCTATCTCAGATTTTTTGTTGCCTCACATTAGAAGTTGTAAGACATCTCAGGAAGTGTGGGATGCACTTGAAGCTTTCTTTTCTTCAAGTACCAAAGCTAGGAAGCATCAACTATGGCTGGATTTCACAACTCTCAAGAAGGCTCCCATACAAAATGTGACTGATTTTGTCACAAAGCTCAAGGACATAGCAGATTAGTTGGGAAGCATTGGAGAGGTAATAGATGAATAGCAAATTGTAAGGCAGGTCATCAATGGCTTGAAGGCAGATGACAAGTGGGAAGCATTCACCATAGCTATGGATTTGTACATGGACATGCATGTACCTGATTTCAATACACTCATTGGACAACTACTTACTCAAGAGGCAAAGCTTATCAAAAATGGAGAAAGCTCTAAAGGTAATCAATCTTCAGCTTTATACACTGATAAAAGCAAGTCCAAAGATAACAAAGGAAAGGCAAAGAAAGTGGATGATGAGGCAGGTACATATCAAGCTAACTATGCAGGAAGAGGAAGACATGGCAGAGGTAGAGGAAGAGGAGGTAGACAAGGCAGGGGGAGATCCCAAGACTCCAACCCATGTTCTATTTGTGGATTAACTAATCATACAACTAAAAATTGCTTTAGGAATTCCAGGAATCAAAGAGGCAGAGGATACAATAGAGGAAGTTATGGCTACTCAAGAGGAAGGTTCAACAACTACCATGGCAATTACAACTACAATCATTCAAACTATCAAGGAGGCTACAAAGGAAGGAGAGACTACAATAAGTACACAAAAGACTCAAACAAAGAGGATTCATTATTGATCATGAACATGGCTATGCCACAAGATTTAGAAGATCCAAGGAATAAGCATGAGGTACAAACAGGAGATGATACAAAACATCCCGTGGAGAAAATAGGCAATGTCAAAGCACCTGATGGAAACATCAACCTACTCAGTAAGGTACTCTATGTCCCTACCATTACAAAGAATTTGATAAGTGTTGGGCAGATAGTAGAGAAAGGGTTGCAAGTCAGGTTCACAAAAGCAGGAGCATTTGTTGAAGATCCAAGTCAAGGATTCAAAAAAATTGCAAAAGGTGAAAAGACAGGTAGATTGTTCACATTTGAATTACAAGACACTAGAAACATTGCTCTCTTTAATTATGGTAGTCAGACACTCAGAATTGGAAGTATGGCACAAAAGGTTAGCACATATTGGTGAAAGGTCATTAAAGCAAATCTGCAGGGACCAAAGTGTACTTGGACTCCCTAATTTGTCAAAACAACATATGATTTATAAGTGTAGTGCATGTCAATTTGGAAAGTCTCACAGGTTACCATTAATGAAGAAAGGTTATATGCATGGAGATCTCTTGGAGTTGGTTCATACAAATGTATGGGGACCTAGCAAGGAAGCTTCAATATCTGGATCAAGGTATTATGTCTCCTTTATTGATGATTGCAGCAGATGCACTATCCTATACTTTATGAAACACAAAGATGAAGTTTTTTCATGTTTCAAAAGATATTTGGCTCTTGTGGAGAATCAAACAGGTAAATCTCTAAAAAGGCTAAGGTTAGATGGAGGGGGAGAATACTTCTCCCATGAGTTTGATTCTTTTCTTCAAGAAAGAGGAATCAAAAGAGAGGTAACTACAAGGTACACTCCTGAGCAAAATGGAGTGGCAGAAAGGAGGAATAGGACAATTGTTGAAGCTGCAAGGTCTATGTTAAATGAAAAGCATTTACCTAATTACTTATGGGCTGAGGCTGTATCTACAGCCACTTACTTGATTAACAGGTTGCCTTCAAAATCCCTTGATGGGATGACTCCATATGAGGCTTGGAATGGAAGAAGACCAAGCTTAGATCATTGTAAAATTTTTGGATGTATTGCTTTTGCTCATGTTCCTTCACAGGTTAGAGGCAAGATGGATCAAAAAGCAGAAAGGTGTGTATTTATTGGATATGACAACAATCAAAAGGGCTACACGTTATACAACCCTACCAACAAAGGATTCTTGGTAAGCAGAGATGTAGTTTTTGATGAGAACAATTCATGGTATGAAGATTCATGCAGGAAGATCAATTTACCATATGATCTTGAAGAAGATTTTCCAAAGCTTGGTAGAGAACAACCAAAGATTGAAGAACAAGACACCTCAGAGGATGATGAAGAATCTCAGATGGAAAAGATCAAAGCATGGAAGTCTAAAGGTAAAGCAAAATTGCAGGAACTTGGACATGAGGCAGAATCATCACATCATGGCCTAAGAAGATCTATGAGGGAAAAGAAAAAACCAGAAAGGTATGGGTTTGACACCTCATTAGTAACTAAACATTCTATCTACATAGCACAAGGCATAAACCAACAGGAGCCATCATCATTTGAAGAGGCCAAAGCAAAAATAGAATGGAAGCATGCAATGAAGGAAGAGATTGAAGCACTTGAGGAAAACAACACTTGGGATTTGGTGCCCAAGACTTCATCCATGAAGGTAATAGGCTCAAGATGGGTCTATAAACTCAAGAAGAATTCTGATGGTTCCATTAACAGGTATAAGGCAAGGCTTGTAGCAAAAGGCTTTGCACAAACTCAGGGAATTGATTATGAGGAGACTTTCTCTCCTGTGGCAAAGATGCCTACTATTAGGGTTTTGCTTAGTATTGCCTCTTCCAAGAATTGGAAGATACTTCAACTAGATGTAAAGAATGCATTCTTGAATGGTTGGATAACAGAAGAGGTATATATGGCACAACCACCTGGTTTTGAGAATCAAGTTTATCCTGATTATGTGTGTAAACTTAACAAAGCACTGTATGGTCTTAAGCAAGCTCCAAGAGCTTGGAATTTCAGGCTTGTTTCATTCTTGAAGGACAAAGGATTTCAACCAAGCAAGGCAGATCCTTCACTCTTTATTAAAAACAGTAATTCTGAGGTCATCTACTTATGTGTATATGTAGATGATATTATATTGACAGGAAATGATGCAGATGGTATGAAGAAGATCAAAGATCAGATGAGAGAAGAGTTCAAGATAAGTGATTTGGGTTCACTTACCTACTTCCTAGGTTTGGAAGTTGTCTACAAAGATCATGGTTTGTTTCTCACTCAAAGAAAGTACATTAAGGACATGTTCGCAAAATTCAAGATGCAAGATTGTAAGATTGCAGGTACTCCAATGGAGGTCAATCACAAATTGAGCTCACATGAAGGTGAACGCATAGAGGACATCACATCATATCAAAGTCTAGTGGGTAGTCTCAACTATGCCACATTGACAAGAGTAGATATATGTTACAGTGTGAGTGTGCTAAGTCAATTTATGCACACACCAAGGAAACCACATATGGATGCTACCAAAAGGATTCTCAAGTACCTCAAAGGAACCATAAATGAAGGACTTTATTATCCTTATGTATCTGATTTAGGTTTGAAGCTATTTTCTGATGCAGATTGGGTTGGCTCCAAGGAAGATAGAAGGAGCACTTCAGGTTATCTTACCTTTGCAGGTTCAAAGCTTATTTCATGGTCATCCAAGAAGCAACCCACAGTTGCTCTCTCTTCTACTGAAGCTGAATATAGAGGTCTTGCCATAGCTACTCAGGAAGCTATGTGGATGAAGACATTATTCAAAGATCTTGGATTGGAGTTTGGAACTCCAACTATTTTTGGTGACAATATGAGTTCTATTCACTTGGCTGCTAATCCTATTTTTCATGCAAGGACTAAACATATTGAAGTTCATTATCACTATGTACGAGAGAAGGTTCTAAGCAAAGAGATTCAAATATCATATGTGTCCACTCATCAACAATGTGCAGATATTCTAACCAAAGCATTGGATGGTACAAAGCTTTGCAAATTCAAGGCTATGATAGGTTTGCAGGTAATCTTGGAAGATTGAAGACCTCAAGCATACTTGGCTTGAGGGGGAGCTGTTGGAGCAAGTCTATGACAAGCCTAAGTATTGGCTTGAGTCCCACAAAGTCATGAAAAAAGCTTTAAAATGAAGAGTATGTAAAGTTCACTTGTGAACTACCTCTTGTAACTTTTGAAGAGTTTACTTAATGTAAAAGTGAAAGAATCTTAAGTGGTTGAGTTCACTTGATCAAGAATGGAAAGACGATCCACGAATTTGTGATTTGTGGTAGGTAGAGAATCAAATCAATCACTAATTGATTGGAGAGTGATTGAGGGAAGTTAGCCTCCCAAACTCAACTATAAATAGATGGCAGTTTTAGTCGTGGTTAGAGAGACCTATGTGAAGACCTCCAAGAGCTGAGCTTTATGCCATATCAAGGTGTAATTCCAAGGTATATATATGTATCAGTAAGTCCATTGTATTGTACAAGCAATATACTTTCATTTTCATTATCATTTGGGCTCATATTTCCATGTTCTTGTGAAGTGTACTACTCACTGCCATTACTCTCAGTTTTCTCAGTTAGATTGCAGAGATGGTTACTCTGAGCTTGGTGCATCTTTTCCAGTGATTTAACTTGGTAAAGTTATCTCTATAAGTCTACTATATGCTCACAAAGTTTCATTTCATTTGGATGTTGCAATCTTCAGTTATGTTCAATTGAAGTCAACAGTGTCTGTTCATCTTCACTTCTCTGTCAGGTACCTGACTTTTTCACGCATCTTGTCAGAGCCATTTCTCAGTGGTTACTTATCCAAATTCAATGCTTTAAAGCTTCTTGGATTCAGCTTACTGTCTAGTATAACCATACAAAATTTCATAATCATTGAATTCCTAAATTGCGAGTTATGATCATTTTTCTGCTCACTGGTCTCAAACTGTAGCAGCCCGTGAAAATCGGGATGATGTCATCAGTTGTTAAAACTCATTCTCAGTGTGTGGTTTATTATTTTTGATGAGGTTACTCTTTAAAGTTAGCTCTATAAGTTAACTAAACTTCCCCAAGAGGAATTAAGTTAATTGCTGCTGTGCTCAGAGAATTATGCAAAACACTAGACAGGTGTATGAACCAAATTAGCAAGTTTTTCACCTATGAGCTAACTCCAACTTATCTGTTTTGATCTATCTTTTTGAGAGTGATCTTTCAAGGTACATAGGGTGTCTAATACATCTATTGGCAAGCTAAAAGGGCCCAACATATACTCTTGGAGTTCAATTGGCTGGTGTAGATCAAGGATTTTGCAACACCTCTTCATCTTCAAGCACATACCTATCCATCTCTTCACACAAGAGACACACATTGTGCGACGCAGAGAAGTGAAATGCAAGGTGTGCATGGAGAGTGACTAAGGAAGTGTTCAAAGAAGTGTTAAGCTAGTCCCCCAAGGATCCCAAGGTCTCATTGCAGTGTGCGCGTGCCGACAGAAGGTGTCCAGCCCTCCCCCTTATTGGAAGCTTGGTGCAAGGTGTGCACAAGTGCAGGTTTGGAGAAGGTGGAGGTTTGGTGCAGAGGAGTCTGGCAGCAACAAGACTTCACAAGACTTTGGGTATTTGGTATTTTGTTCTTGAACACTCTGTGGGATTTTGCACAGAAGCATTTCAGTGTATTGTGCATCCCCATTGTAATTGTCTTATTATAATCAATCGGCAGAGGCTTCCAGTGTGTATTTTCTCTTCTTTCCTTTCCCTTTTCTCTTACAAACATCAAATCCCTTCTTGTCCAAGAATCCCCCAACAAAATTTGGCATGCCCGGTGGGACCTCCAAGGAGATTCGAGCATAGGAGAAGATATATTGCAGTTGGAGAAGCAATATTCAAGTGTCGACAGTACTACTTCAGTGGACTAAGAGGTACATATTCTTATCAATTAACTCATACTAAGAGGACTATGAACAGCCCATGATCGCAACCGGTCCCAAACATTGAGGGTCACATGCAAGCAAACAAGAAGGAAGGCTGTTAGAAGATCATCTAGTCCACTTTCATCAACTTCATCAGTAAGGAGCATGGCTGGTCAGGTAGACTTGGAAACCTTACTATCAAGATTGAATATAAAATTTCCTTCTTTCAAAGACCTAGCTCAAGAGGATCCTGACGAGCATATTAGAAGGTTTTTAGCACTATGCAAAAATAGAGGCTTAATGGGTAGGGAGGATGCCTTTTTGATACTCTTCCCTACCACATTAGAAGGATTAGCAGATAAATGGTTCAGCCAGTTTGCGGAGAACCATTTTACAACTTGGGACCTAATGAAAGATGCATTCAAAAATCAATTTCAGCATGGAAATACTGCAGAGATAATCATAGAAGAACTAGAAAATTTAAGATTGGGTCCAGGAGAAAAGTTCCCAGAGTTTGTGACTAGGGCCAAGGCACTAATGGCTAAATTACTAGACCCACCACATGATTTTTTTGTTAAGAAATAGCTCAACAACCAAGAATTGATGGATTGAACAAAGACAAAGAGACATCTGAAGACAAGGCCACTGCATGTGTAGATACAAGGCAAAAAGGAGATCCCATATGCACCAGTGATGCCATTGGGTATGCATTCAATAGGACTCAGGAGGAGTTCGGTAAGTCAATTGGAGCCCATACTCTTAAGGAATCAGAGGCTTCAAAGCTTCTCAAATCCATGAAAAAGGAGGAGTATTTTTTATTTAATAAAGATGGATGGGAAATTCAGGTCAGAACTATTGCAGATAATTGATGAGGCTTCCACTACAAGTTTGGTAGCAAAGACTGCTATTTTACATAAAGGAAAAATTGTAGGGGAAGCACCCCTTACAGATTATAAAAGTCCTCAGCTGACAGTATCTATCAAAGGTCATGAATTTCAAGGAGTTATTGTGGATGGTGGTTCTGGCATTAACTTGATGCCTGAACATACAATGGAAAAGGTTGGACTCCACCCTTCAAGGCCTGCAAATTTCACTGTTACTTTGGCGGATCAGAGCAAAGTAAAGCCCTTGGGAGTGATCCCAAAAGTTCCACTTGAAGTACAAGGTAATCTATTCATTCTGGATTTTGTGGTTTTAAGATTGCCCCATGTTGAAGGAGGATTTCCCCTCTTAATTGGAAGACCATGGCTGAGACATGCAAGTGTCATTCATGATTGGGGCAAGGACACTATGTGGGTACAAAAGAAAGGGCAAGAGCTGACACAGATTCATTTAGAAGAGGGCCCAGATAATCAAGGAAACACCAGCATGATGCAAACACTTGGCATTTGCATGGAACTAGAATTAGAGGATCAACCCCAAATAGATTTCGAGGAAGAAGAGGATATTCTAAATTGGCTCCAAGCAGGCAACTCTTCCTCTTGTTTTGGAATTTTTCTTAATAATTCTTCCAAGACTGAAGGTTATGATAAAGATGAGGAAAAAGTCCAGGTTGATGGATTGGGAGAGCCCATCACAGACCACAGAAGGGGCAGAAAGACACCCCCCAAATACAACTTGGAGGAGGATATGACAACCATAGATAAGGAAGTTACTAAAGCTAAAGGAAAGGTAAAAGGTTCTAGTGAAGAGTGTTCTTTCCCAATTCAAGAAATACCTGTAGGATGGATGCAGGACAAGGAGGAACACATTGAAATCCAAAATACCCCTGCTTATGAAGCAATGCACGAAAAGCTAGTGGAAGAAGACAAGGACGGAGATGAGCACGAAGATAATATGGTAGAGAGAAACCCTGTCAAAGAAATACAATTAGGCACTCAAGACAATAATCGGCCAGTTTTGGTGGCCACTTGGTTGTGGAGCCACCTAGGGCTCCTTGAAAAGGTAAGATCATTCTTGACCCATTATACGAATGTTTTTGCCTGGCATTATAAAGACTTAGAAGGAGTGCCGACAAATTATGGAGAGCATAGAATCTCTCTGGTTAATGGAGCCAAACCCATAAGAGGGAAGAGTTATAGACTTAACCCAAAATATGTTGAAGCTGTCTATGTGGAAATACAGAAGATGGAGGATGCAGGAACCATCATTCCTGTGGAACACTCAGAGTGGCTCTCACCTATGGTTATAGTACCAAAGAAGAATACCAATAAAATCAGAATTTGTGTTGACTTTAGAGCATTCAACAAGGTGACCATTCCAGATGGTTTTCCAATGCCTTTTGCAGAGCAGGTCATTGAAGAAGTGGTTGGACATGCATTATATAGCTTTATGGATGGATTTAGTGGCTATAATCAAATATCAATACACCCAGAGGATCATGAAAAGACAGCTTTTATCACACCTTGGGGAACATATGTGTGTAAAAATGCCATTTGGACTCAAAAATGCTCCAGCCACCTTTAACAGAACTGTCAACCTCATTTTTTGTCCTTTATTGCTGGAAACACTTAGAATCTTCATGGATGACTGCTCTTCATTTTCAGGCTCTCACAATGAGACCCCTTTAGATTGCTTGGACCATCACTTGCGACAACTGCAGAATGTTTTTAAGAGATGCAAGGAGACTAAGCTAAAGCTCAACCCAAACAAATGTCATTTTCTTGTGACTGAAGGAACTCTCTTGGGACATGTGGTTTCGGCTAAAGGTATGGCCCCAGATCTTGATAAAATTATTTCTATATTAAAGCTGCCTAAACCTAAATCTCCTAAAGAGATTCAGAGTTCCTTGGGGCATACTGGATACCACAGAAGGTTTATAAAAACGTATGCAGAGATAGCCAGGCCACTGGCTAGACTTACAGGTAAAGAAGTGCTCTTCAAATGGGAAGAAGAAGAAGAGAAGGCTTATCAGACATTAAGGTCTAAATTGGTGGCTGCACTAATTCTTATCACCCTAGATTGGTAAAAAATTTTCCATGTGACCTATTCAGTATGCTAGCAGAATTTTGACTAAAGCTGAAAAGAATTATAGCACAACAGAAAGGGAAGCTCTAACAATGGTTTTTGCAGTACAAAAATTTCATCATTATTTGCTAGGTGTGAAGTTTTTCATCATCACTGATCATCAACCACTCAAGTATTTACTGAATAAGCCACAAGCAACTGGAAGGATATGGAGGTGGCTACTTTTGTTCCAAGAGTTTGATTTTTCTGTAGTCCACAAACCAAGTAAAAAAAATGTTATGGCAGATCACCTATCCAAGATCAATATGATGGATCAGGCTAGTGGAGTCAATGATGATTTTCCAGATGCTAATCTGTTCGCTGTACAAGCCCAAGGTTGGTACTATGATATCAAGAAATTCATTAAAACTGGAGTCTATCCAGAGAAGGCTAATGTTGTGCAATGAAAGAGACTGCTAATCAAGAGCAGGCCTTATACTTTCATTGATGATAAATTATACAGACAGGGAAAGGACAACAGGTTTAGGAAGTGCTTGGAAGAAGAAGTGAGGGAAGCCCTTCAATCTGCACATGAAGGAACAGGTGGTGGGCACCTTCCAGGGCATATTATGAGTCAGAGGATACTGGATGCTGGTCTATGGTGGCCTACACTATTTAAGGATGCAGATGAATGGGGAAAGGCATGTGACGTTTGCCAGAGGTGTGGACCTAAGCCAACAAAGTAGAGGCATAACCCCTTGATTGTTTCCACTTCCTGGCAACCATTTGAGAAGTGGGGGCTAGATTTTGTAGGGCCCATCTACCCTCTGTCATTTCCAAAAAGAGAGAAGTATCTATTGATAGCCATAGATTATGCGACAAAGTGGGCTGAAGCTATTGCCTCCCCCGACTGCACTGCCCAAATTGTTGCTGATTTCATTTACAGTAGCATCATTTGCAGGTTTGGATGTCCACTTGAAATTTGTACAGACTAGGGTACTCATTTTGTGAATAAGGTCCTACAGGAAATTTTCAACAAGTATAGAATCCTACATAGGACCTCTTGTGCTTACTATCCAAGAGCCAATGGACAGGCTGAATCAACTAATAAGGTATTAATTTCCATGTTAAGGAAGGAATGTATGTTACAGCCCACTTCCTGGGGCATTGCTTATCAAGGTACCCTATGGGCATACAGGTTAGCTTACAAAAAGGCCATGGGATATTCTCCATTCCAACTGGTTTATGGCATATTTCCAATTGAGCCCTTTGAATTTTTACATGGATCACCTAAAATAGCATTCATGTAGGGAAAGAAAGATTGTGATGTCTCTAAGAGGCTTGGAGCACTACATAAAGTGGAGGAGATTCGTCTACTCACAACAAAACAATTGATAGAGACTGAGATGAAGAGGAAGGAGGCACATGATCAACATCTGTGGAACAACAACATAGAGCCAGGCATGTTAGTTCTTCTCCATAGACCTCATCTTCAAACACAAGTGAGAGGAAAATGGCTTCCACACTGGGAAGGACCTTATCGAGTCAAAACAATGCTGAATTGGGGTGCTGTGGAGTTAGAGACACTGAAAGGAGAGGCCTTGCCACTGGTCAACATATCAAGGCTCAAGGCCTACCATCAACACACTTGAAGAAGTATGGATCACCTAGAACTGCAAAATCTGTCCAGGTTGTACATATCTTTCTTATTTCATTTTGCTCAGTTTTAGTAATTTTCTTTATCAATTTCATGCTGTTCCTTGAGTTTCTAGCAAACCTAGAAGGCATTTCATAAACTCTGCAAAAGTACACTTTCTAGGTAATTTTGGGAATTTTTTCTAGTATTTTTAGCATTTTTCTAACATTTTTTATCCTTTTTTGATGTCATTTTCTTGCTAAATAGGAGGAATAAAGGAAGCTCTCTATGGTTCTGAGTAAGGAAATTGAGCCTATCCCTGTAGAAAATTTTATGAGAATTTTTTCTTTTTTTTTTGGCATTTTTTTTGGATTTTTTCTCCAATTTCCTCTATTTTTGGATAATTTTCCAAAAAAAAAAGGCCCCCTAGATTTTTCGGGTTTGAGAAAAAAAAAATCCCTCCCCCCTCTCTATCTCTCTGTGTTTTTTCACCCCCCCGTTTCGCCCCCTCCCCCCCCCCACCCCTTGTTCGCCCCCTCCCCCCCCCTAATCTTTTTTTATTTTTTTATTTATTTTTATTTTTATTTTTACTTATTTCTCATTTTATCTTATTTTATTTTTTTTATTACTTTTTATTTTTTATTTTTGTTTTATTTAGTTTATATATATATATACACACATATATATATATATATATATATATATATATATATATATATATATATATATATATATATATATATATATATATATATATATATATATATATATATATATATATATATATATATATATATATATATATATATATATATATATAGAGAGAGAGAGAGAGAGAGAGAGAGAGAGAGAGAGAGAGAGAGAGAGAGAGAGAGAGAGAGAGAGAGAGAGAGAGAGAGAGAGAGAGAGAGAGAGAGAGAGAGAGAGAGAGAGAGAGAGAGAGAGGGAGGGAGGGAGGGAGGGAGGGAGGGAGGGAGGGAGGGAGGGAGGGAGGGAGGGAGGGAGGGAGGGAGGGAGGGAGGGAGGGAGGGAGGGAGGGAGGGAGGGAGGGAGGGAGGGAGGGAGGGAGGGAGGGAGGGAGGGAGGGAGGGAGGGAGGGAGGGAGGGAGGGAGGGAGGGAGGGAGGGAGGGAGGGAGGGAGGGAGGGAGGGAGGGAGGGAGGGAGGGAGGGAGGGAGGGAGGAGGGAGGGAGGGAGAGAGAGAGAGAGAGAGAGAGAGAGAGAGAGAGAGAGAGAGAGAGAGAGAGAGAGAGAGAGAGAGAGAGAGAGAGAGAGAGAGAGAGAGAGAGAGAGAGAGAGAGAGAGAGAGACTTGGCAACGCGGACGTTTAAAACAAACCAAAAAAAAAAGAGGAAGAATTATTTTATATATATATATTTTTAATTTTTATGGTTCAACCCTTTTGGTTTTGGATTGTGCCTCAGATGGCCATTGTTTTCAAATTTGTAGTCATTTTCATGTATTTTGGCACCTCTGGATTCATTTTTTGACTTAATTTTTCCAAGATCCACATGTTTCTCTGACTTTTGGTCAAAACCCACATGTTTTGAGCACATTTATCACATGGTTTTATTTCCCCACATTGTCCATGTGGTCTATTCTCACCTTGTCTTACCTTATGTTTCATAATTTCCCATATGCACCCTCTGTCGCTCTACTGTTTGATCATTTTTACCCTCTCCAGACCCTATGATCATACCCTCAATCCCTCCCTTTACCAATCTGCCCAGCCACATCCTTAACCCTCCCAACCCCTTCCATCTCTGCCCCTCAGCCCTCCCCTCCACCTCCTTTCTACCCTCCCATTGCCCCCCTTTGCTTTCCCATGGCTAAATCCTACTTTTGGTTCCTCTCTGGTGCTTGTTCTATCCTACTTTTGGTGGAATTGGTTGTTGCTCAGGTGTCCTCTTCAAGATTTTACAGCTCCATAATCATGGTGTCTTATGTGCTCAGAGTTTTGGCTGTAGCTCTCCGGGACGGAGAGCACATTAGGTGGTGGGCAACTGTTGAGGCCATAAAATTCATATTGGTCAAAGTCAACCGTAGTCAAAGTCAACTGTAGTCAAAGTCAAAAGGTCAAAGTCAAACTAGTCAAAGTCAACAAAGTCAAGGTCCAATTCAATAGGTGCAAAGTCAAAGTGCTGAAGTGCAGGTGTCAAAGTGCACAGATAGTGCACAACTAAATGTCCACAAAGGGTAAATTGGAGACAGTGGGTTGCAGGTTGCACAGGTATTTCTCTAATTTCCCTAAGGTTCAAAGTATTTTAAAGTGTTTTGGAAGGTTCAGGGGAACCCTCCCTTATGTGCACATTTGAAGAGTTAAAAGGAAAATGTGAAGGTATGTGAAGCGGCAGCGTACGCAGAAGTGAAAGTATGGCCCCTCAATTAATTTTTTTGGTTTTAGTCTAAAGTCACTATAGGACAAAACAGGGAGTCGTTGGCTACCCACTTGTGAAGACAATCTTGGGACATCAACGTGAGCACCAAGATACTCTTGCAGTTAGGAGCGTACGTGAATCGACACACTCAAATCAAGGCAAGGACTATTCTTGGACATATCCTAAGTGTAAGCAAGAGTTAGCATAGTCTAAGTGAAGCAAGAGAGAGAAGTGCAAGAGACACACAGTGTGCGACACAGAGAAGTGAAATGCAAGGTGTGCATGGAGAGTGACTAAGGAAGTGTGCAGAGAAGTGTTAAGCTAGTCCCCCAAGGATCCCAAGGTCTCATTGCAATGTGCGCGTATCGACAGAAGGTGTCTAGCCCTCCCCCTTATTGGAAGCTTGGTGCAAGGTGTGCACAAGTGCAGGCTTGGAGAAGGTGGAGGTTTGGTGCAGAGGAGTCCGGCAGCAACAAGACCTCACAAGACTTTGGGTATTTGGTATTTTGTACTTGAACACTCTGTGGGATTTTGCACAGAAGCATTTCAGTGTATTGTGCATCCCCATTGTAATTGTCTTATTATAATCAATCAGCAGAGGCTTCCAGTGTGTATTTTCTCTTCTTTCCTTTCCCTTTTCTCCTACAAACACTCAAATCCCTTCTTGTCCAAGAATCCCCCAACAGCATCATATTCAGATTGCATAGCAGCCATCCAATTTTTTGAATTTTGTGCTTCATCAAACGAAACACGCTCATTCTCATCACAGAGACTAGATGCAGCCATAGCATAGCAATCTGATGCAAAAGAGGCACTATGAGAGCCTGAACGAGTACGATATGCGAGAGGTGCATCTAATTTGTTGTCATGCAAAGTCTACACGAGCCATTTTGGCATAGTCTTTGCCTGCTCAATATCAGCTCTCTCATCAATAAGTGCATCATGTAAATCTGCATCAGAAATGGAATGATCTACATCATCACATGAAACCTGCAAAGGTTGAGAAGTTGCCTCATTAGGACCAGCACTAGACTGTCCACCTGTAAAAAGAGGCAACAAAGTATCATACATGTCTTTGGAGCTAACAGATGTCTCCTTAGTACATGAAAGCAATGGGTGAATAGCATCCTCCACAAAAACAACATCATGGCTAACCAGAATGCGTTTAGTCTATGGATGATACAAACGATAGCCTTTACTTTCAGAACTGTACCCAACAAAAATACATTTTGCTGCTTTATCATCCAATTTTCTACGATGTTGTTCAGGCACTAATGCATATGCCAAACAACAAAAAACACGCAGATGAGCAACAGATGGCCTGCGGTCATGCCAAGCCTTATATGGAGTGATAGACTGCAGCGCTTTAGTGGGACACTTGTTCAGTACATATGTTGCACACATGATAGCCTCAAGCCAAAAACTATGTGGTAAAGCCTGACTCTTGACCATACACCTCGCCATCTCCATGAGTGACCTATTCTTTTGTTCAGCAACTCCATTCCGTTGAGGTGTATACGGCACTGTACAGTGGTGTTTTATCCCACGTTAAGCCAGAAATGCATTAAAATCAGAAGACATATATTCCCCCCCTCGATCAGAACGGAGGGTGCCCATTTTACATGCTGACAGATTTTCAGCCAAAACCAAAAACTATTTGAAGCACATGAACACTTCGGACTTTGCCTTCAATGGATATACCCATGCATGCCTGGAAAAATCATCGATGAAAGTCACGAAGTAAAGATAATTCCCAAAAGAAGGTGTCTGCACATACATCACTATGTACAAGCTGCAATTTCTAAGTAGCCCGAACTGAACCATCTTTTGGAAAGGACGAACGCTTCATTTTGCCCAAACTACAGCCTTCACAAACATGTTTTCCAGGTGCCTCAAGTTTGGGCAAAGAGGACACCATTTCAGATTTTTGCAGGCATAGCAAACTAGCAAAATTCAGATGACCAAAGCATGCATGCCAAAGCTTTGCATCTGACATAGCCTGAGGATCATTTACTGCATATGCCAAATCATTTACAGATCTTCCATAGTCTATGAGCTTATACAGCCCATGACATAAAATGCCAAAAGCAATAATCACATCGCCATTTGGGAGATCATGAACTGTACACCTGTCATCAACAAATTTCACAACCAAGCCAATCTTGGCTAATGCAAAAACTGATAACAGGTTCTTTTTTATCCTTGGCACAAATAAAGCATCTAACAACGTGAAAGAACTACCATCAGCAGTAGTCAAAATGATCTTACCAACTCCCATAATAGGATAAGAGGAGTTGTTGGTGCATGTAACAGTATTCCCTGTAGGGGCAGGCTCGAGTGAAGAGAAGAAACTGTGCTACGAGGTAATATGTTTGGTCGCCCCACTGTCAAAATACCAAACATTTGAGTCTACTGCAGACATGCACTGCTCATGAGAAGATGGGTCAAAACTGCAGACAGTAGTAAACGCCCATTCTTCTGCTTGCACAAGATTAGCAGACTCTGTTTTTGGTGTAGAGGCCTCTGCAACAACCATTCCAACCTCTTTCTTCTTTGCCTCTTTAGCAACCAGTTTTGGATAGTTCTTTATGATATGATCATTCCCTTTACAGTACTTACAAAACAATTTCTGCTTTTCTGATTTCTTCTCATCTTTATCTTCCTTCTTTGAATATGCAGAATTAGTAGATTTTTGCATACTAGTTGAAGAGCTCCATTTTCCTTTGCCCTTCTGACTAGCCAGGAAAGCTTGATCTGCAACTCGCATAATGGACCTGTTCTGCCTAGACTGATCTTCCTACAACAGAACAGAGACTAACTCCTCAAATGATAAGGCATTCGGATTGCCTTTCATCATCAACCAAAGAGTAGAAGCAAAACTCTTATATGAACCAGGAAGACCATTCAGAACGGTCTGCACAAGTGAGCTATCTGGTATAACCTCATTAGTAGAAATCAACTGTTCCTTCAAGTCTTTGATCTTCATTAGGAAATTGTCCATAGAATCACCTTCATTCATGTGCTCACTCGCCAACTGTTTTCGGAGGTAAGCAACACGAGCCTCATTCCTAGCTTGGTACAATGTGGTAAGTGTATCCCAAGCATCCTTAGCTGTTCTGCAAGAGCGAATGTGAGGAATAATGGC
The DNA here is from genome assembly GCA_020310875.1 of Ceratopteris richardii. Lineage (NCBI taxonomy): Eukaryota > Viridiplantae > Streptophyta > Polypodiopsida > Polypodiales > Pteridaceae > Ceratopteris > Ceratopteris richardii. Next base: position 97,014,624 of record CM035412.1, read on the forward strand.
ACGTTTGACAGACAAAGCTATCAATGCATGTGCCTAGGCATCTCGGCCATCCCAACGAATTTGCTCTGCAGTAGGTGCAGCAGAAACCGCAGCACGAATAGGAATATGCAAAATATCATCATCTTCGACACCTTCTGGGTCAGCTTCAATACCTATAGTTGTAACAGTTGCAGGTGTGATAGGACGTTTTTCGACACCCTGCACAATGTTCCACAGTCCTTTTGCAACCAACACATGTCGCATCATATAAGCCCATAATGGGTAGTTGGTACCATCCAACTTATCCTCAATAGCCAACATACGGAATACATCACTGCTTTCATCCATGGCCGGTGACTAAAATACCTTGATGCAAAAAATTGAGTATATCTCAAAAAGTTGAACAGAACTGCCCAGACGAATTCTTCTAGACCTGTAGCAGACTTCAAGACGCTTATACTGGCGAACAGAAACTGGTATATACCTTTGGCACAAAAGGATGAAATAGCCTACACAAGCGCTGCGATAGTGCATTCGGAGGCCGAGACGAGCTCAGATTGCAATTTCAGCACCACAAAGCGAAGATGTTTTGACCTCAGAAACACGTTGAGTATGCTCACCAAAATTCATGTGATTCTGAGACTGCAAATGGAGGAGTGTCGACGGTGCCCTAGATGAAGCGACGACCTGCTCTGATACCAATTGTTGGAGTTAAATGTCTACGGAAGCACGCGAACATCACAAGGAAGAAGAAGAAGCTTGGAGCACAACACACAATACTGAATGTATTACTAGAGAATGTACAAAGATAAGTAGCCCATTAGGGCAATAGGCGTATATACAAGCAGGGGAAAAAAACCTCCTAAAGAGGGAAAAAAGTGCCCCGGCGGTCCTAGTGTGTTCACACACATCACTACCTAAATATATCAGCAAGGATTGCTGATTACTTGACCAGCACTGGGTTCTCTATGTGTGATGCAGATCACTCACTATATGCAAGGAAGGATGATGATGGCATCACTATTGTGGCTGTTTATGTTGATGACCTGGTTGTAGGTGGTGATAATGAAGAAAGCATCAAAGAGGTAAAGAAACTTCTTATGCAGGAATTCGACATGAAAAATCTTGGTGTGTTGCGCTATTTCTTGGGCATTGAGTTTATACATACAGAAACAGGTATATGGATGTCACAAAGGCAATATGCATTGAATATGCTGCAAAAGTATGGTATGGCTGATTGTAAGCCAATTTCTATGCCATTAGATCATAATTTGAAATTAGATACTACATTAGGTGAAGCATTGGAAAATGCTACTATGTACAGGAAAATTGTGGGAAGTCTTATATATCTCACAATTACAAGGCCTAATCTAAGTTATACTGTTGGACTTGAAAGTCAGTTTATGCAGGTTCCCAGGAAGCCACATTTGGATGCTCTGAGGCGCACTCTACGTTATGTGAGTGCTACTTTGGATTATGCATTGTTTTATGAAGCTGCTGTAGAGTTGCAGGTTCATGGATACACCGATGCAGATTGGGTTGGTAGTACTCGAGATAGAAGATCTACTAGTGGCTTTCTTTTCTCACTTGGAGGTGCAGCTATTACATGGATCTGTAAGAAGCAACCCACTGTTGCTTTGTCGAGTACAGAGGCTGAGTATAGAGGTGCTGCAATGGCAACATGTGAGGCATGATGGCTAGAGATGTTACTTGCAGATTTAAGTGTGGAAGTGCAAAAGCCTATCACTATCTATTGTGATAATCTTAGCAGCATACAGTTAGCACGGAACCCTGTTTTCCATGGTAGAACAAAGCATATCGAGGTACATTATCACTTCATCAGAGAGAAGCTATTAGCAGGTGATATTGACCTCGTTTATGTGAGAACAGATGAGGAGGTTGTTGATATTTTCACCGAACCACTTGGAGCTGAGAAGTTGAAGAAGTTTCGGGAGATGCTTGGATTACAGGATATGGCGTTGAGCTTGAGGGGGAGTGTTGAGATATCAAGCTCAACATGTGATGATCCAGGATGACGCATACCAGTTTTTAGTTTCTCTAACATGTATAGTGGTCACGCCGGTATACGTCAGGGATACTTCATTGAGCTTTATTAGATTTATCTACCAAGAGTGGTGGCACATTTGTTTCTTGCCAGCTCAGTCATTTGCGGACATTAGGTTTTTCCTTATGTACTGATCTTTATATATTGCACTTGTTGTATTCTTGTTTTAGGTCATTCTTGTACATTCCTTTTATGTAATAGAAGAAGAAGAAGAAGAAGATCATTCTTCCTTGCCTCAATCTGTGTGTGTGCTTCTCCTTGAGAGTGAGAGTGTGTGTGAGCTCTCTTCCTTATCTCCTTCCTCGTGACACCTTATCGCTTCCTCGACCACTAGGTGCATGTATTTAGGAGCCATAGACAAGCTTCACACAAAAAGCAAAGCCTGTCAAGGGACAACGTAGACAAAGAAGGGGAGAGTGTTGCAGAGAAAAGAGGCACAAAAGAGAAGCCCCAAAATTTTCAAATTCATGGGCATAAATTTCTTCTTCAAAATCCTAGAAAATTCCCTCAAAGCTATGTAATTGCACTAGAGGAGTCCTCTAGATGCATAAGCCCAAATCATTGTAATATACTTCTTGTAAAATAGTAGGGAGTTAGAGATTACTCAATAAAGTGCCGGTCTCATGTGTGAAATGACCATTTTTAGGGCACATGTATATAAGTCACTTTGTGACTCTTTGTAAAGACTTTTTCCCATTGTGAAGAAGGAGAACTGAAATTTTGAAGTTGCTTCTTCCTTGCTAATTTTCATCTTCTCTATGATCTTTTGTGTGTGTGTAAATCTTGGAATGGGTGTGTAAGACTGTTGTCTATCCCTCCCCATCATTTTCGAACTACTGTAGTGTGTGTGTGAACCAATACGAGTTGTGGAGTGAGTGTGGGTGTTTCCGGCCATTCACTATTTTGGCCATAACCTAAAGAGCGGATGTCAGATTCGAGTGGACCAACAGATGCGTCTCGTTGAGAGCTTCGAAAGGAACCCACTATTGGCTATATTTGGAGTTCAGAGCTAGGAGAAACATTCGAATATGTGTTTACTACTATAAAGTGGTATCGCGACAAACATTTCTCGAGATTTAGTGAGTTGAAGAGGTAGTTTAGTCTTTTCTCATGCATTATAGCTGAGCCACTTCACTTTTCATCACATGTGCACATGTCCTTATACACTTTGTTCATGTGGTTCTTCGGATTGATAATTAAACGTGTGTCAATCCACCACTATATGCACTTGTGGGGCAAATGAGATTTAGTCTCTTTGACACAAGTCCCTAAGACCTTGTGACTTAGTTACACACATTTTTGGTGCCGTTGCCAGGGAACAAACTCAACCAAGGTGCATTCGTGATGGTTATAGCTCCAGAGTGAAGGAATCGTACTTATAGAGGTGAATTCGTTCAGTGGCAAGTAGTCAGACACTTTAACACTTGTTACTTCACATCCCTGAGGTATGTGTAATGAGTTTTTAGGTTTAGGGTTAGGAGTGAGGAAGAGAAGGAAGGGTTAGGGTTAGGTCAAGGAGAGAAGTGGAGTAGGAGAAAGTTGCAATCACCAAGAAAAAATCTCAAAAAACTGCCAAAATTAGTGTAGAGTAGGCTTTAGGCATCACAAACTATAAAAACCAAAAAAAATTAGTTCATTAGACACAAGTATTGGAACTGGTATCGTGTGCAGATAGCGATCGATATCGCCTGAGTGGTGTCGTGCCCTACAAGCCAAAAAGCTACCTTGTGAGCTCAAATCTTAAGCAAGGCATCCCTGAAGGTAAGCTACAACAAGATTTCAATATCAAAACTACTTTAGAAAACACATTTGCATGTGATTAGAGACGTTTCCAGTATCGCGAGGTGGGACAAAGAGTTTGTGGAGATTCTCTAAGAGAGACAGAGGTTCAAGAGTGAGGAGGGGTGAGAACTAAACCTTTTTGTGCAAAACATTTTAATTTTTGAGCGATTTTGGCTGAAGTATCGCGGTCGGTCAAGTTTTGGTATCGTGATACCAAAATTCCCTAGTATCATGATACTCGCCTAGTATCATATCACTGCATACTACTTGAGGTATGGTGATACCATTTTTGGTATCATATTGTCAAGTTGGTATCGTGATCGCAATCACTCGGTGGTATCGTATCGCAGTCCACTTGGTATCCTATCGTCCCGATCAGGATATTGTATCGTCGACTCAGAGGTATCATACCATGCACATTACTGGTATTGTATCGTGCACATTACTGGTATCATATCACGTATCTAGTATCGTATCGTCTAACCTCCGTGGTATCGTATCATTGGTGTTGTCAGTATTGTATTGTCCGAAATACCCGTATCGTATCGTGCAAAGTTCGGTATCGTATTATCACTTGCACTAGTATCGTATCGTGAAGAATGTTAGTATCATATCGTGTGATTTGTTGGTATCGCATTGTGCAACGCACAAGTATCATATGGTGCAAGAAGGTGGTATCGTACCACCTGACATTTGGTATCATATCGTGAAAAAGTGTGGTATCGTATCATGTGGAGTGTTAGTATTGTATCATACACTGCATTGGTATCATATCATGTAGAGAGTGGTATCGTATCGTGAGGAGTTTGGTATCATATCCTCTGCTGTTCTAGTATCATATCATGTGAATTTGTGGTATCGCCCACAATGGTATCGCCCACTATGGTATCGCCCACAGTGGTATCAACCAAAACATTTCAAGCCATTTGAGGACAAAATTAGAGATAATTGAGGAGCCAATTGTGGGATAGTGCAGAACCAAGATAGCCCCATGAGGGTGGATGAACTTGAGATCAGGACCGGTGCTAAGTAGCCAGAGGAGTGTTATTTCATCGGTAGGAAGTGTAACTCAAGCAAGTCATCACTCTATCTATACTAACACCTCTAATGACTCAGAAGAAGAGATATCAACAGCTTCAAAAGACATGCAAGGTTCTGTCCCTAGGGGAAACTTCATGTCCACAGTAGAGGGGGAATATCGTACCTCTCTGCAATGTGTCCACTAATTTCAAGGAGATCCCCATCTACCTGGATGGGTTAAATAGATCAGTAGCTAGGATGGTGAATTCCATTGATTCAGCAATAGTGCCCAGACCTGCAGTCAAGTATGAAGGAGGAGTATACATGGACAAGTTAGGTCACATCTACGTGGTAACAGAACACCCAAATCTGATCAACGAGAGAGGAGGGCTGGAAGGACAAGGAAACTTGAGAAGAATGGACCCTGAGGAGTTAGTAACTACACCTAGAGGCAAATCAGTAGTGACTCGAGTCTTTAGAGGGGATTTGATACCTCAAGATGATTACCTACCAGAGATCTATGTGATCCATGGATCTGAATTATTGTTACAAACTGACTCACCCAGACGAGGATAGGAGGAAAGCCCAATGACTTTCTATGAGTTAAAAGATCCTGAAGAGGAGTCTAGAGTCACATACCTATACAAGAATCAAAGACGGTATTGGCCGATTGATGCCGTGGATAGGGCTCAATTGAAGTATATGGGGTTGCCAGTATTCCCTTCATGAGAACAAGAGACTACCTTTCATAATCCCTTTGGGACACAATAGGAGTTAAAAAATACAATGTCGGGATAGATAAGCCATCGGAGCATTCCCAACCGAACCCATGTGTAATTCACAATGCTAGGGCTGCAATCACACAATCAAACTCACCCTGGACTAGGCAACCATCATCGGCCACCTGTGAGGCCAAGACCACCTCTAGGAGTGCAGCTTGGAATGCCTCAAATTAGACCAACAATTCCTGTAATGCCTAGACCACCCGAACCCATAAGAAGATTATGACCGATTCAAGTGGCTAAGTGTATGAGAACTCATTATGGCGGGATCGGAGAACCTTACGATCACATAGAAAAATTTAGACAGGTTCTACGGGCAGAGCAAGTGGATGATTTCTTTGTGCGGTATGAATCCTTTGGACTCACTCTCACAGGAACGACTTTGACTTGGTTCCAGCCATTGGATCCCAATCAATTTGGAAACATTGAGCAATTTTTCAGGAATTCATTGGGGGATTCACTAAGAGAGGAATTAAACACAACTCTTCATCTTTAATCCACAACTTCAAACAAAACCCAAATGAAACGATGAAAATAGCTGCCCAGAGGTTCAATCAATATGTCAATAGATGCCTAATAACAGAAAGACCCACTCAGCAAAAAATAATATCACTATTCTTAGACAGGTTGATGAACAGGACTTTGAGAACCTTAGTCTATGTAAAGTGGCTATAGACATTGAGCGAATGCCTTTAGGAGTGTATTGACCTAGAGGACAACCTAGCTAACGATCTTAAAATTACACCAAACCCTACAAAATTAGAAGACACTAGAAGTACAGTGACGTCCAACTCTAGTAACATAGAGGAGTTTGCTGAGCTGGTAGCCAAGAAGTTAGGAGTGCACAGACAACGGAACTACCAGCATCCATCGACGAGAATACGCATGTTGCGAATATGCAACTTATGCGGAGGAGACCATCCTACCCACATGTGTGTAAGAGGAGGAACAATCTTGCCTCAAGCTTACCCTTACAATAGACAGCCACATCAAGGAACTACTCTGTATTGACACATAGAACAAAAATACAATAATCATACCACTGAGAATTGTCCCTTCAACAGGCAGACACAACCCTCAAATCAACCTCAGTATAGGCCATATGGATACCCACCTAGAGAGCCAGGAAGGGAGATTCCAACATACAACCCCTATCCAGACCACAAGTGGCACCTAGACCATATGAGCAAGGGCAATATGCACAACCTCAACCAGTCTTAGGATAGCAACCACCATTTCCATAGAGCGTAGTACCAGTTAAATATGCTCAACTAGAGGAAAACATGGAGAGAGCCATAGTACCAGCATTACCATTAGCTAGTATAGAATCAACAAACCCAGGATATGAGCTGATCCAAGGAGAATACTATCCCTATGACACCAGTACGATCAAGTTTATGATCCACAATCTATGGTTATGAGGGATATAACAATGTCTATGGACCAGAATTGGCAACACCAATGTACACCGCACCCAAGTCACCAGCTCGTACGCTCCTAACTGCAAGAGTATCTTGGTGCTCACTGTGATGTCCCAAGATTGTCTCCAAAAGTGGGCAGCCAACGAATCCCTGTTTTGTCCTGTTGTGACTTTAGACTAAAACAAAAATTGTAATTGGGGGGCCATACTTTCACGTCTACATATGCTACCACTTCACATACCTTCACTTTTTTCCTTTTAATTCTTCACTTGTGCACTTAAGAGAGGGTTAACCTGAACCTTCCAAAACACTTTAAAAACACTTTGAACCTTAGGGAAATTACAAAAATACCTCTGCAACCTGCAACCCACTTTCTGCAATTTTTTACCGTTTGTGGACAATTAATTGTGCACTACCTGTGCACTTTGACACCTCCACTTCGAACACTTGACTTCACCCATGTTGAGTTTGACCTTGAACATGTTGATTTTGATTGATTTGACTTTGACCTTTTGACTTTGACTATAGTTGACTTTGACCAATATGACTTTTATGGGCTCAACAATAACGAACACAAGGACACAAGAGATAATAAGAAACCTAAAGAACCTGAAATTCATGAAGAAATTCCCATTACACCGCAGACACTAAAATCAGACAAGCCAGGATCAATTCTAGCAGACCCAAGGCTAGATGATTTAGACATGTGGTCGAAAGCTTACCAAGCTAGAATCATGAATGGACCAAACGTAGAGCAGCATGAGAAACTTTACCCACAAGGGGAATTAGAAAAGGAGAGGCTAGCGATATGTAGAAAACTCATAGAGGTAGCCCAGGCCACTCCAGAGAAGAGTATCCCAGTCCTCGCTGGGACACAAATATTCGAGAATCAATACAATGATTGCTTTAAAACCAAGGACCAAAAACCAAAAGAGAGGGACGATAAGAAAGAACCACTGAATATCGAGGACAAATCCATGTCCATAGTCCCTGATTTAGAGGCTAATTGGCCAAGAGAGTTGTGGACTAGAATTCGAGAAGATCAATGGAAAAAAGAATGGAGTTGCAAAACCGCCTTTTGAGGAATTAGATGTGGAAGACTATCAACCAATGCCAAATTTGGAGGAAATACATGAAGAAGTCTCTATGCTAGACCAAAATAGGGAGGAAGCACAGAGCATTTCCACCCTACCAAACTACATGGGAAAATATGAGAAGGAATCCATGATCTTCCGTGCTCCCACAGTACAAGGAAAAGAAAAGGAGTATTCAGATAAGACCTCACACAACCTAGCAGAACTCAAAAAATCCAAAGTACGATGTCAGTTGACTATGGAAGAATTACTTCATGTCAAACCATAATTATGGAAACAATTAGCGGGACAGTTGAAGTTAGAGCATGAGAAGAACGAAAAGGAAAGCAAGGAAATTGAAAACCCTTATACTATACAAATTCCGGTGGATAAGGTTGGAGAATTTAGCAAAAGAGATGAGGGCAACACATGTTTACCGGTCACGTACAATGGATACATGACCAAGGCCATACTAGACACGGGAGCGGGTGTGGGCATCGCCACCAAAGAGATTTGGGAGAAATGGGGAAAGCCATCCCTGCGACCAACGCGTATGAAGCTTCAATTAGTAGATGGTCACATCGAGAAACCCCTGAGAATATTGGAAAAAATTAGATTGACCACATGTGGAGTCGAGTTTGAGCATACATTAGCTATATGTCAATTTGGAAAGGCAAATAATTATGAAATGATATTAGGACGACCTCTTATGAGACAACTCAGGGTAGTGCAAGACTGGGGACGAGACTCATTATACCTCCAACATCAAGGAACCACTACCAAGATAAATTTGCATACATTTGTGTAGAGGGATGTACCCCCATTACAATGGAATCCCGTACACAAGGAAGAAGATGATTTGTCTATCCATAGTGCTGGATCAAGTGATCAATCATGGATGCACGAGGATGCCCAATTATGGATGTGTAAGGAAGCAAAGAGAGAGGATAAGAAACTTCAACTATGGCCCTTAGAACATCAAAATTATCGACACATAGAGGACCCAATGTACATGCCTCAAGTTTTTCTTGATGAAGCATTTGAACTGCACGGTTGGATGGAGATCCTAGCAACCTTGGACGTATGTGTAAATGAAGAAGTAATGACCATGAATGAATGTGTGGACGAAGAAGGCTATGAGGTAAACTTTTACATGGTAGTCCTTCAGGAGGTAGACGCAAAAGAAGTATTAGAAAAGGAATGGAAGGAAGAATATGAGAGCATAGAGATGGAGCCAAAGTTTGATTCAGAGGAACACTATTTAGAAGTCATTCAAGCGGAGGAAAAGGGTGGAACACCCAAAGTGTTAGCAATCAAAGCAGCCCCTATAGTATCGAACCATGAGGAAACCACGAGTAAGACCGAACCAACCCTGGATCTATTTGAAGTTCCAGAACATTTCAAAAGATATGAAGTAGAGGAAAGGAAAATAGCCATTCAGATGCCTAAGAGAGAGGCTAGAGAAGTTGAAGCTTATGACAACAAGGAACAAACAAAAAAATCATAGTGACCGTAGAAAATGGAGAAGAACGATGTACATACATAGGAAAGGATGTGTCACCTGAGGAGGAAGAAGAATTGATAAGACTGATTCGAGACTATAGAGATGTGTTTGCATGGACCTACAAGAACCTCAAAGGTGTGGAACCCTGCATTTTTTCTCATCAAATACCAATGACACCTGATGCAAGACCATCTAAGCAATGCCCACACACATATAATGATGTTTATGTAGCAAAAATTAAAGAAGAAATAGGCAAACTATTAGCAGTTGGATTCATTTACGAGATAGAACATACCGAATGGGTGTCACCATTAGTAGTTGTGCCCAAAAAGAATGGGAAACTAAGAGTATGCATTAATCTAAAGAAAGTCAATGCAACCACGATCCGTGATAGCTACCCATTACCTATCACTGATCACCTATTCGAAAGAGTTGCAGGTAAGGAAGTCTATAGTTTCTTGGATGGATTCTCTGCAATCAGGTAGCTATTGCTACTGAGGACCAACATAAGACCGCATTCGCGATTGAATGGGGAGTCTATGCTTTCAGGGTGATGCCTTTTGGACTCACGAATGCCCCTGCTACTTTCCAAAGATTGATGTGTCACATTTTCAAGGAATTCCTAAGGAAGAGTATGGAAGTATATGTAGAAAACTTATGTACATACTCAGATCGGAGGGAGAAACATATTCCAGAATTGCGAAGAATATTTGAAAAATGTCGACAATATAGAGTATGTCTAAATCCTAAAAAGTGCATTTTTATGGTAAGACAAAGAAAAATCCTAGGACACATAGTATCTAGGAACGGAATATCTATGGATGAAGATAAGATCAAAGTAATTCTAGAACTTCCAAGACCAAAAAATGCAAGCTTTTTGCCATTGTGAAGAAGGAGAATTGAAATTTCGAAGTTGCTTCTTCCCTACTGATTTTCATCTTCTCTATGATCTTTTGTGTGTGTGTGTAAAGCTTGAAATGGGTGTGTAGGACTATTGTCTATCCCTCCCCATCATTTTTGAACTACTGTTGTGTGTGTGTGAACCAATACGAGTTGTGGAGTGAGTGTAGGTGTTTCCCACCATTCACTATTTTGGCCATAACTTGGAGAGCGGTTGTCAGATTTGAGTGAAAATACACCAACTGATGCTTCTCATCGAGAGGTTCGAGAGAACATGCTATTGGCCATATTCGGAGTTCCGAGCTAGGAGAAACATTCGAATTTGTGTTTCTTGTTGTAACTAGTATCGGGACAGACATTTCTCGAGATTTAGTGAGTTGGAGAGGTAGTTTAGTCTTTTCTCATGCATTATAGCTGAGCCACTTCACTTTCCATCATGTGTGCACATGTCCTCATACACTTGGTTCATGTGGTTCTTTGGATTGATAATTAAACATGTGTCAATCCACCACTATACGCACTTGTGGGGCAAATGAGATTTAGTCTCTTTGACACAAGTCCTTGAGACCTCGTGACTTAGCTACACAACTGGGGATGTGATCTAATGTGCAAAGGTCTATGAAGCAATGTTGAAACTCCTAGATGATAGCTTGAGATAAATGCCATAGGACATTCTTGAAATTTATTAATTTTTTTTAGACTTTATTTATTTTCTATGAAACATTATTGATGTGGGTCTTTTTTTTAGCATGATCACTGATAGTCACCATGTTATTATACTGATGCAAAGTTTGAGGAGATTTTATATCATATGAATCCGGCATAGATGTGATTCGCATCACAAATCTTCATGAAATCTACCCTTTTGACTCTTTCTGACTCCTCTATCACTTTTCCCTATTGGACCACCCATAGGGTTGAGCACACCTATAGATATTGCATCTCTAGAGTACCGCTAGGGGTCTAGTTCTTGAGTGCCTAATATGGGACACGAACATACATGTGGGGGATCATGTAGAGCCTCACTCTAAAGAGCTATCTAATCACATAGACCACAAGGTTAACATTCGGGAGGAGGTGGATGTGGAGGTGATGAAAGCATGTCATGGTTCACAACCACCTACTCCAAGCACACTTGGCACAACTAGAGTGTACCATTAGGGGAAAAAATGAACCCTACATGGGCGTTGTAAGGATTCCTAATTTGTAGGGATTAAAATGCTTAATCTTGTGGATTACAGGCCCATACAAAACCACTCATGGATTTCACAAATAAAAAATATTTGATATTTTCTGTATTCAAATTATCAAAATGTAAAGTTTTGGAGCCTTTGGATGGACCTTTAGATTCAATGGTTGAGATTAAGGCACATGGACCTTTAGAGATGGAATGCAAAAAATTCATGGGATTTTGGAAGTATTCACACAAGGCCAAATGCACACTCTTTGCACAAATGTGGACCATTGGATGAAGAAGAGATCCCATGATATTTTGCATTTGGGGCTAATCTACATCTAGGAAGAGATGTGCATGGTTAGATCAAGAGGAAATCGGAGGATGGAGAAGCAAAGATGCCCTCACTCTTTGATCCTTCAAGTCTCCACCCTTGGATTCTTATTGAATCTAATGGCACCTTTCTTACTCAAAAATCAATCTCTACCGTCTGATTGTAGGCCCAATCCAATGGTCAGGAACAAAATGTCACCTTTTTTGAGCTCCCTTTCATCTCAACAATTGAATCTCTTTCTAATCCAAGGGTTCAATTGCAAGGATGCCTTGACTTTTGCCATTCGATCTCATCCTTTGGATTTTTGAGCTAGCCCAAGGGTTATAATTCGTTTCTAAGGCTTTCAAAACCATTAAAGTAAGAAAAGCCACATGTTCAAGCTGGTTATCTCCTATTTGATGAAACAAAAACAAGGGAAGCATATGTCTTGTCTAGGTGATTAAGGTACTAGATTGTGTCCACCACTCTCTTCTCATTGGTGCATCACTAATGACTCCCTTATCTAAAAGGCCCATGCAGTGCTCATTTTTTCCCCTAATGCATGAGCATGCTGCATCAATGATATATAAATATCATTAGAATGGATCAATTCACATGGATAGATTTGGCATTTCTAGGTTCCAACATATCTTGTCACTCGCATAGGTACGATATAATAACTACACAATCCTTCATTGGAAGGACCATGATAAAGCCAAATAAAACTACATAATCGAGTGTATTTATAGTTAAAGTTGTCAACTCATTTTAAAAAAATCAGTGTAAGCGCATTTAAAACGTATCTTGTGCAAATTTTGAAGAGAGAGAAACTCGTCTGATAATCATGAAAAGTATGTGTGATATCTTATGCCTCAAAGTTTGTGCTCATCGGGCGTTCATGAAAATTTGAATTTTCCTCTTGTTCACGGACATATATAATGTGTGCTTATGACGTTTTGCACTTTTTTTACTCTACTTTCAATAGCAGGCTTGTTTCTCTCTTTCATGTCATTTTAGACACTTTTGCGTCACTCCTCATAGTAGACCATGGAGAACCTCAACCCAAACACTCTCACTCACCTTTCAACCAGCCAAAATTATTGTGATAACTTCCATATCAACATTGCAGTTAGTCATGAGTATGCAACGACAAGAAAGGTATGCCGAAGGGCTCTTCAACATTCTAAAGTGGATGGATTGTAGAAAGAAGGCAAAAAACATATCGACATATGGGCAGATGGATTTGTTTATCCAATTGATCTACAAACAGGAAGGTATACCCCTTTTCATAATCTTCATGATCTAATTAGGTTTTTAGGAGAAACATGGGCATCCCTTCTTATGTAGAAGAAATATCGCAGGTAGTGGAAGCTACATTTTGGCAAGCAACCATACTTCAGGATGGCGACTGACTTGCGTACACTACTCCTACACTTTTTTTCGGAGCCCTTATGTGGAGAGCTGCACAAGCGATCATTCTGTTTCATAACATCGGAACTGTCACGGGCTGGGACTCCATCAATCAGGTAATCACACTTCCTCTGCTTCGTCCACTCCCGTGATGATGATAGCGGCATCCGTTGAAGTAGTGCCCATCTATGTATGTGCAGGAGCACTACGGCACCGTGCAGGAAGTGACCAATGTCGTCTACAAGGGTAGCACTGCAATCAAGTGCATGCAAGTCTACGTTCACAAGGCTATCATTCACCTTTTCATTAAAAAATGTGAATCTCTACTTTCAGAAATGGGATTTCTTGGTGGTGATGTTCATCTAAGAAAAGATCCAAAGCTTCTACAAAATACAGGTAATGTACAAAAGAGCTTGGACTTTGGATAGCTTGGACTCAAAGGAGAGCTATCCAGAAGTACTGATTCATCCAGATTTTTAATCTAGGAAAATAATTGTCACTGCAAATTGGAAATTTAGAAATGTAAGGGAGCTCCTAGAATACCTTAATGAGGCATCATCATAGTTCATATTCTCAATTGATGATGCAATAGTTAGCATTGGATCAGAGAAAACATTATCTTGCATAACTTGCCTGCCACCCAGGGTGATCAAGTTCCAACCCTTTAGATTGTAACAAGTCTCCTTCTTTAAGAAGATTTTTTTCAAACTTCCATTGATTTTTCTTTGCAAGATGGTGACTAAGAATGTGACTGATTACATCACTTCCATTATGTCTTTTCATGGACTATATTCATCTTGGCATTTTTTTGTTAAATTTCAAGATTGTGAGGAGGTTTCAACGGTGCAATGATTATATAGGAACTTGAATATGACAAAATGGATGGTATGACAAAATGGAAAAGATTGGATGACACGACCGATACAAGCGATATGGACCATCCGAAATTATCTAATTGCCCGTATCGCTTGCATCGGTCGTGTCATAAAAACTTCTCTATCCTCTTCACATTTAACTTTTCAGTAGGATGGTGACTAAGAATGTGACTGATTACATCACTTCAATTACGTCTTTTTATGGACTACATTCATAGTGGCATTTTTTTGTTTAATTTCAAGATTCTAATGAGGTTTCTATTGTGCAATGATTATAAAGGAACTTGCATGAGTAAATTCTAGGTGATTCAAGAATATAAACCAAGAATATATCTCCCCTTTTAGAGCCTTTTTCCATACTTCCATTGATTTTGCTTTTGCAGGATTGTAACTAAGAATGTGACTCATTACATCACTTCAATTATGGCTTTTTATGGACTATATTCATATTGGCAATTTTTTTTTTAATTTCAACATTTTGATGAGGTTTCAATGGTGCAATGATTATACAGGAACTTGCATATGACAAAATGGATGGTATGACAAAATGGATGGCATGAAAAAATGGAAAAGATTGGATGACATGACTGATACAAGCGATACGAGCCATCCAAAATTCTCCGATTACCCGTATCGCTTGCATCGTTCGTGTCATAAAAACTTCTCTATCCTCTTCACATTTAACTTTTCAACATGAATAAAGCAAAAAGCACCCAAAATAGACATTTTGATGATAGAACCAATTCAATTTTTCTTGAACCATGCAATGAAGTCACTTTTACTTAGTTCTCAAGAGGATCAATTCAACATTACATTACTTAAGGCATATAAATATAGTTACAATGACCATCTTCCAGATGAAGACTGGCATAATTACATACAATTTGTACATCAATAAATCTTCCAACATATGTTGATTACACATTAGATTACAATCTTACATTCCAAAAATATAATGTTTCACCCTTCTTTTTTATCCTTTTTGGAGCCCTCACCTCTACTCTTATTCTTTGGTCCATGCTTCAATGGGGAGTGAATAGGAAACCCTTTCTTCTTTTCTTTAGACTTCTTTTTATGTGGTGTGGTGGTGAAGGTGAGTTTGGATCATAAGGGCATATTGCATGTTCCATAACGGCATTTATTGCTCTCTCGTTGATCAAGATGAACCAAGCATATGGATAGTCTGACAAGTTTAACTCAGGGTTGTAAAACCTACTTTCCAAGAACCTTATTGCATTTGCAATCACTCTCCAGTCACATGAGGTGTTGTATTTCTGTAATGGCACATGTATTTGAATGTATCCAAAACTTTTTTCTTCTTTCAATGAAGGAATTCCTGGAATGTTTTGATCATTATGCATTTTGAGAAGCTTAGCAGCACTGCAAGGTAAACTTAAATTTGGAATGGATGGCAAGGCTTTAAAATAGAACACAACAAAACGTATGGCGAGGCTTACACTTCGGAGTTTCCATGTTGTGATTGGAGAGAATTCCTTGCTGTTATCTTTGTCCTAGCCATAACCTACAAAAAAAAGATCATTATCATCAGATAAATAGGACTTTTACTAGAGAAAAACAGATCATGGATCAATAAGGATTAATATTAGGACATGGATCAATTACACAAAAAAGATTACATCCTTCATATTTGCAATGTCTTGTATCCCTTTGGGCAATAAATATGTGTATCTATGTACATTTCATGAGTAATAAGCTTTGAAAAGAAATATATTTAATAGAAATAACTAGAAACACAAGTAGAAACAAAGCATGAGACACGACCAATCCAAGCGATTAGGGTCATCAAAGAATATCGGATGGGTCTAATCGCTTGCATTGGTCCTAATTGCTTGAATTGGTCATGTCCAAAGGATGTCATCTTGAAGCTTAGATTGCATGTGAACTTTTGTATCTTATTATTGGTTAAGAATTTGAAGAAAATAATGCAACCATTCCTAAGATTGACTGTCTATTTGCATGATTTTGATACTCGGAGGTCTTCATAAGCCTTTTTGTATTGATTTCCAGACACAACCGATGCAAGCGATTAGGCCCATCCAACATTTTCAGATGAGCATACTCGGTTGCATTGGTCGTGTCCTAGATTCATGCACAAATAGGCTCATCAAGACCTCTCGTTATCAGAATCATGCAAATAGACAGTCAATCTTAGGGTTTGGGCATGTTTCGGATGCAATGGTATCATTAGTTTCTTGAAATTCTGAGCCAATAGTAAGATAGGGAAGCTCATGACCGATGCAAGTGAAATAAGCTAACTTGCACAAAAAAGAGTTTAAAAGCTTGGAACAAATTTTAAAAGCAGAAAAACTAATTAAAAAAGCTTTCACAAAGCACTCAAGAAACATGACCGATACAAGCGATTAGGGTCATCGGGAAATCCTCAAATGTCCTTAATCGCTTGTATTGGTCGTGTTGTAAAATAATTGATCATGATGACCCTAAACCCTCATTCAAAATATGGTCTATGGAAAGTTTTGAAAAGCATGTAAAAACGCGAAGACAATGGCAAGTTGATGGTAGCAAGGAGTTCACAAAAAAATGAAAAAAGTGAATAGAGGAGCTTAAATAGGTCTCTAGGATGATTTGACCGTTGGTGACATGTGGTAATGTGTGATTGGTCCATGTCATCTAGCCGTTGTGAATCCCAACGTTACAATGCCACGTGGGATCATTTGAGTGGGCCACGTCATCTAGCCATTGTGATTCCTAATGTCTTTTGCCACATGGCACTCACTTATTGGTCCACGTCATGTGAACGTTACCCGTTCCTTCTCGACTATAAATACGAGTCCTCCACCATTTCACATTTTCAACATTCATAGAATTTCTCTCTTCATCACCCATGCATACTTGTGCTTCATACCCGATACGACTGATACAAGCGATTACACATGTTTGACCCACCTTTGACTAGCTTATTTCGCTTGCATCGGTCATGAACTTCTCTATCTTACTATTGGCTCGGAATCAAGAACCTAATGCTACCATTGCATCCAGAACGTGCCAAAACCCTAAGATTGATTGTCTATTTGTATGATTCTGATATGGAAAGGTCTTGATGAGCGTATTTGTGCATGAATCTAGGACATGACCAATGCAAGCGATTAGGCTCATCTGGAAATGTTGGATGGGCCTAATCGCTTGCATCAGTCGTGTTTGGAAATCAAAACAAAAAGGCTTATCAAGACCTCTGGGTATCAAAATCATGCAAATAGATAGTCAATCTTAGGGTTTTGACACATTCCGGACGCAATGGTAGCATTATTTTCTCCAAATTCTTAACCAATAATAAGATACAAAAGTTCACATGCAATCTAAGCTTCAAGATGACCTCCTTTGGAGACAACCAATTCAAGCGATTAGGACCATCCAAGATTCCTTGATGGGCCTAGTCGCTTGAATTGGTTGTGTCCAATCAAGTATCATATTTATAGCTATATGAATGAATGCTCCATATAGAACAACTTAATGTGTGTATAAATATTATTTTCAACATTAATTATATGTTTCTATAAAGTTAAGGATGAGAAATCGAACATGACCGATGCAAGTGATTATGCCCATCGGATATTCTATAATGACCCTAATCACTTGGATCGGTCGTATCTCACGCTTTGTTTCTACTTCTATTTCCAGTTATTTCTATGACTTTAAAAGTCCTTGGACTTTTCCTGACCTAGATTTTCAATTTTTTCCACAGATATCTATATTGGATGAAGATAGCTACATTGGGGGGGGGAAGGGAACAAGGAAAACCATAGAGAAGAAAGGAAAGACAAAGATGGATATTCATTCAGTGATCCACTATCTTCCAAAACTGAATCCAAAGTTATTTTGCATTATTCATAAGCAGTATAGTGAAGAGGCAAATTTTTCACTATTCTCCTTGAGGACTCTTTCAAGATACACGGGTTTTACTTCAATACCCTTTAATGCATACAAAGTTTTTCTACTTGAAAGAACAGGTGCATTAAGAATTTTTGGATATGCCCCAGGATTCAATGCTTCAAGGGCAGGCTACTTCCTTTGTTGCTCAAGCTATGCAATGGCTGTAGGGGTGTCATATGTTCAAAGTATTGTTGGCTACAGGAGAACCTCAGATATAGAGGAGATTTGCTAGAGCCAAGTTCATTCAAAGGACTCAAGAAGGATTAAATATATTTCTTTTCAAAGCTTATTACTCATGAAATGTACATAGATACATTGTAATATATTTATATGCTTTGAGTAATGTAATGTTGAATTGATCCTCTTGAGAACTAAGCAAAAGTGACTTCATTGCATGGTTCAAGCAAAATTGAATTCTTCCTATCATCAAAATGTCTATTTTTTGTGCTTTTTGCTTTATTCTTGTTGAAAAGTTAAATGTGAAGAGGATAGAGAAGTTTTTATGACACGATCGATGCAAGCGATAGGGGCAATCGGAGAATTTCGGATGGCTCATATCGCTTGTATCGGTCGTGTCATCCAATCTTTTCCATTTTTTCATAACATCCATTTTTTCATATGCAATTTCCTGAATAATCATTGCACCATTGAGACCTCATCAAAATGTTGAAATTAAACAAAAAAATTGCCAATCAGAATATAGTCCATAAAAAGCCATAATTGAAGTGATGTAATGTGTCACATTCTTAGTTACCATCTTGCAAAGGAAAATCAATGAAAGTATGGAAAAAGGTTCTAAAAGGGGAGATATATTATGTAAGAATTTCTTGGTTTATATTCTTGAATCACCTAGAATTTACTCATGCAAGTTCCTTTATAATCATTGCACAATAGAAACCTCATCAATCTTGAAATTAAACAAAAAATGCCAATATGAATCTAGTCCATAAAAAGACATAATTGAAGTGATGTAATCAGTCACATTCTTAGTCACCATCCTGCAGAAAAGTTAAATGTGAGGAGGATAGAGAAGTTTTTATGACACGACCGATGCAAGCGATATGGGCAATCGGAGAATTTCGGATGGCCCGTATCGCTTGTATCGGTTGTGTCATCCAATCTTTTCCATTTTGTCATATGCAAGTTCCTGTATAATCATTGCACCATTGAAACCTCCTCAGAATCTTGAAATTAAACAAAAAAATGCCAATATGAATATAGTCCATAAAAAAACATAATTGAAGTGATGTAATCAATCACATTCTTAGTCACCATTCTGCAAATAAAAATCAATGGAAGTTTGAAAAAAAGCTTCTTAAAGAAGGAGACTTGTTACAATCTAAAGGGTTGCAACTTGATCACCTTGGGTGGCAGGCAAGTTATGCAAGATAATGTTTTCTCTAATCTAATGTTAACTATTGCATCATCAATTGAGAATTTGGATTGTGATGATGCCTCATCAAGGTATTCTAGAGCTCCCTTACATTTTTGAATTTCCAATTTGCAGTGATAACTATCTTTCTAGATTGAAAATCTGGATGAATCAATACTTCTGGACAGCTCTCCTCTAAGTCCAAGGCTATCCAAAGTCCAAGCTTTCTTTTCCACCTTTTGTTGAATGATCAGGAGCATCCCAATCTAATGAAGAGATACAAGGACCAGGCAAATGTGTAAGATTTCCATAAGAGCTCCTCCCTAATGGCACCTGATAATATGCAAAATGGACAAATAACTCTATGCTATTGAAAACTTGAGCGGATTTGTCTGCATACTTAAGCTCTGCATATTCCTTACAAAGAACTCTGAATGTTCGTGTTAAACATTCAAGAGGTTGCCACTCTAAAATATTGGAAGGAAAAATATCTGCAATACAAAAACATATATGTTGTTATACAAAAACAACTAAAATGATAGAAGATCATTGTAAAACTTCACTTACAGTACAAAGCGAATTGCATATGATTTTCTAGAACAAGATCCTTAGCGTTGTACACATGTTGTACTCTTGCAAACCAACCGCATCTCTTCAATTTGAAACTAAGAATACGTCCCCTGCAATGGTTTCTTGTGTCGTCTCTTTTAGCATGCTTGACTTTATGGGCACCTCTATAGCTAGGAAGCATAGTTACTCATTCATTTAACTTCACAGAAAGAGGTTTCCATAAAGAATCCTCTGTTCTGTTGTAAACTTCACATGAGGTTACACGATTGGAAGGATGACAAGAAGAAGAAGCCATTAGAATCGAGAATGCTCAAAGCGAGAAACCAACATTCACAAACTTTGCCAACATTTATAGATAAAAACGCTTTGTACACGTGGAAACTTTTGATTTGATGTAAACCCTGTCGCCGAATGACCATGGAATTTTGTGAACCCAAAAATATTTCGTATCTTCAAAAATCATTTCCTTCTTGGAACTTTAAAAATATGCATTGTGTGGTGTGCAAAAATATCTTCTTTTGCATCAAACCAAGAAATTTTACACTGAATACAAGAATCTTCATCACTTTTGCGGCGCTTTTAGATCATATTCTCTTAAAAAAAGAATTTCTTCATACAGTTAAAGGAGACAACAATGTTATATTCTTGTACACATGGAAAGACTCTATTTGTCAATTTCCTAATCTATGGGATTTTGGTCCCTAAGCTTTCCATCCTAGATGCTATAATAATACTCTGATTGCTTTAATTGATGGATCATATCACCTCGGTATTATGCTCACATCACAATACATGTCATCACACATGCACTAAATGTAATATGAGCGCAACATCTATTGCATGATTTACAATGCATAATCAGATTGCTTCTATGTAGGTACAGGTACTACTGGTGAATGACATTAGGTAAGATTGGCTAACTAACTGGAATTCTGCCTAGGACTACACCAATCTTACTTTTGATCTTTGTTAATGTCATACTTTTACTCCACATCATCGCCAGTTGTTGTTTTGGATTCATACTATGCAGTTCACATAGTTGGGAGAGAGTAATTGGATGCTTTCTATTCTTTCGACATTGGTGCATGAGAATTGAATCATATGTTTACTATATGCATGGCCATCCTATTTTCATCTTCATATACTACGATAATTGAGTTCTTTGAATGAAAATAGGCCAATGCAAGCTCTTTTGAGAACTAGAAGGCTATGGACTCTTTGGAGCTACTTTTTTGCAGGATTATGACGATCTTCATGTCCAGCCATGATAACTTCTATCACTACCATATAGGGGTAGCTATACCTGATATACACACCATGGCAAGATAGATCTTTAAGAGGATGTCTCTCTAGAAGAAAAGTCTTGCAGAAGAGGATGCCCCTGATGTGAAAACTAAAATTGAAGTGAATGTTTATCTCATTACTAGATGCAGTCTACTTGCTCTTTTATATGTCATTTCAGGTTGATACAGTCTCATTACTAGATGCAGTCTACTTGCTCTAAATTGAAGCTTCCGGAGAAGACATGTCTAGCCTTACAAAATACTGCATAGTGGGATGCATGCTGGGCTGACTGCCCCCCAAGGGGATTGTGTCGCTCAGCTTTGAAGATTGAAGATTTGCATATTGAAGTAAAGACTGAAGACTACTGATAGAAGCTTTGTAGACTGAAGAATTGGAGAATTTTAAAGATCTGAAGAGTTTCCAGACTTGACCCCAACTTGGAACAATTCCGTTATGTATGATCCTCTTCCCTTAGCTTTGTCGAGGACGACAAAGTCTAGGGAGGGGAGAGTGTTGGGTTGTAGGGTATGCACACATTTTCATTTGTGCATGAGAACCCTCCCTAGACCATGAGAAATAACCTCTTTGTATATACTTGAGTGTCACATGTGAACACTCTCCTAAAAGCACTTTTTAATATTTCCTTATACTATATGATATTAGACTTGAGAAGCTCTCACCTTTGTGGCTCTTCTAGAAGATGCTCCACGTGCTTCAAGTCTTGCCCAAATGTGAGCATCAAACTAAGCAATTGATTCAAATCTAGAACATAATGATTCAAAGAAAGTTCTATTGACAAGACAAAAGGTTTCCACCTTTCATTTCCTCTCAAACCTGCAAGCAATTGAGCAATCAATATGTGATCTTCGATATCTTCATCTATGGATCCAAGAGTATCTGCTAGATCCTTCATCTTAGTAAACTATGACCATGGACTTGTTTTCCTTGCTTTGGTAGTCCTTTGGAAATGATATTCCAATGAATTCCATATATCTTCAGCTGATTCCAAACCTCTGATGTGTGGTAGAAAATGATCCGAAATTATATTATAGATGTAGGCCCTTGCACTTGCATCCTTCTTCTGCCAATGCGTTAAAGCATCTAGTTCCTCTATCTTTGGTTGGCTTTCATCTTCAAATACTGGCTTCTCTTCTTCAATTGTTATGTACACCATGAGATCCTTACTCATAAGTAAGGCTTCCATTCTCATTACCCATGCAGGAGAGTTGTCTCTATCCAATTTGTTAATGGAGATATGATCTGCCATAATTCTTTGCTTCTGCTTTGCTTCTGCTTCAACTTGTGAGTTTAAAGGATAAAGAATAATACCTTTTGGATTTCTTTGTGTATGAATATACTTTTGAAGTAATCCTTTGATGCCTTGTGTCTTTGAATGCTTCAGCTTTCAAACTTTAATGAAAACTTTCCGAATGTTCTCGTACCTTTGATGCCTTCTACTCTCTAGAACCTTTTTGCTCTGATACCACTTGATGTATGAAACATCACAAGGAATGAGTTAATGTGACACTAGACAACCTCTATGGTCACCATTAACTCAATGCTTCTCCAAACTTTGAATAATAGCCAAATTGAGAACTTTACTTCTTCAAAAAAATTTAGTCACTAAAATAACATACCTTCACTCTTTTGCTTATTTCTCTTAGCACAAATATTATTTTTTCACGATCTTTTGGTGGATGAAACTAGAAGAGAAGAGCTTTCCATTTCCAAAAAGCTATTATTTTCTAAAAACTTTGGACTACACACCAAGTTATGGCCTTCACAAGATGACTATGTCTGACTACCAAAATAGGAAATGCTACCTATTTTAGTAAAATTGTTTGTCCATTTTTGAAAACTTTCATCGACTTGCAGCAAGAATTTGATGCTAGGCTTCGAATTGGTGTGTTTTTGGCCACTTTTTGAGCACCTAAAATGCCCCGTTGAACACAGATATGAAGCAAAACACTTTTATGATGGAACTCAATGCTACGCATTGTCTTTACACTAAAACTCGATGCCAAGCATCGAGTTGCTCCACAAAGCTCATGTTTTTAAGAAGATTCAACAATAGGTAAAAAACGTATAGAATAAAACAAGACTTATCAGCACAAACTCGATGCCAGGCATCGAGTTTCTTGGGAAACTTGAACTTTTGAGATCATTACACAGTAGACAAAGTATGAAGATGGAGGAGAGAGCCTCATACACAGAACTTTAATTAGTTCTTCTCATAGCTATGAAAAAACTCAAAAATTTACAGGTGCTTTCTTGCTCAGAGAAGCCCGACTATACTCAGTCATACAAAATCTCTCTTTTGTTTCTTTTCTCTTCTCATCTATTGATACAAACTAGTTTATATAGATTTTCTCAATCTCGTGCCTTTTGAAAATTCTAGAACTAAAGTTAAGTCTAACTTTACAAATATGGTACATGTGTGAAATTGTCCCTTCACATAGGCATGTGCTTTTCTTCTTAGAATTTGACCTTCAACCTTATGTCCAATTTGTGATTGATTCTTCAACATATATGAAGCTTGGCATGGTCACAAGCCATCTTTCTCATCTATGTGTCTTTGGTTATCTAGCATATGCAATATTAGTGTGTGAACAACAATGCAAGAAATAAGATGATAAAGCTATGAAATGTATTTTTGTGGCTACAATTCTAAAAGCAAATTCTATCATATGTATCATCCACAACCTAAATGTATTCTGACATTTAACAGAACATTATATTGCAAGGGGGCAAAAAAAAGCCACCCATGAGAAAAAAGGGAAGGAAAAGGCAAGATCGACTTGGTCCAAAACCTAAACCTTGAAAGCAATAAAGTTTGGAAAAAAGTGGGAGTCCTATATGAAGATTGCACACATAAGTGTTGTTTGTCTGATTCTATGTGAGTCAAAAATCATCTTGGACATCATGACTTAATCAAACTCCATGATTGGATAAGAGGGGAAAAGACCAGATTCATGATAGATGGCTCAACCACCCATAACTTCTTGAACTACTCAATAGTGAAGACTTAATGTTGTCTGTTTGGTAGAGAGTGGCTTTGGGGTCTAAGTATATCACTTAAAAGGAGTTACCTATTGAATAATTTGGAATTTGAAAGAAATGGTATGTGTTACTTGATTCAAGGGGAACATGATGTGCCAAGTACTCCCTTGATCTCAAGTATGGAACTAAAGAAGCTTATAAATACTCAAAAAGTGGAAGTTTATATGATACTTCCAACTAATTTAAATGATGTATATAATATAAATCGAGTTTTATATGTCTCGTCTCCTTTGTCTGATATGAAAAGTTTAAATTTAACTATTTAATGAACAATTACTGAGATGTTTTTCTAGAATAACTTCCCCATGGCTTACATCCTTCTTGTGGGAAATTCCATCATGCTATAGCTTGATCCTCAAAACTAAGCATAGATGTAGACCCCCTACCAACTCCCATATTCCTAACAAGTAGAAGTAGAGAAGCAATTGAAAGAGTACATAAACAAAGGATTCATTCAACCTACTCAATCACCTCGGGAAATATCTATTCTTTTAGTTAAGAAAGAGGATGGTTCAGTGAGATTATGTATTGATTATCAAGCTTTGAGCAAAGTTTCAATAAAGAAAAAATACCCAATACCCAGAATCGATGATCTATTCAATCAACAAAAGGGAGCTAAGATATCTTCAAATATTGATAATCTATCATGACTTTTGGACTAAGAAATGCCCCTGCTACATTTGTGACCTTGATGAATAAAATCTTGAGCCCATAATTACGAAACTTTGTAGTTGATTTCCTTGATGACATTCTTGTTTATAGTCAAGTTATAGTTTCCCATCTATAGCATTTGCAAAAGATTTTCCAAGTTCAAAGAGAGAACAAATTGTATGGAAAGGAATCCAATGGTTAATTATTTTCAACAAATATCACATATCTTGGATGCATTGTATTTGAGAAAGGAATTCAAGTTGATCCTTAGAAGGTCCAAGTTATTTTCAAATGGCCTCACCCTGAAACTATTATAGATCTTCAAAGTTTTTTAGGGTTAGCATGATATTTTAAAAATTTTGAGCCAAACTTTGAAAAGATCTTGATCCTTTTATTTGAGAAACTAAAGGGAAAGCCTAAAAGCCTTACCTAGGATAAGGAACAAGCTGAAAGTATGTAATGGCTTAAGAAAGCCTTAGGTTTGGCCCCAATTCTACAAGTAAAAGATCCAAATGAGCCCTTTGTAGTTGAAATAGATGCTAGTGATTTAGCTATTGGAGCTTTGTTAAATTAGAATGGTTGACCGATTTCTTTTGAAAGCCAAAAGCTAAACTCAACTCAATGAAAGTATTCTATATATGAGAAAGAGCTTTATGCCATTGTGCATGCTCTAAATAAATGGAGACATTACTTGTTTGGCACCAAAGTAACCATAGCTTTGGATCAAGCAAGTACTCAAATGGTTTGCAAACCAATCCGAATTAACTGGAAAAAAAGCTAGATGGGTCAAGATACTCCACAAATTTGACTATGAACATAGATATCAAAGAGGTAAATTCAATGTAGTCATAGGTGCTTGAAGCCGAATACCTATGTTGAATTCTCTAAGTTTCATACAAAATTCCAATGAATTAGTAGAATTGATGAAAGGCAAGTATCAAGAAGGTACAATTTTTAAGGAGGCTTGGAAGAAGGCTTTAAACCAAGGTACAAACTTATCATCTCAAGATAAGTCTAAACACTATAGCATTCAAGATGAATATCTATTCTATAAAGCAAAATGTGTACCTTATGATCAAGAACTTAGAAGGAAAGATTTGTTTGAATTCCATGATGCCCCAAGTGCCAGTCATCCAAGGATCAAAAATCTTATGAATTGGTTAAAAGATAGTTTGATTGGTTAATATACATAAATATATACAAGACTATGTACTTAGGTGCACAAATTTTCAAGTAAATAAAGTGAAGAAGTTCAAGATAGGAAGCTTGTAAGATCCTTTGGAAATTCTCATGGGAAATGGGAAAGTATTTCTATGGACCCATGGGAAAGTATTTCTATGGATTTTATTATGGGCTTGCATCAAACCCAAAAAGGCCATGATGTAGTGTGGGGCATACTTGAGTAGTTGACCAAAATGGGCTATTTCATACATACTCAAACTATAGTTAGAACTTGAGAATTAGCTAAAATGTTTGTAGAACATCTCTACCAACTATATGTTCTACTGCAAGACATAGTGTCTGATAGAGATAGAAAGTTCACTATTCAATTCTGAAGAGTTGTATTCAGTAGGTTAGAAACAAAGATGAATATGCGCATCGATAACATCGATAGATGGATGGAAGAACAAAAAGGATCAATCGAATACTTGAAGATATCCTATGACCCTACGTATCTCCAAACCAAAGTCATTGGGAAGACTATTTACCTCTAGTTGTGTTTTCTTAGAATAGTGTTAAGCATTCAACAACCAAATATATTCCATTTATGTTGATGTAGAGGTTGCAGCCTGTTGGAGAATTCCTCTCCTATTCGCAGCGGAAAGTGTAGAAGACCTTCTCAACATCAAGACTCTTGCCAACAGCAGAACCTTCAAATGAAAACTCGTACCAATTGAAAAATGCAATGAACTTGAAACTCTGGTCACACACACTAGACACCTATAGCTTTCAAATGAGCTATGAAACACTCAATTTGGAGTAGATTTGGGTTGGCAACTCTTTGATACAAAACAGGCTACCTGTCCACTCAGTTAGGCTGAAAACTAGACTTCACTAAAAACTGAATAACTCATAGAGCATAAAGAATTTCATAAAACTGTTTTAGATAGAGCAACTACTCAAGATAAGCTTTCCAACGAATGTTTAAACACTAAAATTGGATATATATATATTGAGAGATATGACTCTCACAAGTAGACTACCCAGAAATGGGTGTGCAGCTCGACATACTCTATGAGAGTGAACTGAACGAAATGACTCAAAACAAATGAAGTAGCTACAAGGGGGCTTCCACTCCTTCTTCCTCTGTTCTTGAGTGTCCTCCCTTGCCTCTTTTATAGCCAAGTGTCCAAAAACTCTCATGATGAGTTTGAGAGCTCTTCTCCATCATTTCTCCACTACTTTGGACAGCCACTCCTCTTACAGTTCAGTTTTTGGATTTGATTCTCTTTTGAATGATTCTCTTTTGGCCTCCACTACTTGCTGAAGTAAATGCTTCTATTTTTCATTTTTGTATTTTCCTTCTAATTGAAGAAAATCCTTTTTGCAAAAATATATATGACCTTACTTCTTTATTTTTAACACTCCCCCTCAAGCTCACATGTGAGCTTGCACCTTCAGCCATATCCTGCAAGTTGATGTCATCCTTGAACCTCTTTAGCTTAGAAGCATCTAAGGACTTTGTAAACATGTCTGCAACTTGGTCATTAGTTCCAATGAACTTTATATCTTCATCCTTGCTCAAAACTTTTTCTCGAACATAATGATAATGCACTTATATGTGCTTGCTTCGTGCATGAAACATTGGATTGTTTGTCAAGTGAATGCTTGACATGTTGTCACCATAAATTGGAATGGTCTCCACCTGCACATCAAGATCAGCCAAGAGCTTCTTAATCCACATAGCTTCACAAGTTGCAAAGGCTAAACCTCTATATTCAGCTTCTGTAGATGATAGTGCAACAGTAGGTTGCTTCTTTGAGCTCCATGTGATAGGTTTGCTACCTATCATGAACACATAACCTGAAGTGGATCTTCTATCTTCCTTCGAACCAGCCCAATCAGCATCACTGAAGCCCTTTACCTGCAATTCTTCATCATATCTATAAAACAAGGCATGATTGACTGTGTGCTTCACATGTCTTAGCACTCGTTTGGCTGAATTTAAATGTTCACTTGTTGGAGCTTGCATAAATTGAGAAAGAAATCCAACAATATAACACAAATCTGGTCTTGTGATTGTATCATAGATCAATGAACCTATAATACTCCTGTATGTAGTTACATCATGTAACTTCTCTCCATCATTTGAGCATAGCTTCACATTTGTGTCCATAGGTTGAGTGAGTGGTTTGCATTCACTCATTCCAAATCTGAAAAGAACATCCAACAGGTACTTTCTTTGCATCAAGTAAATGCCATCTTTCCCATAGACTATCTCAATGCCTAAAAAGTATTTCAGCTCACCAAGATCTGAAATTTTAAACTCCTTACCGAGTTTTCTTTTTATCTCTTGTATTCCTGCAACATTACTTCCTGTTATGATGAGATCATCAACGTATATGCAAATATATTGTTGTATATTCTTGAACAATGCATTGCTAAAGTGTTATATTATTAATGTATTAATATGTTTTTGATGTTTCTGATATAGCAGCTGAAGGTTCGTGAGGAGCGTGCAATGCGTGAAAGGGCGGACATCAATAATCCGAATAATTATTATTTAACTTGTAAATAAACTTGCGTAGAAGGTTCTATTGTTAAAAAGTAATGATTAGCATAAGGATCATTGTAGACCGTAGTTTCTGCTATTGAAAGCAATGGCTTTCTGTAAAAGTTATCAACTTTTAGTTTCACGCTTGCTTTTCAAAGCCGCTCTCTTATAACCACTCTTTTCGACGTAATCAAAAATTCCTATAAATACATGCACTCTGTGGACTGTCGAAACAGAGTGCATGGGGGGAGATTGCACCCAATCTTGCGTTCGGTCTCGTCTCTTGTTGCCTCTACTTTCTATGTGGTTTTTTGCGTCCGTAATCTCTGTATGCGCGTGAGCAAGATCCTGACAACAGTGGTATCAGAGCTCTGCACGCGTCAATACAGAGGGTTCTGTTCTCTATTCGTGATTCTGAATTCCGATTCCATCTCCATCTCCGTCTTCGTCTTCGGTTTCGGTTTCTGTTCCAGAACCAGAACCTACGTTTACTCCTTCGGCTTAGACTAAGGCGTCGACTAAGGCAAATAACTTAGGCAATACATTGGCAACATTGGCACCCAAGGCTCCCTTGGTGACTGTTGGCTACGCGCGAGCCAATTTTAATTTTTGAGTGGTAATAGAGAGGTTTAGAGTCCCTAAGGTAGGAGGATTTGAACCCACAACCTCCTACTTTCAAGGGAAGTACTTTGACCACTCCACCATCTCTTGGAGTTGTACTCAAGTTCTCTCTCTTTATTACTTGTGGAAGGCGCGCGCGTCGATTTCAAGATTGGACCCAAGAAAGAATCAAGTGTATCTCTCAATCCGTAGGTCAGATTGAGGCGTGTAATATACCGTTGGAAAGCTCTCGGAACGAAATTTCCAATGAGCTAGGTTGGAAGTGTGAATTCCTTCAAAATCCTTGGGTGGCACTTGATTGAGTGTTCAAGATACCAAGCAAGGTTGAGAACACGGGATCAAGACACCAAGGTTGCAAACAAGAAGGTTCAATACACCAAGGTTGAGAGCAAGGGTCCAAGAGCACCATGGAGGATTAAAGTAATTCACCTCTACCTGCAGCAACACTTGAACAACAACTAGAGCTCTTGTGGCATGAGCTTCAAGGAGCTCAGAACGAGATCCGACAACGTGATGAAATCCTCCAAAAGATGCAAGCTGAGGAAGACAACCTTACGAGAGTAGTAAAAGCTATTGGTCTGCCCAATCTGATGTTACTCATTCAAAGATTGGTAATAGAAACTACTAGTTTCTACGATTTGATGGCCGAAAGGATGGGCCTTTAGTACTTTCTTGGTTGTCACAGTTTGATGATTTTTATACCGATGAAATGTATGCTGAAAGTGAAAAAGTTAAATTTGCCACTAACTATTTAGTAGGTAAAGCTCAACTCTGGTGGAATGTCCTGCGACACAATACGGAGCGTCCAACAACTTGGAAGGCTTTTCAAGAAAATGTGAAGGATTCATTTCTTCCTCCTCAATACCATTTGCATGTTCGACGTGCATGGACGACCCTTACATGGAAGGAGGGTGATACGGTTACTACCTACACAGAGCGGTTCTGGCAAAATTTACTGCTTGTACGAATGCTCAAAGATGTATCAGAAGATATCTTGCAACAGAAATACGAAGATGGTTTGGAGGTGGGAATCCAAGCTAAGCTTCACACCCTACGACCTACAACCCTCAACGAGGCTATATCTTTTGCTTATGATGCAGAAAAAGAATTCCAGTCCATAACCAAGTCACTCCGTCTACAACAACCACATCCATGACCATTTCCTGTTAAACCTTCATTTCCTATGAAGCGTAATTTTAATGCCCCATCTTACCCTAGTTTTCCTCGTCCTCCACAATCCAATTACTCAACTTCACCCGTTGCTTCATCTCTCCAACCAACCAAACCACCTACCCTTCAAACTTCAGCAGTGAATGCCCAACAGAAGCGACCACGAATCACTTGCTGGAATTGTGGTAAACCTGGACATACAAAAATAAGGTGCAGATTGCAACCTCTTCATATGAAACCGGCTACAGCTCGATTGCACAACATGGAGGTCTATAATGAAGAAATTCCTCCTGTTTGGACAGAGGAATCACTGGAGAAGGATTTAAGTACCTTGGGTAACGATATCTCTCTACACTCTCTTCTTTGCATGCAGGGTACAATAAATAACAAACTAGTTAAAATTCTACATGACGATGGTAGTTCACATGACTTCATTTCACATTTATTAGTACAAGAACTTAAATTACAAACGTTTCCTTCTTTGTATAAAGTGAAAGCTGCATTTCAAGGTAGTCGTTATAATGTAACACGAGAAGTGCAAGATGTTACGATTAGCATAGGCCCTTATGTTGATTCACGAACATTTTTAATTGCACCTTTGCAATCTTATGATGTTATACTAGGTATGCCTTTTCGTCACCATTATAACCCACGTATTGACTATCATACTCATACCTTTAAGTTTGTTTTCAAAGGTCAAATCATTACTTTGTCTGCACGGCATGATTTCCAGCCATTTCCATTGATTAGTCACACTCAAGTAAAGCATGCATTTAGGAAAGGATTCAATTCATGCATTGTTTTTGTCAATGTCATCAATGATTATACTCATACACTTCCAGATGCATATAAACCTTTCATGAGTACTTATAAGGATTGTTTTATGTCTGAATTCCCTCTGAACTACCACCATCTCGAGGATCCTTTCACCATAGCATAGACTTAGTCCCTGGTAGTTCTCCTCCTCATAAAGCACCTTATAGACATGGCCCACTACATCAAAAGGAAATAGAAAATCAAGTAAAAGACCTACTACAAAAAGGACTTATAAGGCCTAGTTCTTCCCCATTTGGAGCACCAGTTCTCTTAGTAGAGAAGAAGAATAAAACTTATCGAATGTGCATTGATTATAGAGCCCTTAACAAGATCACGATCAAGAATAGATACCCTATTCCTCGAATAGATGATCTCTTAGATCAGTTATGAGGAGCTCGTGTCTTTAGTAAAATTGATCTTAAATCAGGTTACCATCAGATTCGTATGACACAAAGTGATATTTTTAAGACTGCATTTAGAACTCAAAATGGCCATTATGAATTTATGGTAATTCCCTTTGGACTTACTAATGCCCCTGCTACATTTGCGCGAATGATGAACAATATTTTTCTTGATTACCAAGCTTTTGTTCTTGTATTCTTTGATGACATACTTATTTACAGTAAGAATGATAGTGAACATGAAAAGCATCTTGAAACAGTTTTTCATTTGTTACGAGAGAACACATTTTATGCTAATCCTGAAAAGAGTTATTTCTTTCAGCGTAAGCTAGAATATTTAGGACATATTATTTCAAGTGAAGGTGTGCATGTGGATCCAAAAAAGATTAGAGTTATCATAGAATGGCCTACACCACAATCAGTCAATGATGTTCGTTCTTTTCTTGGGTTGGCTAGTTTCTATAGGAAGTTTGTTCGAATTTTTTTTTATTTAGCATTGCCTCTTACCTTGTTGTTGAAAAAGAAAATAAAATTTGCATGGGGAATTACCCAACAACAGTCCTTTGACAAACTTAAACATGCACTTTCACATGCACCTGTTTTACAATTACTTGATTTTTCACAACCCTTTCATGTTGTTACTGATGCTAGTGGTTCAGGAATAGATGCTGTTCTGATGCAAAATGACCATCCCATTGCATTTGAGAGTAGAAAGTTTAAACCCTCAGAGCATAATTATAGTACGTATGATAAAGAATTGTTAGCAGTTGTGCATGCTTTGCGAATTTGGAAACACTATCTTATGGGCTGTGAGGTCTTAATCAAAACCGATCAACATGCTATTAAACATTTATTAAATTAGCCCTTAATCTCTGATAGGCATCTTAAATGGGCATCATTCATTCAAAATTTCCAACCCATGATACAATATCAGCCTGGTAAAGCTAATGTTGTAGCGGATGCTCTTAGCCGTTTTCCTTTGCATTCTGTTGTTTTGAATAATATTTCTGCCATCCAAATTCATTCTTTTCAAGAAATGGTTTCCACTTATGCATCTGATTTGTATTTTTCACGTGCATGGCATGACTTCAACAATGCTGCATCTTTATCTGATGAACATTATACATTTCATAATGGTTTTCTCTATTTTCAACATAGATTGTGCATAACCCAAGCTTTTAAAGATTTTGTCATTAAAGAAATGCATGAACGATCTTACATGGGTCATAGAGGCATACAGAGCACCATTTCTGCTTGCAAAGATTTCTTCTTTTGGCCACACATGGAAAAAGACATTGCACATTATGTTTCTCAATGCATTGTATGTCCGCGTGTCAAACGTCATCATGGAAAACCATTTGGATTATTAATGCCACTTCCTATTCCAAATGAACCATGGGAACAAATCTCTATGGATTTTATCACAGGTCTTCCTAACACTTCATCACATAATAATATGATTTGGACAATAGTTGATAGGTTTAGTAAATATGCATAATTCATTCCATGTAGAAAAACTTTGAGTGCACCTCAAGCTGCAAAATTATTCATTAAATGCATTTTTCCACATCATGGATTTCCTAAAGTAATGTTATCTGATCGTGATGTTAGGTTTTGTAATCAATTTTGGGTTGCATTATTTCAACATTTTGGCTCTAAAATAGATTTTAGCTCTGCATTTCATCCTGAAAGTAATGGACAGAGTGAGGCTACAAATAGTACTATTCTTGATTTATTGCATTGTTATTCATTAGATAATCCTAATAACTGGGATGAAAAGTTGCCATTGCTTCAATTTACTTACAATAACACTTCCCACACCACTACTGGTCGTGCACCTTTTGAAATAGTTTTTGGTAAAAAGCTTCCCACTCCCATGTCCCTCACCCAAACCGACATTCCAATGGCTGATTCTATTGCTCAAGATCACGTTTCTATACTTCATGATGTTCACTAGCACATTAGGAAAAGTCAAGAGCGATATACACGTATTATCAATACTAAACGATTAGCCAAAGAATTCAAGGCAAATGATTTTGTATGGTTGCGAATAATTAAAAGACGTCTCAAAAATATTTTGCAGCATCCTAAAATTAAACTTGCACCACGCTATTATGGACCGTTTCGCATTATAGAAAAAATTAATGATAATTCATTTCGATTAGATATTCCATCCCATTGGACCATTCATAATTCTTTTCATATTAGTTTACTTAAACCATTTAAAAGAACTTTACCACTTGCTCCACTTCTTGATGACCCTCCTTTAATTGAAGAACAATCTGAAATCTTAGTTCCTGAGAAAATCATTGATTATGATGTCACTACTACACGCACAGGTACTCAATATCATCGATATTTGGTTAAGTACAAAAATCACTCTATTGAAGAATGTCAATGGATACATAAAACACAATTAACACCTCATTATGACCACTTAATTTCTGCATATCATACACAAACACATTAATGTAACAGCTCCATGAACATTTCCATGCATGTATCTTTTACATGGCACATGCCTATTTTTATTCAGTGATGAAACATGTGACTGGCCATCTATGTTTATTCTTTTATCACCTGAGGTCAGTTGCTTGTTCAACTGCGGGGCATGTTATACCTTATGGAATATGTTGAACAATGCATTGTTTGAAATAGCCAATGCATTGTTGGATTGAAATATAGAATAGCCAATGCATTGTTGGATTGAAATATAGAATAGCCAATGCATTGTTGGATTGTAACATGGAATATGTTGAACACTGCATTATAATTGTTAGAGTGTTGAATTATTTTATCAACTGAGGTCAGTTGCTTGTCAACTGGGAGGCATGTTGTATATTGTTGAACAATGCATTGCTAAAGTGTTATATTATTAATGTATTAATATGTTTTTGATGTTTCTGATATAGCAGCTGAAGGGTCGTGAGGAGCGTGCAAGGCGTGAAAGGGCGGACATCAATAATCCGAATAATTATTATTTAGCTTGTAAATAAACCTGCATAGAAGGTTCTATTGTTAAAAAGTAATGATTAGCATAAGGACCATTGTAGACCGTAGTTTCTGTTATTGAAAGCAATGGCTTTCTGTAAAAGCTATCAACTTTTAGTTTCACGCTTGCTTTTCAAAGCCGCCCTCTTGTAACCACTCTTTTCGACGTAATCAAAAATTCCTATAAATACATGCACTCTATGGACTGTCGAAACAGAGTGCATGGGGGGAGATTGCACCCAATCTTGCGTTCGGTCTCGTCTCTTGTTGCCTCTATTTTCTATGTGTTTTTCTGCGTCCGTAATCTCTGTATGCGCGTGAGCAAGATCCTGACAACATATATACCTGCTTGCCTTCTTCTTTCTTCATGTAGAGAGAGGGATCTGCACTACTTGGACTATAACCACACCTTGTGAGGTACTCGACCAATCTTTGATTCCAAGCACGTGGTGCTTGCTTTAGCCCATACAAAGCTTTCTTCAATCTACAAAAAAAATTTGGATGCTTTTTGTCTTCAAATCCAATCGGTTGTCTCATGTTTACTTCTTCTTGAAGTTCACCATTGAGAAAATCATTTTTTATGTCAAGTTGGTATAATGGCCATCTCCTTGCTGCACTCACTCCAATCAAGGTTCTAATTGTTCCCATCTTTGCAACTGGGCTGAAAGTCTCTTCATAGTCGATGCCATGAGTTTGCTTGAATCTTGCTACTATTCTAGCTTTATGCCTAGCTAGAGAACCATCAGCATTTCTCTTTATTTTAAACACCCATTTATTTGGAAAAATCTTCATACCTTCAGCCTTTGGAACTAGCTCCCACGTGTGATTATCCTTGAGAGCTTTATCTCTTCTTGCATAGCTTCTTGCCATTGTTTTTGTGTACATGCTTCTTCATATGCATCAGGTTCTTTGTCTTTGACCACCTGTGTCATATATGCAAAATGCTTTGCAATAAAACTATCATAGCTCAGCCTTTGAATTGGATACCTTGCTCTCGAATACCTCCTTTCATTTTCTTTTGAATATTGCTTTTTCAACCGGTTCAAAGTGATATAGAAGCTTCTGGACCTGACATTTGAGTGCTTGTTTGCTGAAATTCTTCTTGGACAGCACCTCCATCATCTTCACAATCTTCTTCAAGAATCTTCTCTTTCCCTTTGTCTCCAAACCATGGTCTTATCTCATCAAATACCACATCTCGTGAGACTCGTAGCTCCTTTGTCACCCGATTGTAGCACCTATATCCCTTTTGCTCTGATGAATATCCAATAAAAATACATTTTTCGGACTTTGCCTCCATCTTTGTCCTTAGTTCTTGAGGGATGTGAACATAACACACACATCCAAAAACTTTGAGATGTGTAAGGTCAGGTTTCTTACCGGAATAAACCTCTTCGGGAGTTAGATTATGCACTCCAGCCATTGTGCACTTGTTCATCAAATAAACGGCCGTACTAGTTGCTTGAGCCCAATAGTTTAGTGGCATCTTTATCTCGTTGAACATGCATCTTGCAACTTCTGTGATATGTCGATTTTTCCTTTCAGCTATTCCATTTTGTTGAGGCGTGTACCTACATGTAAATTGTCTTTTGATGCCATTTTCATAAAGAAAATCTGAAAATTCTTTGGAGAAATATTCTCCTCCTCCATCGGACCTCAAGGTCTTTATGTAGCATCCTGTTTCCTTTTCTACCTGTGCTTTAAATCTCTTGAACATGGAGAACACATCTGATTTTTGTTTTATGCAAAACATCCATACTTTTCTTGAATGATCATCGATAAAAGTGACAAAACTCATGTAGTCCAACATCATTGAATCTTGGAAGACCTCTTACCACTTCATGGTTGCTCATGTCCTTGAGCTTGGGAATGTTGATATGTCCAAACCTTTTCTGCAATCCTCTTGTTTCCAAACTGAATATACATCACCTTTCCATGTGGTTGTTGAATGTCCAAAGTGAACATCCTTCCTTCTTTCCTTCCTTGAGCAATGACCTTGAATCCTTCTTTTGGATTCTTTATAAAGCAGTCTTTTTCATTGAAGATAACATGATATCCTTTCTCTACCATTTGTCCTAATGAAATCAAATTCTTTGCAATAGTAGGAACATGAAGAACATCAGCCAATACCTTTCTATCTCCAAGCTTGATATCTCCAACATGCTCAATTGCGTGTTGAGTTTCATCGCCGGTCTCCACACATCCTTTTCCACTTGGAGCTTGTAGCTTTATGAATAAATCTCCTTGGCATGTCATATGGTTGCTACAACCTGAATCTATGAACCATTTTTTATCATCACTTCTCGAGTTGTTGTAGTCATGCTTCATGGCAAGCATGGTTTGCTTGTCTCCTTCACTTGATGTACTCGCACAGTTATTTTGGCTCCTTTGGTTGCCTCCATTCAGCCTTCCTTTCTTTTTCCAACAATCATTTGCATAATGTCCTCGTTTACCACAATGATAACATGTTATACCTTTATGAGGATTTGTTAGTCGGCCGACCGATTGGGATAGGTGTAACGGAAATCTTTGTAAAACACGCGCGAAAAGGTAGTTACGCGCATATTTGTAAATCTTATATAAAGCAATGATAAGAAGTGCTCGAGAGCGCGGGGATTTTGGCCTATTTTTGTGTTATCACCAGACTGTTCATCTGGTTGTCTGTCTGAGTGTTGTTGTAGTGTGTCTTGTCTAAGCTCTGCGTACTCTGTTGTGCTCTGTGTTGTCATCTATCAATCTCGGTTACACTGTGAATCTAACTCCATTCAGTAAGTTGTTAGATCATTGTCTGAAAGAGTTACTGTGGATCGTTGTGACGAATTGTCCTGTTAGGATGTACGACGTAGTGCTCCTCTCCTTGTTGAACTACTAAGTACTGATAAGTTTGTGTGAATGTAGTAATCTTTTCCTAAGAACGTTGTGCAGAAGTAGTACTGTTCTCGATCTGCACTTTGTACGGTAAGAATTACCTATAGTTCCGGGTAATTCTAGTGTGTGTTAGTCTTCAGAACTGTAGGTTGAAACCGTAGGTACCTTCTGTGATCCGGTTGCTTGACTGTGAGCACTATCTTGGTGAAGGTTGGACTACTGTACTGTTACAATAGCCTATTAGTCTGAAGTAATTCGGTACCAAGGTACAGATACGTCTGGTACAGTCTAGTTGTTACTAGTAGCTGAGTTAAGACTGTGATGACACTGTCTAAGGACAGTAGATTCGGATAGAACTGTCAATAGCACTTTATTGCTGAAACTGAATCAGTTATTTTGGGAACTAAGTACAGGGCCTCTGTCTAACAGACCCCTACCACTCCCAAGAACCCACGATTCGTTGGACACGTGCTGACAGTTAGAACAATGCATTAATTCAACACTGGCCTTAACATTGGCCGTTTTGTCCGCCACGTTAACACTTGGCACCGTCTGTGGGAAGGTGGCATCAGATCGTCATTCGTCTGTCGAAATCGAACATCAAGATTACCGTTCGTTTGTCGAAAGTAGCAACAGAACCAGATTGTTGCAAACTTGTTGTGGAAACGTGATTATAAAATTTTAATCGATAATGATACTACGCGATTAGTACAAAAGATGATACATTCTGGTTACTCGATTCGGTGAAACGTATCCCAAGAACCGTCAGTCTGGAGTACTTAATTTATTAAAGACAACTCTGGGAGGTAGAAGTACAACTATGTCTGACCCAGTTGTCAAGAAATTCAAGAACGTTAGAAGTGATTCCGGTCATATTCCGGTGGAACGTGTTACGCCTCTGGTACATTCCGGTACTATTTCGGCACAGTCTGTCGAAGACATGGTAACTCCAGAATCTACCAGAACACAGCCTGAAGTTAGTTTAACAATCTTGGATAAAGATTCAAATTTGTTTACGACTAGAAACACTTTAGCCAAAGAAATTTGCGAAGGCGAAAAAACACCTTATTTTGGTGAAAATTCGGCACATTCCGGTGATATTTCGGTAACAAAATCGCAGTTTTTCGGGGACGGTTTACCATTTTTTACTGAATCTTCAGCCCAGTCATCGCTTTTTGGAGTAAGTTCCCCTACACTCGACATCAAGAAGGAAGGAAATTTGTTCGAAACCGAGATTTGAAACACATTGGACAAGATTATCGAACCAAAAAGCGCACAAGCTAGCGATACAGACTCCAATAGTTCGGATATTCAGCCTCTGGATACAGGAGAAAGTCATCATACAACCATCAACACGATGAACGGGCAACAACAACAACAACAACACCAACAACAACAACAACAACAACAACAACAACAGCAACAACAATAGCTATGTCCACCCAAGCCGCCTCCAACAGGAGTAACGTACACTAAATTTGGTGGATTCCCAGGTGATGACCTAGATGCTCATGTACGCACATTCGAGATAAGCTACGCAGTTCTCAACCATCCACCTGATCCGGCATATAAGGCTATTGTCTTTCAATCGACATTGGTCAACGAAGCAGCTAGACGGCTTACAAAATATGATATTAATCACTTCAGCACCTATGAAGCAGTACGAGATGCCTTTTTGCAAAGATTCAGGCTAAAGAAAAATCCAGCCAAAATTTTTGACTATCTGCAAAACAACAGACAGAAGGTAAATCAAACAGTACAGGAATACGCCACACTATTCAGGACTCATTTAAGGCAGTTACCACCAGCACATGCCAACCTACTCAATGGTTTATCAATGGCTTGACTCCACAAATTAAACAGATTATGATCATACACTGTGTAGGAGCTATGACGCTCGACGTAGTGAACGCCACGTTGTTACTCAAGGGTTTATCAATGGCTTGACTCCACAACTTAAACAGATTATGATCATACACTATGTAGGAGCTATGACGCTCGACGCAGTGATTGCCATGGATTTACAACTGGAAAACAAGGTTGGAGGATTTACAGAGGATCTGGAGTGGTTAAAAACAAATAGAAATGTCTCCGAAGATATGACCAGACAAGTATACTGCATCACATGCAAGAATTCACGCCATACTAGTGCCACTTGTGCACTTAATCAGTTATTTTGTGCTATCTGCAACACTGTCGGACACACCACCAAAAACTGTGCATACAATGCCAAAGTGCAGGGAACCACAATTGTCAATGCTATTATACAGGAACCAGGACAACCAGCCAATCATTATGTACCTTCGCAAATGAGGAACAATCAGCAACAAGGATATCGAAATTACAGAGGATAGAGAAACAACAACTACAACGCAAACCGCTGGCAGGCCGGACCAGCACCGGAAAATCCCAATTTGCCACCACCGCGCTGTCATTTCTGTGGTGAATTTGGTCACATTAGAAGATTCTGTAAGGATGCAGCTGAGTATGATCAGAGGAAGAAGGAATGTCAAAACCCAATGGCTAATATGGTACAAATCACACCAGTGGAAACGCAAGCTGCAGTAATTCAGACCCGCTCCGGCAAACAACTGCAGCCAGCAGCAGAATTATTTGAACCAGGTATACGCAAACAACAAAGGATGTACAACAAGGCTAGTCAATGGACCACCACAGAACCTCCAGTCTTCCCAGATCCTATTTCGGTGACCCAGAATCCAATAACTGAAGAAGGAACACAACAACAGGATTCCAATTCTGCAGCAGGCCCATCATCTTCAGCAGACGCATCAACTTCAAAACCGGTGGAGCATGCAACCCAATCACAACAGGCCTGGGAAATTTTATCTAAAGCATCTATCACTCTGCCTCTGGGCCAGCTACTTGCATTAGTACTGGGAGTTCGGCAACAATTCCAACAGCAATTCAGCCCTGTGCCTTCTTGTATTCCAGCAACGGCAACAGTGCAACTGGAACCTGATTCTACGGTCAATCGTTCAGTTCCTTTAATTACGGTATGGTATAAAAATCATAAAATCCCACAGGTACTAATTGATGGAGGATCTGGTGTCAACATTGCTACTGCTGCATTATGTAAAAAGTTAGGGTGGACCAACATCGAACCAGTTCAGTTTTTTGTCAGAATGGCCGACCAGTCAAGGGTCCATCCCGTAGGACTTGTACGAAATGTACCCATAACTTTACAAGGTACCACATTTAAGATGACCTTTGTCATACTAGAATTACCAGAATCCACCCTTGATTATAATCTCCTTTTCGACCGACCTTGGCTGAAGCACGCTAAGGTGATACAAGATTGGTCTGCACAGGAACTCACTTTCAAAGACAACAATCGTAAATATGTTGTAAAATTAGATGCTATATAGCCTTGCGAACTACATGCTAGACCAAATTTCGCAGAACCAGTCCATATGCTAGATGGATTGTCAGATGATGAAGAAGAAGAGTTTCTGAAAAATAACATTGACTTGATTTCCCTAGGAACTGTTGATCTACAATCTGTTGTAGATAACTGGAATCCCACAGTTTGTACAATAATGACTGTAACAGAAGAAGATAAGAAGGAAGATACTACTGTTATAGATGACGCTCAACTGCAACAACTTTTTAAGCCAGCTGATGATACAGAAAAGCCCCGACAATTTTATGTTCCAGAAGATCAGTTAATCACTTATAATTTAGGCGATGAAGATCATCCGCGTCCTGCGAAGATAAAGCAAAACTTATCGGAAACATTTCAAGCAGGCTTAATCCAGCTACTCCAAGAATTCTCCGACGTCTTTGCATGGGATTACAAAGATATGAAAGGATTGGACCCGCGCATCTATCAGCACAGAGTCATGCTGAAGCCCGAAGCAAAACCGAACAAACAACCTAGCTACCGGATGAATCCAAACTATGCATCACAGGTAAAGTCAGAACTTGATAGGCTACTTAAAGTCGGATTTATTGTACCAATAGAACATGCTGAATGGATCTCACCAATTGTTATTGTCCCGAAAAAGAATAAGCAGTTGCGAATATGTGTAGATTATCGGAAACTGAACGCAGCTACAGTGCCTGATCCTTTTCCGATCCCTTTTCTTGACACAATGCTTGATAGAGTAGCATGACATGAAATGTATTCATTTTTAGATGGGTATAGTGGATATAATCAAGTTAGAATGGCTGAACAGGATATACCAAAGACTGCCTTCATTACCAACTGGGGTGTATTTGCTTGTACTGTTATGTGGTTTGGATTAAGAAATGCCCCAAGTACATTCCAAAGGTGTATGCAGGAAATATTTTCTCCTTATCTTACCTCTTTTATGCAAGTCTATCTTGACGATTTTTCAATTTTTGGTAAGATGATAGCACACCTGTTCCATTTACGGTGCTGCTTTCTGAAATGCAGAGAATACAGACTCTGTTTGAACCCAAACAAATCCGTGTTTGTGGTTTTATGTGGCAAGCTACTTGGTCACATTGTATCTGCACAAGGTATACAGGTAGATCCAGATAAAATTTCAGCTGTGTTAGAAGCTCCGGTGCCCACTACACCGAAGGAAGTAATGCGCTTCATGGGCCAAGTAAGATGGCATGGACGACACTTACGATGGCTTGCTCACTTGGCAATACCACTGAACAAATTGATTACCAAGACTCCTCAACAGTTTGAATGGACTCAGGAATGTCAGATAGCATTTGATCGTCTAAAGTGTTTATTAACACAGGTTCCAATCTTACAGCCTCCGGACTGGGATCACCCATTTCATGTCTTTGTAGACGCATCAGATATTGCCATTGGCAGTGTTCTGATGCAACGAACCGATAAGTGGTTCCGACCTATTTACTATGCTAGTAGAAGACTTGCCCCTGCCGAAAAAAATTACTCTGTAACAGAAAGAGAATGTCTAGGCTTGGTATATTCTGTCAAGAAATTCAGGCATTACTTGCTGGGCCGTAAATTTACCTTTCATGTAGATCATGCTGCACTTGTCTATCTAGTTCGGCAGCAGCATCTAGGTGGTCGATTAGCACGATGGGTTATGCTTTTACAAGAATTTGACTACGAAGTCATTCATCGGCCAGGCAATTCACATGCCTTAGCAGATTTTCTTTCTCGACTAGATTCCGGTGAAGCTCCGGTAGGTATAGATGACACGACTCCAACGATTTATGTCTCTGAACCAACGAATGATGAAATTATAGACCCACCTATGCCATCTACATATTATGAGCAGATGCTGACCTTTCTCACTGATGGATGCCTTCCATCTCAGACTTCTACGACAATACGCAGGAAAAAATTACAGTTTTTAGCCGCCGATTTCAATTGATTGCTGGAGAATTATACTATGTTGATCATACCGGAATTTTACTTCGATGTATTCCACCACATGAAGTTAACTCAATTATTACTTTGGCTCACTCGATTCCTTCCGGTGGCCATTTTGCAGCAGACAACACACACCGGAAAATTCTGCAAAGTGGTCTCTGGTGGCCAACTATGTACATAGATGTATCACAGTTTGTCAAACAATGTGATACTTGTCAAAGAACTGGACAGCCCCTGCAACGACATCTTTTCCCTCTACAACCTGTCTTGCCATTAGAACCTTTTCAGAAGTGGGGTCTAGATTTTATGGGTCTGATTACACCTCCAGCAGTCTTCAGTAACAATCGTTACATACTGACCTGTACAGACTATGCAACCAGATGGGCAGAAGCCTGGGCTTTACGGTCTGCTACAGCTGTTGCGGTAGCAAAGTGTCTGCTAACCGATGTCTTTCCACGTTTTGGCTTACCACTGGAACTTGTTACAGATCAAGGCACTCATTTTGTCAACACTTTAATGAAAGTACTCACACATTCATTTTAGGTCACACATAAATTTAGTTCACCATATTATCCTCATGCAAATGGCCTAGCTGAGAGTACAAACAAATCTTTGCTGAATATGCTTCGGAAACTCATTTTAGAAGCACCGAAAAGATGGGATCAACTGCTACGTGCAGTATTATGGGCATACCGGACTACATACAAGGTAACAACAGGATTAACACCTTTCAAACTAGCTTATGGATTAGAAGCAATAGCACCAATGGAGATAGTTATACCAAGTTTACGAGTAGAAATCGCTCAGAAACTGCTACCGGAAGATTCACTGTCATTTCGGTTGGATACACTCAGAGAGTTAGACGAGCAACGATGGCACAACTTTTTAACT
Organism: Ceratopteris richardii; assembly: GCA_020310875.1. Classification (NCBI taxonomy): domain Eukaryota; kingdom Viridiplantae; phylum Streptophyta; class Polypodiopsida; order Polypodiales; family Pteridaceae; genus Ceratopteris; species Ceratopteris richardii. Next base: position 97,058,582 of record CM035412.1, read on the forward strand.
ATGCAGGAAGTACAACTAAGACAGGCTCGGATGCATGATCGACACTTGAAAACTCCAGTTTTTATGGTGGGACAACTTGTCCTTTTTTATAATGCAAAGTCCAATCGGTCTGCTGGTAAATTCAAATTACGATGGTATGGCCCTTACCGGATTTCAGAACAAGTGGGCCCAGCAACTTTTCGATTGACTACGTTGGCGGGAAACCCTCTTCCGAAAGTCATCAATGGTTCGAAGTTGCGGCCGTATCAACACATAGCGAACCCGCACTGAAACATTTTGCGGTTGGCCGCGTTTTTTGGAGTTCACTTTTCTTTTATTTTCCTTTCTTTTATTTTTGCGTGCTTAATAATATAAGTCTGTAAATATCTGCGTCTTGATTCCTAATTATGTCATAAGCCGCCTTGCTCTTTCCAGCTACTAAGACATGCACACCCAAGTTAAAGAAGCGATCATCTCAACGTCACACGATGATTAATGATTTTTAATTATAGTCCTCTACAACGCACCTACTTAACCTTCTCCAGTTCGCCAAAAAAAGCTATTGTGTTTGTGTGATTGTGCTCTGAGTTTATCCTGTGATCTGTGTGCCTGTGTTCTGTGACTTCGTGTGCGCCATGGAAGCCTTGGCTAATTACGTCGCTTTCCATGACGGGCTCCCTACCGACGTAGGAGAATACCTGCGCATACGTGGGTTGGCAAACTTCGCTGAACTGCCTTGGCATTCAGTGGAGTCCCACGCATTCTTCGCTCAGATCATTTCCGCCATCGCTCAAGCACCCGCCAACGAGGGAAGTTGGGCTTTCACATCTTTACCCGCCCGAACAGTAATCACCTTCCAAACCTTCGCTGAGTCATTTCGACTCCCTTCGCAAGGCCGAGAAAATGGCCCGAGCCTGCCAGTAGCCAGAATGGCCGAATTGTTTCCTAGATATTCCTCTAACGAATATGCCATTCTCTGCCGACCAGAACCAGAAAGATCCGCCCTTCAATTCCTAGTAGCCATCCTTAACCTCCAAAAGTGCACTTACGGCATATCCCGGCCATTTTACTCTGCCATAGACTTAGCTACCCGTGAGCCAATCAACTTCGCATCATATTTCTTCCACAGAATCCACAAAGAATGCGTAGCTATCATGAAACAGGTAAACAAAGGAGGCATGCTGAGATCCAGACTACCACACATCATTTCATTCCTCTTTTCGGCCATCCTTGCAGCACAACCTCCACCGCAAAGACCAGTTCTGCGACATGAAGAGTCAGTGCAGCTGTGGGATGAAGAAGAAGAAGACGAAGAGGAATTAAACCACCTATTCCGAAGAAAAAGAATAAGGATTAACTCTTCTGAAAGCAAAGCACAAGGATCTGCAGGAGGGAACAATGAGGGCGACAAAGAAGAGGATAAGCAAGAAGAAGAAATGTTCCACGACACCACAACATCCATGCAAAACAAATCATCTTCACAATCATCCCAAGAACAACAACAGGAAAAACATACAGAAGCCGACACATCATCGACCGAAGAAGAATCACAGCAGGAGTCTCAAGAAGAACAACAAATAGATGAAGAACAAGCTGCTAAGGAAGCACTGGACAGACTGCTAAAGGCAGTGGAATCCACAATCGCAGAACAGGAACAACAAGCCGCCAATCAGGTAACAAATCAAACCATCCTTCCCACTCCCCCACCGGAACCTCTCATCATCCTCCTCCAGCCCATTCACCCTGCCGAAACCGCCGAGTCCTCATCCTCCTCCATCAACTACTCCCCACCGAACTCCCAACAGCTCCTCAATGCATCCTCTTCCCAACCACGACCCCAGTTACCCCTCCCTTCCATTCCAATACTGTCTGAACTGGCCAATATGGGCCAAGTTCTTATTAATTTATCACAGCAACTGCCCATCCACATGAAAGCAGCCACCGACAGTATCCGGAGCGAACTACAGCATAAAGTTGATATTCTAGAAGCTGACATCAGCCCCCTACAAGAAGAAGTGCTAATCACTAAAGCCGAAAACCAATCCTTGCAAGAACAATTGAATGAATTACAGGCAAAACTCACCGAACAGGAGTTGCTGATCAATTAGAGAGATGCGGCAATGGCAGCACTTACAGAAAAAGAAGAACTACTGCAAATTGCCAATGAAGAAATCAACCAAATGAAGCAGGACATACAAGACAAAGAAGATGCCCGAAATGCATTGGGCAATCTACTAGAAGAAACCAGAAAGCAATCACAAGAACTGGTGCAGCAGAGTCAAGAACAACAGTTGCAGCAGAAAAGAACAGAAGAAGAACTGCACAGAACCAACGAAAATTTGAAAGACGTAATTAATATGCTCAAGCACTACCTAACAAAGGAAGGGCAGACACAGAAGCTCATTGCCAATCTCAAACACGAGAAGGACTCATACATCAGGACTGTAGATTTTCAAGTTCACGAGATCGAGAGGCGCGAAAACCAACTGGCAAACATAAAAGAAAGTGTATAGAAGATGGAGCAACAGCTCGAAGAAATGAAGACGTCCCGAGATGCTGCATTGGCCAATGACTTTTATCTGCAAGAAACCTTTCTGCAAACGCAAACAGAAATTTTGTTAACCCAAGCCATAGCCATAAATACTGTTAGAGTAGATGCCCAACTAGTAGAGCCAGAAACTCTCAAACAATTATTAGAAACCCTTAAGAAAAAGATCGCCCGTATATTTAGATTAGCCCGAAACATGTACTTAGAAGGAATAGTCGATGAGCAATAATTTTGTAAAAACTTGCGGGTTCGAGTCCACCGTGCGTGCCAGTGTTAGTTGGTCGACGGATTGGGACAGGTGTAACAAAAATCTTTGTAAAACACGCGCGAAAGGTAGTTACACGCATATTTGTAAATCTTATATAAATCAATGAAAAGAAGTGCTCGAGAGCGTAGGGATTTTGGCCTATTTTTGTGTTATCACCAGACTGTTCATCTGGTTGTCTGTCTGAGTGTTGCTGTAGTGTGTCTTGTCTAAGCTCTACGTACTCTGTTGTGCTCTGTGTTGTCATCTATCAATCTCGGTTACACTATGAATCTAGTTCCATTCAGTAAGTCGTTAGATCGTTGACTGAAAGAGTTACTGTGGATCGTTGTGACGAATTGTCCTGTTAGGATGTACGACATAGTGCTCCTCTCCTTGTTGAACTGCTAAGTACTGATAAGTCTGTGTGAATGTAGTAATCTTTTCCTAAGAACGTTGTGCAGAAGTAGTACTGTTCTCGATCTGCACTTGTACGGTAAGAATTACCTATAGTTCAGGGTAATTCCAGTGTGTGTTAGTCTTCAGAACTGTAGGTCGAAACCGTAGGTACCTTCTGTGATCCGGTTGCTTGACTGTGAGCGCTGTCTTGGTGAAGGTTGGACTACTGTACTGTTACAGTAGCCTATTAGTCTGAAGTAATTCGGTACCAAGGTACAGATACGTTTGGTACAGTCTAGTTGTTACTAGTAGCTGAGTTAAGACTGTGATGACACTGTCTAAGGACAGTAGATTCGGATAGAACTGTCAATAGCACTTTATTGCTGAAACTGAATCAGTTATTTTGGGAACTAACTACAGGGCCTCTGTCTAACAGACCCCTACCACTCCCAAGAACCCAGGATTCGTTGTACACGTGCTGACAGTTAGAACAACGCATTAATTCAACACTGGCCTTAACATTGGCCGTTTTGTCCGCCACGTTAACAGATTGTATGAACCTCGACCTCTTCCTCTATTTCTTCCTCGACCTCTTCCATGTGTGTTGTCATTTGAGTTGTCCTTGTTGTCCTCCGAGTTGTGTTGGCTGAAATTTGTGTTGTTGTAGCTTCTTCCTCTTCCTCTCAAGCCCCCTCTTGAGTTCCTTCCTCTACCTCGTCCTGCAGAGAACATTTGACTATGGCTGTCCTTATCTTTGTTGCCTTCTCCTTGTTGAGCTACCTCTTCAGCCACAAGATTTGGTATAATCTCGTCGAATGTTGGTAGAGGATCTCTATAAAGAATGTTTGTGATGAGGGGCTTCCACTTTTCTTCACTCCTCAAGCCATTGAGGGCTGTTTGGACGATGTCTTCCTCTTCTATCTTGCATCCAACTGATGCTAGCTGATCTCGAAGCTCCTTGATCCTCAATGTATACTCACTAATGCTTTGGTTTGAGCTTTTCTTCATGTTGTTGAGCTCGTTCTTGAGTTGCATCCTCCGAGACCTTGTTGAGGTAGCATACACCTTCTCCAATGCTTCCCAAACTTCCTTGGCTGTTTCTAAGCTTTGCACATGACCAATCATAGTGTTAGAAATAACTTGTGAGATGAGGAACATCACCCTTCGATTCCTCTCTTCCCAATCAGTAAATTGTCTCCTTTGTGCCGGAGTAATGTTGGGATCTTCAAGGTCCACCGATTGTGGATCGTCTCCACTAACTAGGCTCCATAAACCTTTACCTTTAAGGTAATTTATCATTCTATACCTCCAAGACTGAAAATTATCTTTGTCTAACTTCTCAACTTGTTGTCCTAAATCAGCCATTGAAAACTTCCAAGATTGAAGTTTACCTCAAGTATTGTGTGGCGCTCTTCCTTGACTTTATGAAGCTCCCCCTTGATTTGTAGCTTCTCCTTTGCTTCACTTCAGTTCCAATGCTTTGCTCTTCAAAATCCAATTCTCTGATACCAATTGCTGGAGAATTCCTCTCCTATTCGCAGCGGAAAGTGTAGAAGACCTTCTCAGGATCAAAACTCTTACCAACAGCACAAACTTCAAATGAAAACTGGTACCAATTGAAAAACACAATGAACTTGAAACTCTGGTCACACCAAATAGACACCTATAGCTTTCAAATGAGCTATCAAACACTCAATTTGGAGTAGATTTGGGTTGGCAACTCTTTGATACAAAACAGGCTACCTGTCCACTCAGTTAAGCTGAAAACTAGACTTCACTAAAAACTGAATAACTCACAGAGCATAAAGAATTTCAGACAGAGGAACTACTCAAGATAATCTTTCCAATGAATGTTTAAACACTAAAATTGGATACATATATTGAGAGATATGACTCTCACAAGTAGACTACCCAAAAATGGGTGTGCGGCTGGACATATTCTATGAGAGTGAACTGAACGAAATGACTCAAAACAAATGAAGTAGCTACAAGGGGGCTTCCACACCTTCTTCCTCTGTTCTTGCGTGTCCTCCCTTTCCTCTTTTATAGCCAAGTGACCAAAAACTCTCATGATGAGTTTGAGAGCTCTTCTCCATCATTTCTCCACTACTTTGGACAACCACTCCTCTTACAATTCAGTTTTTGGATTTGATTCTCTTTTGAATGATTCTCTTTTGGCCTCCACTACTTGCTGAAGTAAATGCTTATATTTTTCATTTTTGTATTTTCCTTCTACTTGAAGAAAATCCTTTTTGCAAAAATATATATGAGCTTACTTCTTTATTTTTAACACAGCCAAGGGTACCACATGCAACTGGGTTGCAAATGAGAATGTCCAAGCACCTAAAGATTTCTCTAAAGATATGAGATTTAAGCTAATGTAGATAAGGAAAACTTGAGGAAAGCTCAAGATAGAGGCTAAAGTATTTAGAAACTCTAAGGGGGAAGATAATTCCTTTCACATTGGAGAACAAGTATGTTTGAAATTGCTTGAGAAATCTGAAACTTTGAAAACAAGACCTTGTCCTAAAATTTCTCCAAGATTTTATGGCCCTTTCGAAATTCTCAAAAAGATTGGGTCTTTTGCTTATGAGTTGGAGCCTCTAGATTATTTTCTACTTCACCCAGTATTTCCCATTAGTAGATTGAGAACAAAAGCGGTTGAATAAGACAATATTGTATATTCAAATACAATACTCCAACCAATCTCACCTCAGAACATCCCTCATGAACTAGAGAAAATACTATGCCCTCAAGATAAAAAGACTAGGAATCATTTATACAATTAGTGCCTACTTAAATGGAAGGATGGGACAGAAGAAAGCACCACTTGGGAACAAGTAAGTTCTATCAACAAAGGTTTCCATCTTTTCCAACTTTAAGTTAGGAATGAGGTAAATCTTTGAGGTTGAGTCCATGATCAATGAGACTAATCATGGTGCATGGGGGAAACTCCACATAATATATTGATACACATTTTTGAAGATAGAAATGTTAAAGGAGATGGTGGAGAGAATGTTGTATAACCCTTGTGTAAGACCCTTGGATAATGCCCTTAGTCCTTGAGAAGCCTTGGTTTATTTACTTGGGTTAGACCCTTGAAGTTGGAGTATCAATTCTTGGTTTTAACCCTTATCAAAACCCTTGGCTATTTATTTAATTGGAGCCTCAATTGAATGGTTTTTACCCTTAGGAGTAATTATCCTAAGGCATAAGAACCTAAGGCTTATGAGAAGCTTCTAGTACCACCTTGATTCATATGTGAAGGGAAAGCTTTAGTTGAAACAAAAGTCATGTGACTAGCCTCGAGAAAGTCTCCACATGAGGGACACTTGGAAGTTTCCTATGACATGCACCCTTTGGATCTTTGGTACATATATGGGTGGAGTTGGCTAGGTGGATACATACTCTGACTCTCACATGGTGGATATTATTCTCAAGATTGGATTTCCCACAAAAAGCCCCAAACATTATGGATTGGTAAAACAAATAAGGTCTAGCTTGCAAGTGCTAGAGAGGTTCTATGGTCCTTGATAGGAGAGGTGGGCTCATATTCCATATGAAAGAGCTTATCATGTGATCCAAGGAATCCAAAAAATGGTAGTGTGTGTTGGTGTAAGAGAATCCAAGCCCACATACTTGGATGATTAGCATATTTCTTATGGAGATTTATATGATCAATCCCTTGTAAAATCAATTACATTTACCTTTGTAAAAGAGTCCTACATCCGCAAGGAAGTTAGCAAATCTCATAATTGATTGATGAGAGAATATATCCTATAGTTAAGGATTTACTTTTAGGTGAACTTTTGAATTTGAATTCAAAAGATTGGTTCCAAACTCAACTATAAAAAGAGGATCAAATGACCCGTGTGGTATCTTGAGGAGAGGAGATCATTTTGAAGGAGATACATTGTGATTTGAGAGCTCAGTCCATAGCTCAATCACCCTTCTCACATTTTTCAATAGATTATTGCCAATGACATTGTATTTGTATATGATCTAATACATACATTTTCATTATATCTTCACTTCACTTCTCTGCCATGACTGCATCAGTATAGTGATCTTCTCAGAGCTTGTTCTCAATGTATGATTGATCATTTGTCATGTTTTAAAGCATCATAGGTTCAATATACTGTCTAGTTTAAGACTAAAAAATCTCGTTATCATTGCTTCTCTGAATCATGACATATTATCATTTCTTTACTCTCTAGTATGTTGGCTGATGCATCCTGGAATTGTGGGGGCACTCCTATGATTCGCTAAACATCATACTTAGTGTGTAGTCCATCATTTTTATTGAAATCACTTATGATTGGTAGCTGTCTAAATTAATTAGACATCATCAAAAGGAATTAGACTAATTGCTACTATGCTCAGAGCACTGTTCAAAATATTATACAGGTGTAGAGACAAAAATGCAAGTCTATGACCTTGGATCAATTTCCTACCTATCTGTTTTGATCCAATGATTAGTGGATCATGTTCCAAACAACATAGGTGATTATTTATGATCATTAGCAAGCTAAAAAGGCCCACTACACTCTCTAGAAATTTTTCTTGGCTGGTGTGAAGTAGGTTTAAGCAACACCACTTCATCTTTGAAGATTATCCACCATCTCCTCCAACAATGGTATCAGACGAACAACAAGCAAGATGGGAGATGGATTTTCATCATTCATTGAAAAATTGGACAAAAGCAACTACTCAGCATGGTCACTAAGGATGCAAGCCTATCTTCAAGGGAGAAGTCTATATGGATACATCTCAGGAGATGAATAGATGCCAACATTCAAGAGCAAACATCAACCCACAAGGGAAGAGCAAGAAAGGTTGACCACATGGTGTGCAAAGGATGCTCTTGCCGGGTCTTATCTACTAAACTCAATATCTGATTTCGTATTGTCTCACATTAGGAATTGCAAGACCTCCCAAGAAACTTGGGAAGTACTCTCATCATATTTCTCATCAAATACAAGAGCTAAGAAGAACCAACTATGGATGGAGTTTACAACCCTAAAGAAGCAACCAAAACAAAGTGTGGCTAACTATGTGACCAAGATGAAGGATGTGGCTGACTAGCTTGCAAGCATTGGAGGGGAAATAGAAGAAGAACACATAGTAAGGCAGATCATCAATGGCATCAAAGCTGATGATAAGTGGGAGTCCTTCACCATAGCAATGGACCTTTATATGGATATGTAAATACCTGACCTAAACACCTTGATGGGCAACTCTTTACCCATGAGACAAAGCTCAACAAGAATGCTGACAACTCTAGAGGTAACCAATCTTTGCTCTCTATACAAATAGAAATAAAAATAAGGATAAGGGTAAAAGCAAAAAGAATGAAGAAGAGGCTAGTACCTCTCAAGTTAACTACATAGGTAGAGGAAGAGGTACTAGAGGAAGGAGTAGAGGAGGAAATCAAGGCAGCGGGAGATCCTAAAGCACTCCACCTTTTGTGGCTTTACCAACCACACCATAGAAGAATGCTTCAAGAACACAAGGAAACAAAGGGGAAGAGGCTTCCATAGAGGGAGCTATGGACAATCTAGAGGCAGGTTCAACAATGGAGGAAGCAATTACAATCACAACTATAACCAAGGCTACAATAACAACAATTATCAAGGAGGTTTCAGAGGAAGAAGAGAGTATAACAACTACACAAATGACCAAGAGGATTCTCTACTCATCATGAACATGACATCCAAGCAAGGTAAAGATGATGAGCATCTTTTCTATATTGATTCAGGTTGTTCCAACCATGTGGCTGAAAAAATGTAGCATTGTTATCTAATCTTGAAGAACCCAACGGGAAGCACGAAGTGCAGACAGGTGATGACACTAGACATTCTATCAAGAAAATTGGAAATGTCAAGGCTTCTAATGGTAACATGAACCTCTTAAGGAAGGTTTTGTATGTGCCAACTATAACCAAAAATATAATTAGTGTCGGGAAGATTGTTGAGAAAGTTTTACAGGTCAGATTCACAAGGCATGGAGCATATGTGCAAGACCCTCAACAAGGCTTCAAGACGATTGCAAAAGGTGAGAAATCTGGTAGAATCTTTTCATTTGAGATTGAAGACACCAGAAACATAACACTGTTGAATTACAAAGATCAAACTATATCTGAACTAGAGATATGGCACAAAGGGCTAGGTCATATAGGAGAAAGAACATTAAAGCAAATATGCAGGGATCGGAGTGTGCTTGGCATTCCAAATGTGTCCAAGCAACACATGATATACAAGTGTGGAGCATGCCAATTTGGCAAAGCTCACAGGCAACCATTCAACAAAAAGGGGTACATGTATGAAGACTACTTGGAGCTTGTACACAATGATGTGTGGGGTCCTAGCAAAGATCCATCAATCTCAAGTTCAAGGTACTATGTTTCATTTATAGATGATTATGGTAGATGGACAATTCTCTACTTCATGAAGCATAAGGATGAAGTATTTACATGTTTCAAAACGTATTTGGCATTGGTTGAGAACCAAACATGTAGAAGCTTAAAGAGGATCAGATATGATGGAGGTGCTGAGTATTTCTCACATGAATTTGATTCATTCTTACATGACAGAGGTATAAAAAGAGAAGTCACAACAAGGTATACTGCTAAACTAAATGGAGTGGCAAAGAGAAGGAACAGGTTGGTAGTAGAGGCTGTTAGATCAATGTTGAATGAGAAGAAATTACCCAACTACCTATGGGTAGAGGCTGTTTCCATAGCCACATACTTGGTTAATAGGCTCCCATCCAAATCCTTGGATGGAATGACACCCTATGAAACATGGAATGGTAGGAGACCCTTATTGGACCACTGCAAAATGTTTGCTTGCTTATGCACATATACCCTCACATATTAGAGGGAAGCTTGATCCTAAAGCTGAAAAGTGTATATTCATTGGGTATGATCAAAACCAGAAGGTTAATAGCTATAATATCCCCTTAACAAAGGATTCATAGTTAGTAGGGACGTAGTATTTGATGAAAACAATTCATGGTTTGAAGATGATTGCAGGAAGGTCAAGTTACCTTATGATTTGGAAAATGACTTTCCAACTCTCACTCAAGAAGATCAACAATTACCAGAAGATATCAATTCAAAGGATGAAGAGAAAATTGATTTCAAGGCTTGGAATTCAAGAGGCAAGACCAAGTTCAAGCAATTGGAAGACATTCCAGAGTCCTCTGATCAAGCACTTAGGAGATTTCAAGTATAAGCTTTGAACCTGCAAAAGACAAGTATCATGAGGTGCTTCTTGGATGCCCATGATGATATAAGCTTTGAACTTGCAAAAGACAAGTATCCTGAGGTGCTCCCCCTATCATCCTTGGAGCCAACCCAATCTGTATCAAAATACATCTTTGTGTCTAAGTCAGAAGTCAAGGGATAAAACAACCCTTCATTAATAGTACCCTTTAGATACTTTAGCACCCTCTTGGCAGCTTCCATGTGAGGCTTTCTTGCTGCATGCATAAATTGACTTAATGTACTTACTCCATAAGCAATGTCTACTCATGTTAGGGTTGAGGCTCCCACTAAGACTTTGGTAACCTGTAACATCCTAAAGAAGTTCTCCTTCATGAGAACTAAGCTTATGATTGAGTTCCATGGGTGTACCTACAATTTTGGTGTTCTCCATCTTGAATTTTATCAACATATCATGTATATACTTTCTCTGAGTAATAAACACACCAGAATCTGTATACACAAGTTCAAGACCAAGAAATTATGTTAACAAACCAAGATCTTTGATTTTAAATTCTTCCATTAGTTGAGCTTTAACTTGTTTGATGCCATTAGCATCATTCCCTGTAATGATAATGTGATCCACATAGACACATAAGTAGATAACTGTTGAGTTGGTCTTCTTTATAAATAAAGAAGAATCTGCTTTGCTAGCCACAAAACTTTGATTATGCAAATAAGTAACAAGCCTATGGTTCCAAGCTCTAGGAGCTTGCTTTAGACCATAGAGTGCCTTTATTAGCTTGCATACAAAACCTAGTTTATCCTTATCTTTATACCCTAGTGGTTGTGCCATATACACTTCTTCTGAGATCCAACCATTTAGGAATGCATTCTTGACATCTAATGGATATAGGTTCCAATTCTTGGAAGCAGCAATACTTACAAAAACCCTAATTGTTGGCATCTTAGCCACATGTGAAAAAGTTTCTTCATAGTCCACTCCATGGGTTTGAGCAAACCCTTTTGCCACTAACCTTGCCTTGTACCTGTTTATAGAACCATCTGAATTCTTTTTTATTTTATATATCCACCTGGATCCTATTACCTTGATGCTCTGCTTCTTGGGATCCAAGTCCCAAGTATTGTTCTGTTTAAGTGCCTCCACTTCTTCCTGCATGGTTTCTCTCCATCCTTTCTTCTTATTAGCTTCTTCAAATGAAGAAGGTTCTTTTGTCATAGAGTCTTTAGTGATATACACAGAATTCTTGGTGACTAATGATGTGTCATAACCATACCTTATGGGATTTTTGCTCTCACTTGTCATCTATAGAGGCAGAATATAGAGGTCTAACAAATGCAACTCAAGAAGCTATGTGGCTCAAACAACTCTATGCATACTTGGGATTACACTCTTACACTCCAATAATTTTTGGAGACAACACGAGCTCACTTCATTTGGCTACCAATCTTGTATATCATGCAAGGACTAAGCACATTGAAGTGCACTACCACTATGTAAGGGAGAAATTTCTTAGCAAGGACATTCAATTGTCCTATGTATCAACGTATTTACAATGTGCAGATATATCCACAAAGTCTTTGGATGGAAGCAAGATCAACAGATTCAAATTAATGATTGGTTTGTAGGAGATCAAGGATACATGAAGACCAAGCACGTTAGGCTTGACGTGAGAATCCAAGCTCACATACTTGGATGATTAGCTTATTTCTTATGGAGACTTATATGATCAATCCCTTGTAAAATCAATTACATTTACCTTTGTAAAAGAGTCCTACATCCACGAGGAAGTTAGGAAGCATCAAATCTCATAATTGATTGATGAGAGAATATATCCTACAGTTTAGGATTTACTTTTAAGTGAACTTTTGAATCTGAATTCAAAATATTGGTTCCTACTCAACTATAACAAGAGGATCAAATGACCAGTGTGGTATCTCGAGGAGAGGAGATAATTTTGAAGGAGATACATTGTGATTTCAGTGCTCACCCCATAGCTGAATCACCCTTCTCACATTATGCAATATATTATTGCCAATGACATTGTATTTGTATATGATCTAATACATACATTTTCATTATATCTTCACTTCACTTATCTGCCATGACTACATCAGTACAATGATCTTCACAGAGCTTGTTCTCAGTGTATGATTGATCATTTTTTGTGTTTTAAAGCATCGTAGGTTTAGTATAGTATCTAGTTTAAGTCTACAAAATCTCATTATCATTGCTTCTCTGAATCATGAGATATTATCATTTCTTTACTCTCTGGTCTATTGACTGATTCATCCTGAAATTATCGAGACACTCCTATGATTTGCTAAACATCATACTCCGCAAGTAGTCCATCATTTTTATTGAAATCACTCATGATTGGTAGCTGTCTAAGTTAATTAGACATTACCAAAAGGAATTAGACTAATTGCTATTGTGCTCAGAGAACTGTTCAAAATACTGAATAGGTGTAGAGACAAAAATAGCAAGTCTATGATCTTTGATCAATTTCCTACCTATTTCTATTGATCCAATGATTAGTGGATCATGTTCCAAACAACACAGGTGATTATTTATGATCATTAGCAAGCTAAAGAGGCCCACCACACTCTCCAGCAATTGTTCTTGGCTGGTGTGAAGAAAGTCTAAGCAACGCCACTTCATCTCTGAAGATTATAAAAACAATGGGTCTACAAACCTAGGCTTTCAAAAATCTATAAGTTGTGTATGCCATAAAATGATCAAGGTAGTGCATCAAACTCCAAAGATACGTTAAAGCCATGACTTAAATCGTACAAGAGATCATGTATAGTAAATGCCTCGTTGTGCATAATATCCATCCATACATGCTATAAGATATACCATGGCGATTTATTAAATGTCCCTAAAAATCTACCCTTATCAACCTTGTTATGTTGCTCTTATCATAAAAAATATAGTCCAACTAAAGACTACCCAAGATGTGCATCTGGTTGTATCAAAGACTATCTTGACAAAGAGTACATGTAGATTCTAACCTTCTAATCCACTTTTGGGTGGTGTTGAATACCACAATATTGTTGTTACCAAGGTTTCCATGTAATTCATTCTAATTTTTAAATTCATGCAAAGCATTCTCTCTTACCATTTACTAAGCTATTGCTCAAGAATGGATGCATAAAAACATTATAATGTGTAACTAGTAATATTAGTATGTTAGTTTCTAGGTTCCACAAAACCCCTACCTTCTAAATCAAAGGTAGGCCCTCACACATACCATGGTTGAACATGATTGTTCATAGCTCTACAACCATGGGTCTAGGTGCTAGCATTTATAAAATGCTATAAAATTAGCCTATCATCATCATATGCTCTTATAGTACTCACCTATGTGCTTGCCTAAAACCTTCCTAGTAAAGATTGTACAAATATGTAGGCATCTTTATTGAAGTAGGCCTTCTTGATTGTGAATAGGCATTCTATAGCATGCATGTCTCCAACTTTGACCATGGGACTCCATGGATTGCCATGGTTGTCCATTTTACCACAAGCGTGATAGAATAGCATGCACTACTTCTATTTACAAATCCTTGTTTTTATAATTTATCACATTTTCTAAGTATTGAGTTGTGAGGGTTTCATAGAGCAAGCACAAAGAGTTATCAAATTGTCAAAGTTTCCCGAACACTGAGTCACAACAAAGGAGAACAAAGACATGTTCTCTTTTTCTTTTTACCTAAATACCATTATATGAAGCAAAAAAGTGGGCATTTTACAATATCTAGAAAGCATCACGAGTCTTGCTTGTAAATATTGTCTTTAGAAGCTTGATCTCAGATCCCAAGTAGTCAAGATAGATATACTAAAATTCTTGCTGCCATGAAAACTAGTTGTTGAGCATGACCAAGAATCCCACATCATGATCTTGGACAATAGATTAGAGTTGAAAAGGTACATGTAAGAATTCGCGAATCTCCTTCATTACATCTATAACCTCAACAAGCACAGAAGATAGCTAATTAAGAGTTACTCGAAAGTTAGAGAACATGTGTTGTAAAAATCAGAGCATTTTAACAAGGCAATTAAGATCATCCCCTTTGTATGGTTAAGATCCCCATTGAATGCCTGGCCATATTAACAGAATATGAAATACACTTCACAAAAGCATTCCCAAGAGAAGATAATATTCAACAAAATTATACTAAGAAACATTCACACATGATCAGAGAAATGCTCAAGATAAATCAAGCTGAACACCAAGTGGAAGCAGAACTCCAAATTATATTTCCATTAAAATGATATTTTACATTTCATGTGTTTTACAAGAGTTATGAGAATCTACAATAGAAGCTGATCATAGCTTTCCTCAGGCTCAAGGGTATTGGTATCCTCTGGCACATTAGAACACCTATCTTGCCTCTCTTGCTCCAAGATTGGCTCTTCAAGGTCAGCCATGTCCCCAGGTTCATCTGCAAGTGGGGGAACAGGCTCCCTTGAAGCTGCTTGGAATCTCTCCGTATCTGCAATGTGCTTCCTTCCAACCTCTTGGTCTTCATCTGGGCATTCATTCAGCCCATTGATTCTCATTCTAATGAAGCTCACTTGAGCATCATCCTTCTCCACAGCTATGCAGTGCCTGAACATCTTTAAGGAGCAAGCCAGAGTCGTTCCTGAAAAAGCAGAAAACCTATTAGAGGCTTCAATCAACAATGACTAATGAAAATTGTGAAAATTGAAATTACCTGTGCCCGAAAAAAGGTCTAGGACCCAGTCATCATCATTGGAAAATAGCTGAAGCAATCTCATTATGAGTTTTTGTGGCTTCTGATAAGGGTTAACCAATGTCATGTCCCCAGCTACATGACGAAGTTTCTTGGTAACGGCTGGGAACATGAGCACATTTGAGATCCCATTCTCATTGCAATGCTCCCTGACTCTCCTTTTGCTTACTTCATCATAATAGCCCACTGTAATGCATTCAGTGGCACTCACAAACCGATGCAAAGGAGTGTGATTTACGTTTGTCTTCACCCTGCAAAAAAGAACTATGAGTCACATAGGGCATCATGAAAGCCATGGAGATAGAAAGAAGATTACTTACCAAGTTAGGCACTCCACAGCATGACATCTTGCCTTCAGAGCAGTTGAAACAGAGAAAGACTGGTCTCTGCTATGGAAAATTACTATCCTCCAAAGAGGAGACATAGTCAACTCTGCAAAATCAGTGACCATCTTCCGAATCTGAGGGTGTTTGAAGGGTTCATCATCATTAACTGATCCTAACATCCTAAATCCATAGGGTATGTCCGCTATGAGAAGGGAGAAATGTTTTCTAGGCACAACAGAACAAATATTATTTACATCACTACAGAACACATTGTACTATACAGGCCTAAGGGGGTCTAGGGGATTGGAGAAACATTTAAGATCGGGTTCATCATCAAAATCCATCTCCTTCGCTTTCAGTCTAGATTTCTCATGCCTTGCTCTTTGAATGTGAGCAAGGAATGCAGGGGGGCAATCATCTAGTACCTCTGTAGACTTACTTTTCCTTGGTTTCTGCAGAACAAATTGGAAAAACAATTAGAAGAGCTCTTCAGTACAGCAAACAGAACATAAAGAACGGATGTATGGCATCGATTTCTTGTTGGGGTAGATGCTAGGCATCGACCTTCTACTAAAAATCGATGCTTGGCATCGACCTAGGGACCTAAGTCGATGCCTGGCATCGACTTTTGCCACGAGGTCGATGCCAGGCATCGACTTTTGTTGCAGGTCGATGCCAGGCATCGACTTATGCTGCAAGTCGATGCCAGGCATCGACTTATGCCCCCAAGTCGATGCCAGGCATCGACTTATGCTGCAAGTCGATGCCAGGCATCGACTTATGCCCCCAAGTCGATGCCAGGCATCGACTTATGCTGCAAGTCGATGCCAGGCATCGACTTATGCCCCCAAGTCGATGCCAGGCATCGACTTATGCCCCCATGTTGATGCCATGCAATGCATCAAATTGTTTAGTATGAAATATTCTGATAAGAGAATCTACCCAATCACGAAACAGGATGAAATATTCTGATAAGGCTTTGTAGGATGATGTGGTTGGATAGTCTGCTTGGACCTCTGTCCAAGAAAAGCAACCCAGCCTCTTCATCATCACCTCCTGAATCTTCATGTACACTTTATGACTACAGACACATAAATATAAAAGAGACTAGGTTAGACAAGAAGCATGGGAGGAGGGAAAAAGGATCTGAGAATAACATACATACTTATTGAGCTCAGTCACCATCTCCTCGAGGCTCAACTCCTTCGAGATTACCCTTGACAAAGTTGATATGATCAATGTATCATCCTTGATTCCTTGAAGGGCCCTCCATGGGGTCAGCTTCATGTCCTCAGGAGCCTCCTCAATTGAAAGGTCAACTTTCCTTCCCTTTCCCCTCAGATCAATTTGTGGGTCTGGCCTCGACTTTCGTTGCTTCTGGCCCTTGACCTCCTTGTGCTCCCACATTGTGAAGATTCTATCCTGAAGATCCCAGATCTCACCTGATCTGAATGCCAGTTGAAACCATGGGTCATATTTCCTCAAAGCATCTGACTTTCTATTCTCATCCAATGCAATTCCAACCTCAATAAGGCATTGCTTTCGTAGATTGGGATGTATTCTGCCAGCTTCCTTCACAAGACAATCTTCGTATTCATGGTGGAAGAACCGAATTCTCTCTATGGAGGACATTTTCTGCCTGTAGTCATTATCCTTGTTGTGATCCCAAGCAAGAAGCTTGGCTTCCTCAGTTGTAAGACCAGCATATATCTTACACTCTGCATACCTAAAGAAAAATGTAGTAGGGTGCTCCTTCACTAACTGTCTACGAGCCTCTGCAGAGTGTGAACCTCCAATCACATAATAAGTGTACTCCTCAAACAAATTCTCATTGAAATCCTCCACACAGCTGCACTCATGCGGATCCACCATTACAAGGAATGGCACAACAGTAGCATGAGGATTAATTTTCATTTTCTTCTTAAGATTTTGGACATGCAAATTATGTGGCTCCCTGATCTCAAGGGGCCTCCTCCCTGTGACTGGATCCACTGGTGGCCTGTGGATAATATTAATAGGCAGGTGGAACAACTGCCCCTTCTTCACAATTTTTCTTCTAGCTATGTCCTCCCTCATCTTATTCTGCTCAGTGCCAAGCACACCAGATGCAAGCTCTCCACCAGGTGCAACAATAATGTCCCCAGAGCTAGAGCTTGAGTCAGAAAAGTCCTCTTCTGCAATTATCTTCTTTTTCTTTTGGGGCTTTTTCTGCACACTCTGCTTACCCCTTGCCTTTACAGGGGTCGTCTTCTTGTGCTGTGTTGGCATGATATTGCCCTGTATCCATGGCATCAGGTCCTTGATGAAATTCACTGAGTCTCTGCATATCTGAGCTAGCTCCTCTGGAACACAGCACTCTGGGCACAAGAATTCCATCTTGCATATGACATTTCTTAATCCCTTGGATGTCTCCACCAAGAAAAGCAGGTTGTCAGAATCTTCATCTTCATAATCCAATTTGTAAACAAGGCCATACTGAAAACCTTGTGTTGTCGTGATCTTTCCTCTGCCATAGGCCCCTGCGAACACAAGGAGGACTGCATTCTTCTCTTCCACGTACTGAAGGCACCATTCGAGATTCGTCATGTCCCGAAGTGGACGATCTGTCTTCATGACCTCTGTCTCCCTCGACCTTTCCCTCATATTTGGATCCTCCACAGGAATTTTAATGCTACTCTGTCCACCTGAGGATATTCCTAGTGGGTTGCTGGCCTTCTCAGAGGATAATGGTGCAATAATTTTCTTTGCCTTTGCTTGGTGACCACTGCCTTTGTCACGTTGCTGGTCAGCAGAGCCCATGGTGACTCTGAGCTTCTTAATGGGCCTTTCATCCTTGTACTCCGCATCCCTGAAAGCAATTGGAAATATCAAGCAATAAGAAATATCAGCCCATGTCCATGCAAGGCATGGATTTTGAGCTTCAGGTCGATGCCAGGCATCGACTTGAGGGTGAAAGTCGATGCTAGGCATCGAGTTGGGGGTGCAAGAGTCGATGAATGGCATCCATCTTTGGGCCCAAGTCGATGCCTGGCATCGACTTTTGGGCCAAGTCGATGCCTGGCATCGACTTTTACCCTCAAGTCGATGCCTGGCATCGACTTGATCACAAAGTCGATGCCTGGCATCGACTTGGGCACAAAAGTCGATGCCAAGCATCGATTTGGGCCCAAAAGCCGATGCCAAGCATCGATTTTGCACCCAAAAGTCGATGCCTGGCATCGACTTTTCAGTGCATGATGATGCTGGCAAGTCGATGCTTGGCATCGTTTTTTGGGACCAAGTCGATGCCAGGCATCGACTTGCAATCCTAAGTCGATGCCTGGCATCGACTTACACCTTAAAGTCGATGCCAGGCATCGACCTGTACATGCTTTGGATCCATATTTAGAGAGGCAAGAAAAATAGAGACCTAGAAATGAGAAATTTACACAGACATACAGAGGGAATCTTTTTGGAATCTTTTTGTCTACCTCTTGGTACTTTTGCCAACATTCTTCTTCTCCATCAGGCTTGGCTTGCTGGTATGCTGACCTCTGTGCTCCATGGCTGTCTGTGCTCTGCTGCTCTCTCTTGCTCGTGGATTTTGAAAATGCGAATGATCTCCTCCTCTGGTATTTATAGGCAATTGGGTAACTTGAACCAGAAACTAACTGGATCTAACTGAATGAGTCCACTTGCTAACTAAATCTGTCAACTTATCTAACCAGGGAATAGCACCCACACAAATAGGCTGTTTCAGAGCCACTTTAATGAAATATTCATAGACCCTTACAACTATTTATATACATTTGCATAGAAATTACATTTCAATGGCAAGAGTATGGTATGTCCATGAGGATGTCTCAACTCATGTAGAGATTTGTTTCTAAGAATCTCTTTCTTGGGAGAAAATCAAGTCAAAGTTGTGTTAAATGTGGGAGACTAATGACATCTTCATAGTATTACCCTCCACACTTTAGTTCATATTCACATTTATCTTGTAACTCACTGTTGAAATGGAAAATCACTATGAATAAACATTCTAGTACAGAACCTTGCAACTATTTATATACATTTGCATGGAAATTAAACTTCAATGGCAACAGTATGGTATGTACATGAGGATTTCTAATCTCATGTAGATGTTTTTTCTTAGAGTCTGTTGCTTGGAAGAAAATTAGGTCTAAGTTGTGAGATTAATGACATCTTTATAGTGTTATCCTCCACACTTTAGTTCATATTCACATTTATCTTGTAACACATTGTTGAAATGGAAAATCAATGTATGAATATACTTTCTGTGTGCCTCTTTTACACATAATTCTTTTTCAATATACTTTCATCTACCTCTTTGATATCTAGCCAAGACCACAATAAAACCTAATCCTTGAAATCTTAACCAAATGTATAATTTCTTCTTGTATAGTGTTCAATGGCATAGCATATTCCAGTTGGAACTCAACTTGGATATATTCCAGTTGTAAAATTTCTTCTTGTAAAATTTCATCCAAACAATTTTATTATATATTCCTATTGGAACACAACTTTGATATATTTTGATTCATTCACAATGCTTAGACTGAATGACTCATATGAAGTTAGAAATCAACTGTGTTTCTCATTTGAATCAAAAGTGAATCAAATCTTTGGTTCCCTTATTAGTGTATATTTGAGTAATTAAGTGATTTGATGTAATTTGATGTTTTATGTTATTTAATGTACTTTAATAAGCTTTTGATTTCATATCTTCTTGATGTGACATTTGATGTGATATCTTCACTTGATCTCGGATTTCTACTTATTTAAAAAGGTCATTCATCTTCAGTCTTCTGTGAACTCAGTGAAGATGAGCTCAATCTTTTCAGTGGATGCTTGGGCATCAACTTCCTCTGCTCATATTGATTCATTGTTCTCAGTTGAGCCTTTCCAGAGAAGTGATGATCCCTATGATTTAGAACGTGCTGATGATTCCATGTTTTCTGTTGAGTCATTTAAGTTATCCAATTCACAGTGCAATGCTGCTCATACAAATGCACCTCTTGATCTCCCATCTGATCCAACCATTGATCTCCCTTCTGACTCAAGTGCATGTGGAGCAACGAAAAAGCACAGCAAGCTCAATCTACGATTTAAAAGAAGGTCTCGTGAAGTAAGTCGAAAAAGATTTAAATTTCTTACTTCAGATAGACAGATTGCATTGGATATTGTGAAGCATTGTTGTGGTTTGAAATGCTTGTATAATTTAGGGATGAAGAAACTAAAGCACATAAGAGAAAAATTCCTCCATTTAGATAGTGAAAGGCAAGATATATACCTTGTTTCTTGCATGCAAATGATTGAGGATAACATGTCAGTAACGCGTGTTGGTTTTGAATATTTCTTTACTCAAGGGATGCCATGCTGTAGGGCTGCATTTAAAATTGCAATGGGTGTAGGAAATTTTAGAATACATAGGGTTCAACAAGGGTTTTTGAATGGGGATCTCATTTTGGATACGTTCCATGGTGGGACCAAAGGATCTGTTGGACGTCATGCAATGAATTGGATGATGAACTATTTTAGCTTGCATTATGAAGTTATGCCTACAACTGGAAGGTTGCACTTGTCAGATAACTTTACTCGTCGAGAGGTATTTCAAATATATAGAGAAGACATGGAAAATAGAAATGAGAAGTATGTGTTGTATCGTCACTTTACTCGATTATGGAAGGAGGAGTTTAACAATGTTTCTATTCCTCGTAAAGTTAGAATGGGTGAATGTTCAGTTTGTGCCACTTTGAAAAACATGGCAAAAGGGGCTACAACACCACAGGAAAAGCATAATTTTAAAAACCTTCTTAACAACCATCGTGACAGTCAAGCATTAGAGAGAAAGAAAGCAATTCATCATCGAAGTAAGGCACTCAGAAATCCGGAGCGTTATATGTGTTTGTTGATCGATGGTATGGATAAAAAAAAAACTTGTTTGCCACATTTTTATCGCATCCCTAAGGACATTGGAGATGAAGTCCTTGTGCAAATGCATTTGGTTGGCGCTTTGGTATACAATGGAACTGTAATGTCCAAGGTTTTCTTCACATATCCGAATGTGCATAATGATCCAAACCTTACAGTTACTGTCATTCATCGTGTTTTGCAATCATGGAAGGGTCTTTTGCCACCAACTCTATATTTGCAACTAGATAATACTCCAAGAGAGAATAAAAATTCTACAGTCTTTGGATATTTAAGCATGCTTGTTGAAAAACAGGTATTTCAGAAGGTTAAGGTAAATTTTCTTCTGGTTGGCCACACTCATGATCACATTGATCAAATGTTCAGTACTTTCTCTAAGAAGTTGGCACGTAACAATGCTTTTACTCTTCCGATTTTATCTGAGCTGATTTCAGAAGCATATACTCCAAAACCAGAAGTTCAACACCTCACACAGATTTATGACTTTAAGCACTTTTGCTCAATGGGCCTTGATAACAGTGCTAAGGTTTTGGCTCCATTGCACAATATTAGTTTCAACCATGTATTCTTGATGAGGAGGGTTGATGAAATAACCCTTTTATTTGCAAAGCAGTATTCATCTTCTCTTGGGTGGGAGCCTACAGAGGGATGCAGATTCTTATTGCAGGTGCCTAATTTGTCTACTGTAACAGTGTATGGTGCAGAACAATCACCATATGAAGATAAAAACAATACAGAAAGATGTGGAAGTGTGGTTGATCAAAGTAAAAGCTGGATGCATGCACTCATTGAAAAGAAGAGACATATTGAGCGTGCAAAAAAATATGCTGGAGATCAAGATGTATCTTGGTGGGAGGACTTTTTCAATCATCAAGAAGAGATTATACAGTATACAATTGCAGGTCACTGGCCAGTTGATGTTCCATTCACATGGGATTTTTGTACACAAAGATCCGTGAATGTGGCCCAAGCATGTAATGCAGATGCACTTCAAAGTTTTATACATCCACAAGAAAGAAATATTTATGTAGGCCCAAGGATGACAAAACAGGCAGAAGCAAGATGGCAAGGAAATTTAATAGAGATAAATGTTGGAACGCTTATTGCAGTACTTGCTGATGGTGATGAGGCTACCAGACCATTTTGGATTGCAAAGGTTTTAGAGATAACTAAAGATATTGATCAGAGAAGAATAGAGGCTTTGGTGGTGCATTGGTATTACACTAAAAGTAGTAATGCATTCACAGGTAAATATAACTTAGAAATGGTGTGTGATGCTAAACGAACAGGTTCAAAAAGGAAAAAGAATATTCGAAGCACATCCACTCTTAAAATGGATGATGTAGATATTCTTGTTTATGATTTTTCCTTGACAAAAACTGGTCACTTGAGGAAAGCAACCATCAACATGATAAAACAAAAGCTTCCAGATGTATGTGGTACAGGAAATCATAGGAAAACAAGAAGAGTTGTGCATGATCCTGCAGAATTTGGTATGTACGTGGATGAAGATAGAGCTCTTGTGGATATAGAAGAAGAAGAAGAGAGCTCTCAACAGTATGAGACTGAATCAAGTGCATCAGATGATGAGGGTGTAGACATAGATCGACAAAGTTGTGAGTTGCATTGAAGCTCTCAGACATTTTTAGTGCTTATGTAAATGCCTCAAAGTAGTTTGGTTAATGAAACCATGTTTTGTAGCAATTTTGAATAACAATCAGATATCCACCCATTAAAGATATGTCTAAAATGTTATTTTTGTGTAAAAACTATTGACTTCTACATTCTTATATATATTTTAGACATGTCAATGTCTTAGCATATAGATTTTGGACATGTCAATGTCTTATCATATACATTTTGGGACACGTCAATGCCTAATATAGTGAAATTTTGACTACATTTTGAGCTCATTTTTTTTGAGAAAATGACAAAAAACGTCAAAAATTACTTGTTTTCACCTCATTTTTGTAATATATGTATACTGGTGTAAAGGAATTCCAAAAATGAGGTGAAAACATGTAATTTTTGACGTAAGTGTTCTCTTTTTACGACATAGTTCTCGTTTGTTACGACTCGCTGTTCCCGACTATTGTTTAATGCAAGCTCCTAGTATGCCCCACATCTCACTAATGTGTTGACCCATCTTCTATAGCCTCAACCCCTATTTATCTTTCTTCTTTGTTGAGAAGAAGATTAAGGTGTCAAACAACTATAGAACCTGAATAAGGTGGGCTCTGCACATGTTATCTCGAGCTCTAACCAAGCCCTTATAGGAATTTATAATGTACTCAACTAGGATCTAGATAATATTGATCTTCAATGTGAATACATTGAAAAGATGTTCCCACACATTAACAAGCTCAACTTCGACAGTGAATAGCACTTGTGTATCAGTGAGATGGTAATCCCACCAGTGATGTTCACACATAAGAGATGTAGAGAAAAAAACAAGGATATATTAATGTATAGATGTTGAAGGAGATAAATGAACTACCTCTCCTTCTTCTTGTCTTCAACCCTGCAAGAGTAGTGTTGCTAGCCACCTATCTCTCTCCAATGTTCTCAAGTTCAATAATACATGATCTGACTTCCTCAACACTACAAACCTCACATTTGTTCCAATCCCCTACTTCAATCCCCTCTTGTTCTTACATTAAGATATATTTTTAAAATATTTAAGTTGCACATAGTTGTCCGATTTGAACGTGGATAATGTTTTCCAAAAATCTTCCCATGGAGTGCGCCTATTTGTTGAACTAGGATTTAAACGCGAAAAAAGCTGAAATTTCAAAAGGAACTAGTTTGTTTTTTTTTTTTTATATAAAGGAAGTTCGGCCTTAGCCTAATCTCCCGGACTTTAATTATATTAAAGAGAAAAAGTTACAAGTGAACGGGACTAGTGCCCATGGGACCCCCCGAATCCCACAACGCAGGGGAGGAGTCAAGCAAGCTACAAGGCATTACAAATGAGGTGGATAACATTACCATCGCCCTCGTGAGGGACCCATTTGGGTTTCAACTTGTTGTTTTCCAGGAGATAAATACAGTGATGTCTAAACGGTGGTGAACTCTTGGCTTGGGAGATTCTTTTACCAAGGAGAAACAAGGATTTCTCGATCGACCATTCCTTAGGAGTTTGGTCGAAATTGACGGCACAGCGCTCTCTCCAAATCTTCCAGAGAGCCTCGCCTCTCATGGCATTCCATAGCCTCGAAGAGCAACCAATCGCCTCACCCAACATCACTTGTTGCCAGTTGATTTGACTCGTACTTCTGAGAACTCGGGACACGTGATGCCAGACAACACGGGACTTGGGGCAGTCAAAGAACAGGTGGGCTAAATCTTCGATGCACCGATGACAACGCTTGCACCAAGGCGGCACACCACAGATTTTGTTAGCCCTTGCATTGGTCCAGATGCCTTTATGTAAGACCTGCCACATGAGAACGGACTTTTTGACCTCAATTAGGGGGTGCCAGAGAGACATGAATTTTAGCTCCCACCGAAGTTTGGTCCAAGCAAGGCACCATCTCTTGTTAAGGGTGTGGTGAACATCCACTTCCCCTTTGAAGTTCGGGATTCTGGACAGATTCCTACCATTGCTCCATTTGAGGCCCTCCGAGCAAGGAGGATCCTGACCGCAGAGAAGGCGGGTAGTAGAGCGGTCCCAGGCTAAACACCTGCTTTGAAGAAGAGTCCATTCCTCAAAGGTAATGCTAAGTCTCGGATCCAAATCTTCGAACCTAATCCACTGGCGGGTCTCTTGTTTCCAGAGCTGTTTCCACTGTTTGAACCCCTTGTTCCATAACCGCCTTGCAGTTTGGAGGTTCCAAGAATCCACTCCCCGAATGCCACTGATCGGGAACCAGATAGAGTCATTTTGTCTTATGCCAGCTGCCCACTTCCAATCATCGCTGATTCTGATGAACTGTTTGGCCTTGTTCCAATTCTTCCATAAGGAACACACGAGGCTAGAGCCTTTAGGGCAGACCGGTTGGGGGGAGAACAAAAGAGTGAGAATCCCTATGTCCTTCCAACCAGGGAGGCCGACAAAGGTAAAGTCTTCCGTGTTTCTGAAGATCAATTTAGCCCAAGAGGACTCCCTATTGCTCCAGGCCTTGATAAGCCATTTAGCCGCCAGTTTGTCAGCTAAACCAGCAATATCCAAAATACCCAAGCCCCCTGAGTCTTTAGGGCTAATGCAAGTTTCCCATTTGATTTTGGGAACCCCTCTTCTGTTTGGGTCCCCAGTCCAAAGGAAGTTCCTGCAGATTCTTTCTACTTTGGCCAAGTCTTTCTCCTTAGGTCTCCAACACGAGATAAAGTAAATAATTGTAGATAACATAAAGGTGTTAATAACCATAGCACGCCCTGCCAGGTTGACTTGCATACCTTTCCATTGATTCAGCTTGCTATCCAACTTGGATAGCACCCAGTTCCATCGTTGTTCCTATCTTTGCTTTAGCTCTAGTTTGTTCTTTTGCTTTAGCTTTCCTATCTTTAGTGTTTATTTGTGGTAGGCATCATTGGTACTGAGAATGTTCATCAGCTCTAGAAGCGAAGAAACTTAGCTTTGAGAGCTTCCTATGAGTCCATGCTTGTTCTGTGTGCAAAATAGGATGTATATGATTGTGACTGATGAAAAAAACAAACGACAAACGATAGTGTGCCTTGCTTCCCACCTACACTCCAAGGATTGACTTCCAACATGACGATACTACCATCCTCATGGGTGGCCGATTTACTTTTGATCTTGTTATTTTCCATGAAGAAGATCATATGGTGTCTCAAGGGAGAGGACTTTTTTATAGTTACATATTCTTCTACCTAGCAGGGCAAGGGACTTCTCAATCGACCATTATTTTGAAATGTCATCAAAATTGGTTGCGCATCATTCTTTCCAAATCTTTTAGAGAGCTTCCCATCTGATGGGATTCTACAAGGTAGTGGAGCAAACACATGCTTCACCCAATAATGCTTGCTTCTAACTGATTTGACTTTGAAACTTCAAAACCTTGGCAAGAGCTTGCTAGAATGAGTGGCTCTTCGGGCACAAAAAGGAAAGGTGGTCAATGTCCTCTCTACCTCCAACTCAGTGATTACACCACTATTGAGCCCGACAATTTCTTTTAGTTTTGACATTGGTCCAAATTCCCCCATGGAGAATTTTCCACATTAGGACTGCCTTTTTGTTCTCAATGAGGCAATGCCATAGGTCTGCAAAATTAAATTGCCATGTAATACTTGACCAATTGAGACATCATCTCCTCTCGAGAGTGATACGCACATCCAAGTCTTTCTTGAAACTTACCACCTTATCAATTTTGTGGTTATTGATCCATCTTAATCCTTCAATATATGGGTCATCATGTCCGAGAAGGAGGCGAATCTTAGAGTTCTCTTAAGAATTGATTTTGTGCCTTAATAGACACCACTCTTCATAGTCAACATTCATTGCTGGTTCTATGTCCTCGGATCTAATCCGTTGTTTTCTCTCTTGATTCTCGAGATGTTTCCACATAGAAACCCTTTATTCCATACCTTCTTTGCCCTTTGGAGTCATTCGAGTCAATTTCTTTGATTCCCCCTTGGCATACAAGTCATAAGCAGAGCATACAGGCACAAAGGAACAATCATGCACAATACGGCAACAAGGCCCAATCATTTTTTTGTCATAAACAATTCCCAACTCAAGTGATTTTCATCACGACACACACATTGTAAATCCCGTTTTTGGTAGAATAGACTCCATTTTGTTCAAGCCAAGGAGTCCTCGAGCTTGAGGAGTATTAGTTAGCTACATACCAACTTATATAATTTTTAGACTCCGTTTGAGCCCTCAAATAGGCTCTAGAACCTAGTTTTTAACTAGGCCGGACACTAGGTCTGGACAAGGCCAAAGCTAGTAAAAAAACTATAAAAACAACTAGAGAGCTCATTTTGGGGGCTAGATTGTTTGTGTTGGCATACAAGTCATAAGCAGAGCATACATGCACAAAGGAACAGTCATGCACAATACGGCAACAAGGCCCAATCATTTTTTTTCATTAACAATTCCCAACTCAAGTGATTTTCATCACGACACACACATTGTAAATCCCGTTTTTGGTATAATAGACTCCATTTTGTTCAAGCTAAGGAGTCCTCAAGCTTGAGGAGTATTAGAATTAGCTACATACCAGCTTTCATAATTTCTAGACTCCATTTGAGCCCTCAAATAGGCTCTAGAACCTAATTTTTAACTAGGCCGGACACTAGGTCTGGACAAGGCCAAAGCTAGTAAAAAAACTATAAAAAGAGCTAGAGAGCTCATTTTGGGGGCTAGATTGTTTGTGTTGGCATACAAGTCATAAGCAGAGCATACATGCACAAAGGAACAGTCATGCACAATACGGAAGCAAGGCCCAATCATTTTTTTTTCATAAACAATTCCCAACTCAAGTGATTTTCATCACGACACACACATTGTAAATCCCGTTTTTGGTATAATAGACTCCATTTTGTTCAAGTCGAGGAGTCCTCAAGCCTGACGAGTATTAGAATTAGCTACATACCAGCTTTCATAATTTTTAGACTCCATTTGAGCCCTCAAATAGGCTCTAGAACCTAATTTTTAACTAGGCCGGACACTAGGTCTCGACAAGGCCAAAGCTAGTCAAAAAACTATAAAAAGAGCTAGAGAGTTCATTTTGGAGGCTAGATTGTTTGTGTTGGCATACAAGTCATAAGCAGAGCATACAGGCACAAAGGAACAATCATGCACAATACGGCAACAAGGCCCAATCATTTTTTTTTTCATAAACAATTCCCAACTCAAGTGATTTTTATCACGACACACACATTGTAAATCCCGTTTTTGGTATAATAGACTCCATTTTGTTCAGGCCGAGGAGTCCTCAAGCTTGAGAAGTATTAGAATTAGCTACATACCAGCTTTCATAATTTTTAGACTCCATTTGAGCCCTCAAATAGGCTCTAGAACCTAATTTTTAACTAGGCCGGACACTAGGTTTGGACAAGGCCAAAGCTAGTCAAAAAACTATAAAAAGAGCTAGAGAGCTCATTTTGGGGGCTAGATTGTTTGTGTTGGCATACAATTCATAAGCAGAGCATACAAGCACAAAGGAACAATCATGCACAATACGGCAACAAGGCCCAATCATTTTTTTCATAAACAATTCCAAACTCAAGTGATTTTCATCACGACACACACATTGTAAATCCCATTTTTGGTATAATAGACTCCATTTTGTTCAAGCCGAGGAGTCCTCAAGCTTGAGGAGTATTAGAATTAGCTACATACGAGGTTTCATAATTTTTAGACTCCATTTGAGCCCTCAAATACTCTCTAGAACCTAACTTTTAATTAGGTCGGACACTAGGTCTGGACAAGGCCAAAGCTATTCAAAAAACTATAAAAAGAGCTAGAGAGCTCATTTTGGGGGCTAGATTGTTTGTGAATTGAGCTTATGTAAAAGACTTTTTGAGTAATGCAAAGAACTCCATTGTTCCTCTCCTTGTTCTTGCCTTGTGTGTGCGTGTGTGTGTATGTGTGTGCATGTATGTGTGCTTCTCACTCACACACTTGTGCCATCACTTGCTCATAGTCTTCATACTAGTCCTCACGTCTCCACGGATTGACATTATGAGGTGGATCTCCTCACATTGGTACTTGCCATTGTGCTAGAGTGACACCAAATTTGGCGCCGTTGCCGGGGAGAGAGCTTTGAGGACGAGCGTGTGATGGTAAGACGTAGAGTTGAGACATTGGAGTCATAGGTAATATCCTTCCTTTTCCTTATTTTTCTTCATTTTTGCTTCTTTTTGCATCACCATCATCATCCTCACCATCTCCCGCCTCCATCTCCATCTTCACAAAAATTTCAGTTTTTTGGTCATATTCCACTCCCCACCTCATTTCTCTCATGTCACTTGTGAGAGAGAGCGAGAGAGAGCTTGCATGCTATCAGTTTTTGTGTGTTTTTTGAGCTTTCACTACAGGATCTAGCTATACCACCATCTCCAGCAGCTTGCACAGGTACGACAAAACTCTACACAGGTCCCGGGACGACGACCTTTGTCTATTGCGACAGACAGAAAAACTTAATATTTTTTGAATGCATGTTTGGCACGATAACCTACACCATGAGAGCACTCCAAATCACTAAAAAATTCTAATAAATTTGCATTTTTTCAGTCTATCGCGACAGACACAGTCTATCTATCACGACAGACACCATCTATCGCGACACACAGCACCCCACGACAGAGGTCGTCTATCGTGACAGACACCATCTATCGCAACAGACAGGCCACGACAGATGATAGACACCATCTATTGCGACAGACCAAACCACGACGGATGATAGACCTCGTCTATCGCGAGAGAGAGGCCCACGACAGACGAGAGACACCCGTCTATCGCGACAGACACCATCTATCGCGACAGACACCGTCTATCGCGACAAACACCGTCTATCGCCACAGACAGGGCCCACGACAGACGACAAACTCAGTCTATCATGACAGACACCGTCTATCACGACAGACCAAACCACGACGTACGATAGACACCGTCTATCGCGACAGACAGGCCCACACGACAGTCAATGTCTATCACGATAGACATGCAATTTCGGCAAAAAATAAAGGGGTAATTTTTTTGAAAATTTAGGCTAAATTTTGGGCATATTTGCATACTCAATTACTCATACACCTACAAAGGCCTTAGAAAAGTCCACTAAACTCCTGAAAGGTCCTGATTGTGTATTTAACCCCCTAAACCTTGAAGTGTCAGAACTTTTTCATATGAAATCCATTTTTTGAGCTCTAGGGCTTAGGCTTGTCAGAAAGCTTGGTATTTTGAAGTTGACCCTCTGTGGGGTAGGTACACCAAGGGAGTTTCAGAGAAAATTTTTTGGGCAATACAAAAGGGGGAACAAGGGCCATTAAAAGTGTCTGAAATAAATTGTCTGTCAATTGAAGGATCAAATTGGAGCTAAAATTGGGATTTTTACAGGATTATCGAGAGCTCTTGGAGCAATCAAAGCAAGTGCCAGTGTAAGCAGGCTTGGGAACGTGCTTCCTGGGCAGACAAGCATAGCAAGGAGGAGTGACTTGAGGTTGGAACATCTCTTAACCCCCTCAGTCCATTCTTAGCATAGGCTAAGTGCAAGTAGTTGTCCAAATTGACTAGGGATACGATAGGAATACTCAAGTTTGAAGAGCCTTTAATTTCTCAAGTCCAAGAATAGGCTAAATTGCAGTCAAGGGACAACCTAAAGGAAAAGAACTTAAACTAAGTGGACGAAGAACATCAAGTACGACACACTTAAGTGCTCCTGACGACGCTAAATTAAAGACAAGAACACACATACAAAGGAACTCAAAAGGAACAAGTGATTGGTATCAAAGAATCAGCAACGTGGTTGTACAAGGATCATTGGGTTAATTGGAAGGGCATATGAATCTTAGATCGAGAAGACACTTAGGGAGAGACCGTCAAAGTATTAGATCATACGAGGCTAGTGTCAACCATATAGCCAGATCTTGGGCCCAACAGTTGAGTGATTACCCCTATGCTCTAGACTCATCTAAGATGTCTTACAACATGGAAAGTCTTGTAGGTAGCTCAGGAGTGGCATACTTAGAAAGACCTGAAGGTCCCTACAAAACTCACTTGGAGTATATCAGGACCAACCGTTTAGGTGCACACATCTATGACGATGGTCTGAGAAGATCTGTTGTCCTAATTAAAAACCTGGATCATCCCATTGGACTAGAACACCCTGTAGTCAAGTTCAAAAATGGTTCTTACATAGATAAAGAAGGAACAATGTATGTGGTCACCAGCCAACCTGAAAGGACGGATGAATTTGGTAATATAATCTCTGAACCTAAAGTAGGGGACATTGAGCAAGGGAACTTAGGAAAAGAGCCAAAAACCCCTTGCGACAAGTCGGTTCTGATGAGAATAATCACGCCAGAGTGGGTTCCCCAGGATAATAGGAGCATAGATTTGCTCTTGAATCGAGAGACAGATGAGGCTTTTTCGAGGTATAAGCTTGAGAAGCCTAATGAAGTGGGAACACTTACCATCTATGAATTCAAAGATCCTGATAGCCCAGGCAAAGTGACGTACTTAGATGATGCTTCAGAGAGGATCTTTGTGGTCTCAGAGCATGGAAGGCACGCATACACTTGGAAGGGTGAATTTGTCTTTCCCCAACCTTGATCCACTGTGTCTTATGGTCACCAAGGAGCTGGAACATCTCAGGCTCATGGAACACAAAGAGAGAGGAGTAGAGATAGACCCGGGATGAGCTTTGCTAATCCACTTGGAAGAGAGAGAACGAGGACAGAGACTGATAGGATGGAAAGGGAGAGACATAGGGATCCGAGGAATCCAAGAAATGTAGACGAATTCCCTCTCCCAAAGCCTAGAGAACATGCTAGAACCTTAACGCCTACACAATTGTTTAAGTCCATGAAGAATTGCTTCGATGGCACTGGAGACCCGTATGACCATGTAGCAGAGTTTAGGCAAGTTGTGAGAGCTGAACAAGTTGAAGACTTGTTCACTCAATACAATGCTTTTGGCCTAACTCTCAAGAACACTGCATTGACTTGGTTTCAACCACTTCACCAAGATCAGTACAGAAATATAGACCAACTTCTTGAAGCTTTTATCACTGAGTTTTATAAAAGTGGCATTAGGCATAACACATCTTCCTTGATATACAGCTTCAAGCAAGCACCTCAAGAGACTATGAGGCTCGCAGGAAGAAGGTTTAGGCAATACCTAGAGAGATGCCCTGTTCCAGAGTTACCCACTCCAGCCAAACAAGTGGCCTTATTTCTAGATCGATTGTTAAGTACCAAGCTGAGATCATATGTGTACTTGAAGGACCCTAGATCCATAGAAGAATGTGTATGCATGTGCATAGACATTTAGGTTAATCTAGGGTAGGAATTGGAGCTCTCAAAGATCTATAAAGATTCAGATAGTTCTACTAGCCTCACTTCCTCACAATCCACATCAATTGAGGATCTAGCAGAAAAGGTAGCCCAGAAATTAGGTGTCTCTAGCAAGCGACAAGTGATAGAATAAGCATTCCTCCCAAGGAAGCTTATGTGCCTAACTCCACTGAACCAGACACCTCTTCTTATATGAATTGGTACTCACTAGAATTCTTGCGAGAGATTCAGGAAGAGAAATGGGCTAAAGAGAGTGAAGTTCCTCTTCCCATTGAACTTGTGGATGACACACACAATCAATTCCCACAAGACCTTCCTTCCATTTTTGGAGAGCAGGAGAGTGCCCAATCCCAAGAGAGATTAGACTTTGAGTCCAATTCCTTACAGGAGCTACCCCATTTCACAGGCCCATGGGAAGCAAAGTCCACTTGTATGAGAGCACCTACGGTCATGATAAGAAACGAAGACTCAATCATACCTAGGAACACAGAAGTAGTAAATAATACTAAGTGCAGCACAATCTCACTTTAGAAGAGCTACTCAAGGTTAAGCCTGAAATGTGGAAACATTTAGCCAAACAAGTGCCAGGCGTAGCAAAACCTCGTTCCCAGGTAGGGTCTCATAGAACAGTGTCGGAAATACCTTTGGACAAGATAGGGGACATGAGCGAAGGAGAAGAAGGAAACACCTATCTACCTATCACTCATCATGGTTACACAACCAAGGCTATTTTGGACTCAGGTGTAGGAGTTGCAATTGCTACCACTTCCCTATGGAAGCGATGGGGCAAGCCAGCACTCAGGCCCACCAGAATGAAGCTACAAATGGCTGATGGTCACATTGAAAGACCCTTAGGGCTACTAAAAGGAATAACACTCACCACTTGTGGTGTAGAGTTTGAGCATACTTTTGCTATATGTGATTTTAGCAAAAATCAAACCTACGAGATGATTCTAGGAAGACCATTCTTGAGACAATTGCAAGACTTAGTACAGGATTGGGGGACCAATTCTTTATATTTGCAACACTTGGGTGTAACAACCAAAGTGAATCTCAAAGATTTCTCTCATCAAGACGTGCTCCCCATTCAATGGAATCCCATCCATAGAGCCACAGATGATACCGAGTCAGTGCATTCCATAGGATCAGGATCCTCATGGATGCATGAAGACACTCACTTATGGATTTATCCATATATATACAATGACAACTAAGCTGAATGAAATTATACCACTACTGAGAGAGAAGGATTAGGCATGGTATATGCGGTTAAAAAAATTAGACATTATTTGCTTGCAAATAAGTTTAAATTTTTTACTGATCATCAAGCTCTACTTTACTTGGTAAACAAGCCATGCAATGCAGGTAGATTAGTAAGATGGTTCCTCTTACTAATGGAATATGATTTTGAGGTAGTGGTGAGGAAAGGCAAGAATCACTTGAGAGCAGATCATCTCTCAAGGCTCACTTTCGGAGAGGCCCCACAAGGAGTATCAGATGACCTTCCTGATGCTTACTTGTTTAATTTGGAAGTTGTACCACAGCGGGCCAAGACCTTAGTGCCAGTACTGACATATGGGCCTAAACATCTAGTAGTCAACACTCAAGATAGGGAGGTAGTAAGGGCCCAAAAGTACCATATCATGGCAGGGAGTATGTATAAGTACACAGATCAAGGAATATTAGCTTGTTGTGTGGAAGAGGATGATTATGCTAAGTGGTTGCAATTAGCACATGTGGGTGCACTAGAGCAACACTACTCGAGACAAAGAACTTTACAAACACTAAAGAGACTCGGAGTGCACTGGCCGACTATGGAAGCAGATGTCCATAGGATGTGCAAGGAATGCCCAATGTGCAGCACTAGACCACCTGTGGAACATGCCACTCTTTATCAAGTGTCTCTAGTGCCAGATTGGAGCGAACCATTAGTAGCCTTCCTCAGGACGAGAGCATTCCCTCAAGAGATGACAGTGGCCAGACAAAGGAGCTTAGGACAAGAAGCTTTAGATTATACTCTCATTGGAGATAATCTATACAGAAGAGGAAAAGATGGGTATCTTAGAGTGTGCGTCCATGAGAGCGAATATCTGAAGATCTTGGAGACTGCTCACCAAGGTGTAGCAGGAGGACACTTTGGACCAGATCGGGTGATCAAGGCAATACTATTTGCAGGTCTTTGTGGCCCACCCTTCACAGGGATGCACATACCTATGTGAAGAGGTGTGATGTTTGTCAGCGAACTCAGTATCCTATACGCAAAGATGAGATGCCATTGAAACATATGATGGGTGGACGTGCATTCTCTAAATGGGGAATAGACTTTGTTGGTCCTATTAATCCCCCAACCAAGGGTTCACATGGTGAATACATCATTGTGGCCACAGACTACCTAACCAAGTGGGTAGAAGTAAAAGCCACAATGAAGAACGATGCTTAAATGACAGCAAAGTTCTTATTTGAGAATGTGTTCACTAGATACGGATTGCCAATAGAATTAGTGAGTGATAGAGGCACGCACTTCTTGAATGAAGTCATAGAAAACCTTCTCCAAGAAATCTTGGTGATACATAAGAAGTCTGCCCTCTATCATCCACAAGCTAATGGATAGGCTGAGAGCACAAATAAGATTCTATGCAATGTATTGACAAAATTGGTTGATAATAAACGCTCTGATTGGGACAAACAACTACACCATGTTGTTTGGGCATACAGAGTTGCCTATAAAACGGTACTCCAAGCCACACCCTTGCAGATGGTATTCAGCCAAAATGCAATGCTACCATTGGACTTTTTGATACCTACATTGAAAGTAGCACAAGAGCATGACTGGACAGGCCATGAGGTCTCCTCTAGAATCTTCGATCTTGAACGATTAGATGAAACACGATTGAGAGCTGCAGCAGGAATTTATGCAGCCAAGAAAAGGCAAAAAGCATATGTCGATGCACATGTGAAGGATAAGGGCTTGAAAGCAGGAGATCTAGTCCTAGTCTACACCTTGAAGCAACATGCACGGAAGTTAGAGAAGAGAGGCCATGGACCAATGATTATCAATAGGATCTCCACAAGTGGAGCGGTTCAACTGGCCACTCTAGAAGGCGATAATCTACCAAGTTACATAAGTGGATGCAGAGTCAAGTTATATCAGGAACCCCTCACGGATTCAATACTGCAAAGAAACGTAAGGAAGATAAAAAATGAATTAGGGAAGAAGCAAAGGCAGAAGCGTTAGAACTCATACGACGAATGAAATTGAGAAGACATGGTAGAGATCAGCCTATGCCTGACTCTTAAGAATCTATAGGTTATCACATGGCCATGTGCGAGGCTTCAGGTGAACATTCCCATAGGATAGTCGATCGATGACCCTTTGTGACCCTAGAGGTAGGACAAGGAAAGAGTGCAAGGACTGTGAGAGTCTTAATTGACTCAGCAGCAGCCACTAGTGCAATTCGACTTTCTTACTCCCAAGAACTGCAATTGAAGATCAATCCTATAGAGGCCTATCTCATAGGATTGGGAGGTGTGGAAACCCCTTGCATGGGAGAGGTGGAACTTCCCCTCTACATTCAAGAGGTTCTAATGGCAGTCAAAGTGCTAGTCTGTGAAGACGAGGATCGTACCGAACCTCTTGTCTTGGGCCGAGACTGGATCTATGATCAGGCAGTCAACCTCAACCTAAGAAGTGGACTTCTTCAGGCATGGGTAGGCCAAAACCACATCACGATTGAATTAGAAAATCAAGAACTCAGGGCACTAGAAAAGGTACCAAATCCTGGTCCCTCCAGGAAGCCACATGAAGATAATGATGCTATTCTTGTCCAAAGTTCTATGGTGTAGAAGATTGTCTCTCTCGACAAAAGTGCAGAAGTCAAAGAGGATTTCCCTTCTTTTCCAAAGAGGATTCGAGGAAAGCAAGCCGGCCAACACACGACACAGGGGAGGCCGATGATCAAGAAGCATG
This sequence comes from Ceratopteris richardii, assembly GCA_020310875.1. Taxonomy (NCBI): domain Eukaryota; kingdom Viridiplantae; phylum Streptophyta; class Polypodiopsida; order Polypodiales; family Pteridaceae; genus Ceratopteris; species Ceratopteris richardii. The sequence continues at coordinate 97,094,942 of CM035412.1, forward strand.
AGCACCAACCTATACAATATAGAGTACCTCGTGGCATGCGGCAGATCTGGATACGTAAGGGTGACCAACCCTCTCTTTGGAGACAGGATCCCAAAGATGCACCAAACCAGCTACAGTGTCGAGAACTACAACAAAGGATTATCCTAGGCATCAATCTAGGCACACCATTTCTATTTGGGTTCCAAAGTGGTCAATGAAGGCTACCAAGCTGCTAGACAGATATGGGTGCCCAAGACCTGCTTATGAGCTCAAATAGCTTCACCTCCATTCACAAGATTGAATCAACACCCACAAGCACTCTTGGCACAACTCCCTAGGCAAACATCTACTCCCCACACCACGACATCTTCGGTCACACCTAAGAATGTTGGGAAATGGGTACCCAAAAGGTCCCAAATCCAACATAATCCAGTCCAGAAACCCTTACATGTCATCACCACTAAAAGCTACAATTCCACCATCAAAGTATGGAGACTTAAACCCCGTATCAAATTGCCTGACCCAATCTTGTAAATCAGTTCCCTCTCATGTAGGTGCATTCTGAGGACATTGCACATCCAAAGCATGCATTTAGGATGAACACTAACCTACTAACCAACATTCTCACACATCACAAACACTCCACCTACTAACCCTTAACCATCTGAAATGTCATGTTAGTATTGCGGAGGGAACACCATAACATCTTGTTTCCTATGCAATGCTAATGTGCCTCTCTTCTTCTAGCAAATAAGCATCAAGAGTTATAAGCAGTCTCATGGTAGAAGCAGTAGGCTCAAGCTCAGAGGCAGGAGTAAGTACTGTAGGGATTGATGTGGACAGTCTACCCATTGATGTGCCACCAACTCAACGACCTATAGAGCTGCAACACCTCCAACAAATACCTGTACCGGATCCTCCCACAAGAATCACAGAGAGAGTCCATGCAAATTCTCATTGGTTCAATGGCATGCCAGGGCCCTTAGGAGAGGCCAAGTATATCTGGGAGTCCAAGTGTGAGTATGACAAGTCATGGGTCAGATTCCAGTTCTTTTCCAAAGAGTTTGAGACTCTCCAGAACACACAAGATCTGCAGACCATATGGCAGTGTGCAAGGCTGGCCGAGTACTTTGCAGCACCTTTACCCAAACCAGATCTCCTACGATGTTACTACTTGGTCTCAACATTACAGGCGAATGAAGAAAAAGATAAACCAAGATCATTTTTCCTTCCTTCCTTATTGGGCAACAATGAGCTGAAAAGGTTCGAACTCACATTAGAATTGGTGAGTTCTGCTTTGAATATGCACGGCACGCATGTACCCTCTGAGAAGGATGCTCTTATTCCCCCTAACATGAAGAACCGGAAGCTACAAAAGTTGAAAGATATGGCGGCACTCACACCGAATGTGTCCATTCCTCTTCGTATGTGCATGCAACATTTTGCATTTCCTGGTCAAGATCGGTACACTCAACCCCACAAACAGATTTGGCTCGCTCTCTACTTGGCAGAGACAAGAGCATTATCGATTAAGCTTCCTGTATGGATCATGGAGCAGCTGTATGGAGCAAATAAAAAGACAACTAGAAAGCTAGTGGTGAATGGTTGTTGTGCAATCATGCACATCATCTATAAATGCCTAGCATACGATTTACCTATTGAGCGTGCCTTAACATGGTCACAACTACAAATGTTCAAGAGACTCAAAACTGCAACACATCAATCCAAGAGCATGAGGGGTTCGATTCCTTGTGTCCAAACACACGAAGTTTTGATGACTCCGGAAGTCTCACCACGAGGGGATGCCACTGTGCCTCCCTTTACCATTCGCATAACCAGACCCAGATCTGAAGGCACATCACAAACTGCCCCATCGGCTCCTCCTGTCCCTCCTGAATTTGAATTTCCTACGACTGGAGACGTTGAAGGGATGAGCACCTTCGACTTTGAATCATTCTTGCAGAATACACAACTCTCTGATGTAGAGTTCTTTTCAGACACAGAAGAACAAGGCACATCTTCCCAAAGATGGAGGAAATCCACAAAAGGCTGCCATGTACATTGGGATGATGATCAACAACTAGAGCACTCAGAAGGAGAAGAAGCAGAAGCAAAAGAAACCACTGGAACCCTTGCATATACGACAGAACTCCGAAGGCTATACCAAATCATGGAACGGGTGCGGTCGCAACAATTGCTCACCGAACAGAGCAGTAGGGTGCTCATGGCTTAGCTATTGGAAGAGGCTGGAGTTGACTCTGAATATAGCGAAGGCCTACTATTGGTGGCAGAAACATATGGGGTAGTAGAAGCAGTTCCATCAGCGATCCAGAGGCCTCCTGTTCAATATGGCGTGCAAAGATTCCAAACACAGCCACGGTCTGGCAAAAATATTTAGAATCCCATTACTACAGGGGAAGGACCTATTATTACATCTGAACCCATTGAGACAACCTCCCAAGCAGCTATAACTCCTGGCCAAGGACACATAGTCACCACTGAAGACTATATCAAGCCACTACCACCCACATCCCCACCATCACCTCCTCGAACTCAAGCTGGAGACACCACCTTGACTACCCAAGCCACAGAGCAAACCTTCATCTTCCACACTCCCACCTCTGGTTCAACTTTGTTCTCCACCTTTGAAAACCCTGTCTATCAAGCCACCACCATCACAATCGAATCGCTCATGGAGACAGCGATAGGACAACCAACCTCCACACCCTCGGCCATAGGCCATCCTGACACTAGATCCATATTCTATGGATTCCCTGCCACCACATCCCCTTTCATGGCTTTTCCGCCTCCAAGTTCTCACAGCCGACCTCCCATCCCACCATTCCTTCAACCCGCCCATGACTACTTTTGTAGAATGTATCAAGCCACCACCCATCCCTCCTCATCAATCCCATCCCCACCATCCACACAACACTTATTCACCACTATCACACACACACCACCTACCATTCCGCTATACATGGTAGAAACTACACTCACGTCCACCCCTAAGGGCATGGACATTTCACCACCCACAGCACCTCCACCACCCCCCACACTCCCACCTTCCCCTATCCCCCCCTCCACCAATCTCACCGGCACACACATCACCTATAGACACAACATTCACTCTTCCCATTCCCCAATTCCCTCCCCTTGCATCTTCCATTGTACAAACCACACGTTCATCCATAGGCAATGCATTTGACACCATGATTTCATGTATGTCACAATTAAGGACAGAATACTATCAGCTGCAGGCACATAATCAAAGGTTACAAGAACACTCGGAAGCACTACAACAATGCCTCGATACACTGGAAGAGGACAAAGCCACTCTCCAAACTCAATTTCAAACCTTACAAGAGGCTCATGGCATTTTGGAGACACAATTTCAAAAATTGGATCAAGAATCAATCCAAGGGTTAGAAAGCCATTTGCAGATACAACTGGAAAGAAATTCCAAACTCTAGTGCAACATGGCCCTGCTTAAATGAAACCTTACAGTAGCTCACGAGGAAAATAGACGACTTCAACAACAGAACCAGGAAAACTTAGAAACAACCATCGAAAGCACACCCGGGGCTCCCATTAGTCCTTCCAAATTTCAAGCAGTGAACCTAGAGAGCATCAAAATCATTCTTGAAGACTATGCCACTTTACTCGATGCACATGACCAGTTATCAGAAGAACTAGGTCAATTGAAGTAGACAAGACAGAAAGAAATGATAGGGGGTCCCCAAGCGACAGACTCAACCGCTTCTCTTATCACGGACTCGGAGGCCCTTCAAGATCTCCAAAAACAAGTCGCAGAATTGCAAGCACATCTACTCCAATACGAAAGACCACCATCCCCCGCTGAGGCACCCACAGATGAGGAGACAATCTCCGTTCCGGTGGAACAAATGTTTGAAGAGGAATATGATCCACAACCCTTCCCAGGGGGACGACAAACAAAAGAAGGACAAGACATTTTCGAAGCACCACGACCCCCATGGCTATGACAAGTGGAAGAAATGGGGGGTTCTCCTGAAGAGCGCACAATAGTGCAAAATCAAGCCATGAGAGTCATAGAAGAAACTGTGTTACAATCTGATTACTTCAAGAACTTGTCATCTAGACGCCCTATCCTCTCATCAGAACTCCAATACAGGCCTTACTATGTTATTCCGGCCGATTATAATGCAGAAATACAGAGAGTCACGTGTAAGATTCCTTCCTTGGCTACCCAGTTTCAACCCGAAGATCTTCCTCCAACGGTGCAAAAAGGCAAAATCCATCAACCAACATGGCGGCAGAAACTTCTAGAGACATATCCCGAAATGTTGCGCACATGGAACAATGCGCCTTTACATCTACTTTACAATCCATGCTACAACCCCGTTCCACGACGCAGATCATGGAAAGCATTCAACATAAAGGTACAAAATAATGCTCAATGTAAGGAGTGGCTCAATTATCCGTACATAGCACCACCATAGGGACCACCATCGATAGCATACATGATGGCCACAATTTGACATTGGATGCCTCGATTGAAGCCCATGCCAAATGTGGTGGCCCAAATGATGCTTAAGATTTTGGATATGATGCAGGGAGTACTCAAAACCTTTAGAAATGCAGCAGCACCACAAGTACATCTACCGAGGTTTACCAATGGAAATTATGATTTGGTGTATGACATGAGCACCACCCCCGGCATTCGGGTAGCTTATGCTTGGCATGCACGAATCAAGTATCTTTCCGCATGCTATAAACAAACATATGAGGACATGTTCTGAACAAGTTTCTGTGAGTATCACTCGGAGGTCTTCGCACCTAACCCCACACACCTGCTTCATCTCTTTGCCTGTAAACAAGCCATGTACTCTGAGTACTACACAACACCGCAATCGGATGTCCCAAGTGCAATTAATTGGGATGCATTGGAAGCTGATCTAGCAAGATTTCTACGCCTAGGTGAACACGAGCTAGCCACAAATGTCCTACAATACTATATCAACCACCCTATAACAGAGCAGAGGTCTGTCAGGGGCGACAGATGCTAGGAAGGGGGGAGTGTTGGCATACAAGTCATAAGCAGAGCATACAGGCACAAAGGAACAGTCATGCACAATACGGCAACAAGGCCCAATCATTTTTTTTCATAAACAATTCCCAACTCAAGTGATTTTCATCATGACACACACATTGTAAATCCGGTTTTTGGTAGAATAGACTCCATTTTGTTCAAGCTGAGGAGTCCTCGAGCTTGAGGAGTATTAGAATTAGCTACATACCAATTTTCATAATTTTTAGACTTTGTTTGAGCCCTCAAATAGGCTCTAGAACCTTATTTTTAACTAGGCCAGACACTAGGTCTGGACAAAGCCAAAGCTAGTCAAAAAACTATAAAAAGAGCTAGAGAGCTCATTTTGGGGGCTAGATTGTTTGTGAATTGAGCTTATGTAAGAGAATTTTTGACGAATGCAAAGAACTCCATTGTTCCTCTCCTTGTTCTTGCCTTGTGTGCACGTGTGTGTATGTATGTGCATGTATGTGTGCTTCTCACTCACAAACTTGTGCCATCACTTACTCATAGTCTTCATAATAGTCCTCACGTCTCCACGGATTGACAATTATGAGGTGGATCTCCTCACGTTGGTACTTGCCATTGTGCTAGAGTGACACCCCCTATGGGAAACCATATAGATTCATTTTGTCTAATTTTGGTCGCCCATTTCTAGTCCTCATTGACCTTGATGAATGGCTTCATCTTGTTCCAACTCTTCCACAAGGAATAGAGCAAGTGAGAGGCTCTGGGAGTCACTTGAAAAGGAGAAAACACCAAAGTGGGAAAGTCATGTCCCAAGAAGCTGTTGATCACCATACATGCCTCACTAGGTTGATTTGCATGCCCTTCCAATAAGCAAACTTACTATCAAGCTTGGAGAGAACCCAACTCCACTTGTGACCCAAGATAGCATCAAATCCTATTCAATTCCTAGTAGAGAAAACATTTTTCCATGAGGGAGCTCTAGAGAGCCTTCATTAATCAAATTTGTAGAGGGGGCCCAGAAGTGGCCTTCAAAGAAACCTTCGAGTGGTTTATTATAGACTAGGAAGAAATGGAGAAAGTTTTAAGACATCCCTAGAAGGTGGCAATACTATTACTATCATTATGCACAAAAGCATTCGTGTCATCAACAAAAAGTCTCATTAACATTGGGTTCTAACCATGGGGAAACAAGAATCCATGGATATATACCTACATACATCTTAAAAGCCCTTATATACGTTTCAATAATTATTGACTTTTTATTGAACATACCTTTCCAAAAAGACATAAATAAGTTACAAATACAGTTATAATCAAAGCAAAAAATATATTATTTACCTTGAGCATAATTCGTACCCTTCAATCCATTCAAAGTCCTACACAATTTTCACACATGGGTATCCATATATACCAAGATGAATCTAGCTACACCCCAAATACACCTCAAAAATTAAAGTGGGGCCATAAGCTCATAGTATTATCAACAAGTATTTAACCATTAGCTTCATTATGCATTGTATCATATGAATACTAAGCAATCCCCAATTACACGAATGCTTTTGTGCTTAATGATAGCAATAGTATTGCAACATTGTAGCAATGCCTTAATTCTTCCTACAATGATTTTGATCTAGAATATACCATCCAAAGAGCGCTTTCAAGGCTATTTCTAGTCCCTCTCCACAATTTCGATCAAACAAGGTTATCGTTGAGCTCCCTAGTGGAAAGATATTTCCCCAATGGGATTTGATGTCTCTTTGGGGTAGAGCTAGAATTGGGTTCTCGTGAAACTTTCATCATTTATCTTTTTTGTTTAGCTTGTTGGAGACTGGAGGACAAAGAGTTAACAAAAGAGTTAACAAAAGAGTTAACAAAACTAGAAAGTACTTATAGAAATTTCCTTTGGATTTTTGATCCCAATGGGAGACACATGTCTAAGATGAAATGGGAATTTTGTGTGAATAATAAAGAAGATGGTGGCTTGGACATTCTAGACATTATGGGGATGGCCGGAAAGTTGGCTACCAAAGGGATGATCAAAGTGTGGTGCATCTCAAATGCATCATGGGAAAAATTGATTCTCAGAAACAAGTCCTCTCTTACTCTAGTGGAACTTACTAGATGGAAGGGTCTTGGTTTTCTCACTTTGATGTTTTCCCCTTTTCTTATGACTCTAATTTTCTCCTTGTGGAAGAGTTTGAGCAGGTTGAAATTGTACATCAAGGTTAATGGGGACTCAAAATGGGCTTTTGAAATCAGACAAAATGACTCTATCTATTTTCCCATAAGGGTAATCAAAGAAATTGACATGGATGACCTCCAAAGATCAAAACAAGCTATGGAATAAAGATTTTCATTCATGGTAAAAGAACTTGGAGAAGCTTATAGGAGGTAGAAAGTGAGTTGCCAAGTGGTGAAGTTCAATCTAGCCAACCAACAGAGGACCAACCCTTGAGATTATGGAGACTCAAATTAGACCTTATAGGCATGTGATAAGAGAAATAAAATCCATTATGTACTTTCGAGCATCAAGGAGAAAGATTCAATACAAACCAGATAGGTTTGAGCATTGGCTAGCTGAAAAACTTGCTATCTTTGGATGAAATAATCAACTTCAAATGTTCATAGCAGCCAACATGATTACAATTGGAAAGAATCTTTTTGGTGGCATGATACGCATAAGGTTAAGTGTATAGAATGCATACGAGTACAATTCATAAGCAAAATATGCTTTTGAAATGAACTTGACACTCAACAATTGTACCTCCTATTTTTCAGGGCTACATAGAGATAGAACCCAAGATAGAACAACTATGATTTCTCCAAATCTATTGGACCAAATACTTTATAGATTTGTACACATGAATTGAACACTGGTATTAATCATCCAATGTAAAGCTCTGTAGAGAGAGCAGCAGCCTCTACAAGTTCACTGTTGTTGAAGAATATGATGGAGATAGACCCTTGAAGTGTTCCATGACTTTTACAAGTGGATTTTGAATTCAAATGAATGTAGGATTAGTTGTTGAAGAGAATCAATTGATTTTACTATAATCTAGGAAAAGTGAAGATCTAATTTGATCTACTTTTAGGTGGTTGATTGATTCATTGATTGTCAAGCTTAACCACCTCAAATTCGTTGAATTTGAGCTCTATTTTTCTTCTTTTACATGTATAAATCTCTAGGATTTTACATTGGTAAATTACCCATAAAAAACTTTAGAAAAAATACAATATATGATCATAAAGAAAAGAACTTATCAATGGATATTTTTTTATGTATCCAAATGATAGCTTTTTTATGTAGATCGAATCCACCTCAAGCATAGTGTAAGCTTGATGTTCCAATAGATGCCTGTTGGCATACAAGTCATAAGCAGAGCATATAGGCACAAAGGAACAGTCATGCACAACAACAAGGCCCAATCATTTTTTTCATAAACAATTCCCAACTCAAGTATTTTTCATCACTACACACACATTGTAAATCCCGTTTTTGGTGGAATAGACTCCATTTTGTTCAAGTTGAGGAGTCCTCAAGCTTGAGGAGTATTAGAATTAGCTAAATACCAATTTTCATAATTTTTAGACTTTGGTTGAGCCCTCAAATAGGCTCTAGAACCTAATTAATTAACTAGGCCGGACACTAGGTCTGGACAAGGCCAAAGCTACTCAAAAAACTATAAAAAGAGCTAGAGAGCTCATTTTTGGGGGTTGGATTGTTGGTGAATTGAGCTTATGTAAGAGACTTTTTGACTAATGCATTCGTCTCCTTGTTCTTGCCTTGTGTGCACGTGTGTGTATGTGTGTGCATGTTTGTGTGCTTCTCACTCACACACTTGTGCCATCATTTGCTCATAGTCTTCATACTAGTCTTCACGTCTCCACAGATTCACAATTATGAGGTGGATCTCCCCACATTGGTACTTGCCATTGTGCTAGAATGACACCAAATTTGGCGCCGTTGCCGGGGAGAGAGCTTCGAGGACGAGCGTGTGATGGTAAGACGTAGAGTTGAGACATTGGAGTCATAGGTAATATCCTTCCTTTTCCTTATTTTTCTTCATTTTTGCTTCTTTTTGCATCACCATCATCATCCTCACCATCTCCCACCTGCATCTCCATCTTCACAAAAATCTCAGTTTTTGGTCATATTCCACTCCCCACCTCATTTCCCTCATTTCACTTGTGAGAGAGAGCGAGAGAGAGCTTGCATGCTATCAGTTTTTGTGTGTTTTTTGAGCTTTCACTACAGGATCTAGCTGTACCACCATCTCCAGGAGCTTGCACAAGTATGACAGAACTCTGCACAGGTCCCGGGACGACGACCTCTATCTATCGTGACAGATAGAAAAACTTAATATTTTTTGAATGCATGTTTGGCACGATAACCTACACCATGAGAGCACTCCAAATCACTAAAAAATTCTAAAAAATTTGCGTTTTTTCAGTCTATCGTGATAGACACAATCTACCGCGATAGACAGTGTCTATCGTGCCAGACATCGTCTATCGCGACAGACAGCACCCCACGACAGAGGCCGTCTATCACGACAAAAACCATCTATCGTGACAGAGAGGCCCAGGACAGATGACAGACACCCCTCTATCGTGACAGACACCTGTCTATCGCGATAGACAGGAGCCCAAGATAGAGACCATCTATGGCGATAGACACCCGTGTATCGTGACAGACCAAAACCACGACAGACGACATACTCAGTCTATCATGACAGACACCATCTATTGGGACAGACCAAAGCACGACGGACGATAGACCTCATCTATCGAGACAGATAGGCCCACGATAGACGACAGACACCCGTCTATCGCAATAGACACCCGTCTATCACGACAAACAGGAGCCCATGATAAAGACTGTCTATTGCGACACACACCCGTCTATCGTGACAAACAGGACCACGACAAACAACAGACAACGTCTATCACGACAGACACCGTCTACCGCGACAGACCAAACCACGATGGACAATAGACCTCGTCTATCGCGACAGACAGCACCCACGACAGACGATAGACAACGTCTATCGCGATAGACACACATCTATCGCGACAGACAGAGACCCACGATAGACCCCGTCTATCACGACAGACAGCCCCACGCGATAGCTAGTGTCTATCGTGACAGACACCGTCTATCGACATTTTCCGCAAAAAAATAGAGGGGTAATTTTTTGAAAATTTGGGCTAAAAAATGGGCATATTTGCATATTCAATCACCTATACCGTTACAAGGGCCTTAGAACAATGCACTAAACTCCTGAGAGGTCCTGATTGTCTATTTTAACCCCCTAAACCCTGAACTGTCATAACTTTTTCATATGAAATCCATTTTTTGAGCTCTAGGGCTTGTCACAAAGCTCGTGGTGAATACTACACGACCTCAACTATTTTTTTATAAGAATAATGCATTGATCGGGTATTTTGAAGTTGACCCTCTGAGGGGTAGGTACACCAAGGGAGCTCTAGAGGAAATTTTTTGGCAATAGAAAAGGGGGAAAAAAGGGTCATTAAAAGTGTCTGAAATAAATTGTCAGTCAACTAAAGGTGAAAAGTGGAGCTAAACTTGGGATTTTTATAGGATCATCGAGAGCTTTTGGAGAAAGCAAAGCAAGTCGCATTGTGTGCAGGCTTGGGAATGTGTTTCCTGGGCAGACAAGCATAGCAAGGAGGAGCAACTTGAGGTTGGAACATCTCTTAACCCCCTCAGTCCATTCTTAGCATAGGCCAAGTGCGAGTAGTTGTCCAAATTGACTAAGGATACGATAGGAACACTCAAGTTCTAAGAGCCTCTAACTTCTCAAGTCCAAGGATAGGCTAAAGTTCAGTCAAGGGACAACCTAAAGGAAAAGAACTCAAGCTTATTGGACGAAGAACATCAAGTGCGACAAGACAAGAAAACACATACAAAGGAACTAAAAAGGAACAAGTGATTGGTATCAAAGAATCAGCAATGTACAAAGGGCATATGAACCTTAGATCGGGAGACACTTAGGGAGAGACCGTCAAAGTATTAGATCATCCGAGGCTAGTGTCAACCATATAGCCAGATCTTGGGCCCAGCAGTTGAGTGATTACCCCTATGCTCTAGACTTAGAAACTAGTGACTGTGAGATGTCTTATAACATGGAAAGACCTATAGGTAGCTCAGGAGTGGCATACCTAGAAAAAATTGAGGGTCCCTACAAGAGTTAATTGGAATATATCAGGACCAACCGCTTAGGTGCACGCATCTATGAGGATGGCCTGAGAAGATCTGTTGTCCTAATTAAGAACACAGATCAGCCCATTGGACTAGAACACCCTGTAGTCAAGTTTGAAAAATGTTCCTACATACATAAAGAAGGAACAATGTATATGGTCACCAGCCAACCAGAAAGAACAGATGAATTTGGCAACATAATCTCAGAGGTCGAAATAGGTGACATAGAGCAGGGGAACTTAGGAAAAGAACCAAAAAGCCCTCTTGGCAAGTTGGTTCTGACGAGAATAATCAATCCAGAGTTGGTTCCCCAAGACAATAGGAGCATAGAATTGCTCATGAATCGAGAGACAGATGAGGCTTTTTGGAGGTATAAGCCTGAGAAGCCTAATGAAGTAGGAGCACTTACCATCTATGAATTCAAAGATCCTGATAGCCCAGGCAAAGTGACCTACTTAGATGATGCTTCAGAGAGGATCTTTATGGTCTCAGAACATGGAAGACACGCATACACTTGGAAGGGTGAATTTGTTTTTCCCCAACCTCGATCCATGGTGTCTTATGGTCACTAAGGAGCTGGAACATCTCAGGCTCATGGAACACAAAGAGAGAGGAGTAGAGATAGACCCGAGGTGAGCTTTGCTAACCCCCTTGGAAGACAGAGAACAAGGATTGAAATTGATAGAATGGATAGGGAGAGACATAGGGACCCACTGAATCCAAGAAATACAGACGAATTCCCTCTGCCAAGGCCTGGAGAACATGCTAGAACCTTAAGGCCCACACAATTAGTAAAGTCCATCAAGAATTTCTTCGATGGCATAGGAGACCCGTATGACCATGTAGCAGAGTTTAGGCAAGTTTTGAGATCTGAACAAGTGGAAGACTTGTTCACTCAATACAATGCTTTTGGCCTAACACTCAAGAACACTGCATTGACTTGGTTTCAACCACTTCACCAAGATCAGTACAAAAATATAGACCAACTTCTTGAAGCTTTTATCACTGAGTTTTCTAAAAGTGGCATTAGGCATAACACATCTTCCTTGATATACAGCTTCAAGCAAACAACTCAACAGACTGTGAGGCTCGCAGGAAGAAGGTTTAGGCAATACCTAGAGAGATGCCCTGTTCCAGAGTTACCCACTCCAGCCAAACAAGTGGCCTTATTTCTAGACGGATTGTTAAGTACCAAGCTGAGATCATATGTGTACTTGAAGGCCCTAGATCCATAGAAGAATGTGCACGCATGTGCATAGACATTGAGGATAATCTAGGGGAGGAATTAGAGCTCTCAAAGATCTATAAAGATTCAGATAGTTCTACTAGCCTCACTTCCTCACAATCCACATCAATTGAGTATCTAGCAGAAAAGGTAGCCCAGAAATTAGGTGTCTTTAGCAAGCAGATTCCAAGATTTGCCCCAGGAAAATGATGCTACACATGTGGAGGAGACCATATGGCTAGTGTGTGCCCTATCATGGCTCAACCCCAATTGAACCCTAACAGCCAATACTGCACCATAGAAAGATGATACACCAATCACACTGCACAAGACTACCCATATAACAAACAAGTTGTTAGACAAAATTATCCGCAACCATATCCACAACAAGGAAAATACCAGAATCAGTACCCACAACAATAGTATGGTAGGCCCCAGCAACCCTATCAACCTCCCTATCAAGGGCAACAAAGACCTCAACTAGTCCTAGTGTAGCAACCCCCTCCCGCCAATGTGATTTCAGTAAAGTATGCAGCTGCAAAAGAAAATCCAAATAGAGGTTTAGTGCCAGTGACACCATCACTTTCAGAAAGTGACCCAAGTGATCATAGTTTTGACTCTACACATATCGAGAGCCCACAGGCTTACTACATGCAGTCACCGGATCATAGTGAGTCATACTATTATGAAGAGCCGAGTGAACCTAGTTGGGAGCCAGAATATGCGAATGTCATGTACACAAACCCCAACTCTAGACCTCAACCTAGGCAGATAAGACCTCCATTTCCTAGAGGACCATGCTTCCGATGTCTGGGAGATCACCTCATTCGTGATTGCCCTCTACCTGCACCCACACAAACCCAATTTGTGGCAATTCAAGGCTTTTGTCCCAATTGTGGGAAGGAGCACTTGTTACGAGAGTGTCCCAAGAACCCCAACAATATGCCAAAAATTGCTCCTATCAATGTTATTGGCTTAGTGGTAGACTCCGTAGGAAATGTGACATCCATGACCCCGTTGCAAGTCATCACGAGAGCCAGGCACTTAAGCAAAATCAAGACTTAGGCCAGGAAAAGAATGAGGAGGTTAGCGAGACTGAGAGCCAGAATAAGAAGAGGACAAGAGCTTGGAGAGATAGCCATGAACGTATGAAAAGGAAATGGGCAAAGAAGATGAGTGAACTTGAGGAAAGTCTGCGAGAGACCAAGGCCAAAATAATAGAAATCACATCTCAAACGCACTCTCGCACCCCACCTCCAATACCATCCCCATCACCTTCAATTCCTCAACCTTCTAATCCACCACACGTAACCCGCCCACCACCCCGAGTAGGTTCAGTCTTAGCAGATCCCTCTCCCGAGGACATAGATATGATGCTTAGAGCATATCAGGCCAAGATCCAAGAAGGGCCAAATCTAACGAATCATGAAAGATGTTACCCTAGAGCTGACCTAGAGCTTGAACGAACTAAGTTGTGTGCCAAGATGGTGGAATTGGCTCAAGCCATGTTTGAGGCCAGTTGCCTCTTCAATTGCTCTAGCTCCACTAGAACACCATTGCATTTTGATGGTCTATTAGACAGATTGGAGACGATAATTGCAAAGTCTGGAAAACGAGCCAACTCCCAGGCTAAGGAGAGGACAAGTGATAGAATAAGCATTCCTCCCAAGGAAGCGTATGTGCCTAACTCCATTGAACCAGACACCTCTTCTTCTATGAATCGGTATTCACCAGAATTCTTGTGAGAGATTCAGGAAGAGAAATGGGCTAAAGAGAGTGAAGTTCCTCCTCCCATTGAACTTGTGGATGACACAGACGATCAATTCCCACAAGACCTTCCTTCCATTTATGGAGAGCAGGAGGGTGCCCAATCCCAAGAGAGATTAGAGTTCGAGTCTAATTCTTTACAAGAACTACCCCATTTCACAGGCCCATGGGAAGCAAATTCTACATGTATGAGAGCACCCACGGTCATGATAAGAAATGAAGACTCAATCATACCTAGGGACACAGAGGTAGTAAAGAATACTAAAGTGCAGTGCAATCTCACTTTAGAAGAGCTACTCAAGGTTAAGCCTGAATTGTGGAAACATGTATCCAAACAAGTGCCAGACGTAGCAAAACCTCGTTCCCAGGTAGGATCTCATAAAAGAGTGCCGGAAATACCTTTGGACAAGATAGGGGACATGAGCGAAGGAGAACAAGGAAACACCTATCTCCCTATCACTGATCATGGTTACACAATCAAGGCTATTTTGGACTCAGGTGCAGGAGTTGCAATTGCTACCACTTCCCTGTGGAAGCAATGGGGCAAGCCAACACTCAGGCCCACCAGAATGAAGCTACAAATGGCTGATGGTCTTATTGAAAGACCCTTAGGGCTACTAGAGGGAATAACTCTCACCACTTGTGTAGAGTTTGAGCATACTTTTGCTATATGTGATTTTAGCAAAAATCAAGCCTACAAGATGATTCTGGGAAGACCATTCTTGAGACAATTTCAAGTAGTACAGGATTGGGGGACCAATTCTTTATATTTTGCAACATGGGTATAACAACCAAAGTGAATCTCAAAGATTTCTCTCATAGAGACATGCTCCCCATTCAATGGAATCCCATCCATAGAGCCACAGATGATACAGAGTCAGTGCATTCCATAGGATCACGATCCTCATGGATGCATGAAGACACTCACTTATGGATGTGTAAAGTGGCAGAAGAGGAAGAGAAAAGGGAAAAGGCAAGAAAGGTAGGTGCTAAGAAAACTCATAGATCAGTTCAAGACCCAGCCTATGCACCTGTAGTATTTCCTGATGAAGAGTATGAGCCTTATGGTTGGGAAAAAATCTTAGCAACTATGGATGTAGCCATCAATGAAGAGCAGTGGACACCCCATTGTGACGAGGATGGCTATGACATTTCAGTCTTCACAATAGAGCCAATCATGTGTGATCCAATTATTGAAGAATGTGAACCTAGCACTGATGCATTTGAGGATGCAAGTGACTCCGATCTAGAGTCAATCATTATGGACCCACCCTTTTCATCAGATGAGGAATATTTTTACGAAGTAGAAGCTCACCCTCAGAGATACGAAGAAACTACCAATGAAGTGAGATTAACCACACAAGTGACCAGTAACAACGAAGGCAAGAAGAGGAAGAAGAGAGAAGTCACCTTAGAGGAAGAACAATCTTTCTTTGAGGTCCCTGAAAATTTCAAGAAGTATGAAGTTGAAGATAGGAGAGTCAAGATAAAAATGCCTAAACGTGAAGCAGTCATAGGAGAGGCCTATGATAACAAAGAAACTACAAAGAAAATCATAGTGACCATAGAGGAAGGTGAAGAGCGATGCACATACATAGGACACGACCTAAGTGAGGATGAGGAGCAAGAGTTGGTAGCCTTGTTAAGAGAACATAGAGATGTGTTTGCATGGAGTTACAAGGACCTGAAAGGTGTAGACCTTGACATATGCTCACATACGATACCTTAGATGCAAGACCCTCTAAATAGAAGCCATACACATACAATGACAACTATGCTGCCAAGATCAAAGAAGAGATAGATCGCTTGGTTGAAGCTGGATTTATCTATGAAATCGAGCACACTGAATGGGTACCCCCCATTGTAGTGGTGCCCAAAAAGAATGGTAAATTACGTGTATGCATTAACTTGAAAGAGGTTAACGCCGCCACTATCAGAGATAGTTATCCGCTTCCTATCACTGAGCATCTATTAGAAAGGGTAGCAGGCAAGGAACTGTACAACTTCTTAGATGGGTTCTCTGGTTATAATCAAGTAGCCATTGCACTAGAAGATCAGCATAAGTCGGCTTTTGCCATAGAGTGGGGCATATTTGCTTTTCGGGTAATGCCATTTGGGCTTATCAATGCTCCTGCAACCTTTCAAAGACTAATGTGCCATGTATTCAAAGAATCGTTGAGGAAGAATTTGGAAGTCTATGTTGATGATCTTTGTGCTCATTCCAACATTAGACAGACCCATATACCTGAACTGAGACAAATCTTTGATAAATGTAGAGAATATCAAGTCTGCTTGAACCCAGAAAAGTGTGTTTTCATGGTCAGTCAAGGCAAGATTCTAGGACACATAGTGTCAAAGAACAACATATCCACTGACGAAGAGAAAGTGAGAGCTATACCAGAACTACCTAGGCCAAAGAATGTCAAGGAAGTGCAAGCTTTCATGGGGCATTGTGGTTATTAACTACTTTCATACACATGTATGCCATCATTGCAAAGCCTCTATACGGACTTTTGACCAATTTTGAGTGGACTGATGAATGTGAGAAGTCTTTCAATGAGCTTAAACGATGATTATGTTCAGCACCAATCTTGACTACACCGGATTGGAACAAGCCATTCCATGTCCATGTGGATGCATCATATTATGCTATTGCATGTGTACTTGCACAACCTACGGGCAAAGGTAATATGGATCTCCCAATTGCCTATGCTAGTAGATAGTTAAATGCAGCTGAACAAAATTATACCACTACTGAGAGAAGGATTAGGCATGGTATATGTGGTTAAAAAATTTAGACATTATTTGCTTGCAAATAAGTTTAAATTTTTTACTGATCATCAAGCTCTACTTTACTTGGTAAACAAGCCATGCAATACAGGTAGATTAGTAAGATGGTTCCTCTTACTAATGGAATATGATTTTGAGGTAGTGGTGAGGAAAGGCAAGACTCACTTGAGAGCAGATCGTCTCTCAAGGCTCACTTTCGGAGAGGCCCCACAAGGAGTATCAGATGACCTTTTTGATGCTTACTTGTTTAATTTGGAAGTTGTACCATAGTGGCCAAGACCTTAGTGCCAGTACTAACATATGGGCCTAAACATCACCATTTCTATTTGGGTTCCAAAGCGGTCAATGAAGGCTATCCCAATTGCTAGACAGATATAGGTGCCCAAGACCTGCTTACGAGCTCAAATAGCTTCACCTCCATTCGCAAGATCGAATCAACACCCACAAGCACTCTTGGCACAACTCCCAGTGCAAACATCTACTTTCCACACCACTATATCTTCGGTCACACCTAAGAATGTTGGGAAATGGGTACCCAAAAGGTCCCAAATCCAACATAATCCAATCCACAAACCCTTAATGTCATCACCACTAAAAGCTACGATTCCACCATCAAAGTATGGAAACTTAAACCCCGTATCAAACCGCCTGACCAACCCTGGACCTCATGGAGACTCAAATAGACCTCATGGGCATGTGATAAGTACAATAAAATCCACTATGGAATTTGGAGCATCACAGATACATTTGTACATTGACTAGCTAAAAAAACTTGTTATCTTTGGATGAAACAATCAACTTCAAATGCTCATAGCAGCCAACATGATTACAATTGGAAAAATCCTTTTGGAGGAGTGATATGCATAGAGTTCAGTATATAGAATGCACAAGAACACAAATCATAAGAAAAATATGCCTTTGGAATGAACTTGACACTCAACAGTGGTACCTCCTATTTTTCAAGGTTGTAGAGAGATAGACCCCAAGATGGAAAAACTAGTATTTCTAAAAAATCTACTAAAAAAAATCCTTCACAAATTCATACACATAAACTGGGCACTAAAACTTTCCAATGAATGCTCATTCATCCACGTTAGAGCTCTGTAGAGAGAGTACCAGCCTCTGCAAGTTCATTGTTGATGAAGAAGATGATGTAGAGAAATGAAGGACCAAGACAATGATGGTCGAAAGTGTATGTATATTGCTTCCATGTGATGTAAAAGTAATTTGAAATTTTTATATAGACTCTTGAAGTGTTCCACAATGTTTGCAAGTGGAGTTTGAATTCTTATGAAGCTGGCGATTAGTTGTTGAAGAGAATGAATTTACTTTCCTACAATTAAGGAAAAGTGAATATCTAATTTGATCTACTTTTAGGTGATTGATTGATTCTTTGATTGGCAAGCTCAACCATGTCAAATTCATGGAATTTCAGCTCTGATTTTCTTCTTTTACATGTGTAAAGATCTAGCCTTTTACACTGGTAAATTACCCATAAATTTTTTTTGAAAATATACAATAAATGAGCATAAATAAAAGAACTCTTCACTAGATATTTTTTGATGTAATCCAAACGATAGCTTTTTGATGTAGATAAAATCCACCTCAAGCATAGTGTAAGGTTGATGTTCCAATAGATGTCCCTCAAGCTAAAGTATGATTGATTCTTTATTCTCTAATAGGGTGAATACCTGCCATTGATTTGAATCTATAAAGGTTTATTCCATCAAGTGTGTTCGTCATCATATCTGCATGAACTCAAGAACTAGATCCTGAATGTATCTCCTCTGATTCAAATAAATTCCTTCATCTGTGTATATGACATGTATACCTAGGAAGAATGTGAGCTCACCTAAATCATTGATTTTGAACTCCTCTTGCATGTGTCTCTTGATCCTTTGAATGCCATCCACATCATCACCTATCAAAATTATTTCATCTACATATACACATAGATAGATAACCTCATTGTGATTCCTTGTTATGGATAGAGAAGGATCTAAGTTGCTAGGTTTAAACCCTTGATCTTGAAGGTATGTAAGCAACCTATAATTCCAAGCTCTAGGAGCTTGTTTCAATCCATACAATGCTTTCTTAAGTCTGCAAACATAAGATGCATGATTAGGGTTTTCAAAACTTGGAGGTTGTGACATGCATACGCCTTCACATACCATTTACAAATGCATTTTCTACATCAAGTTGGAGGAGTCTTCAATTTCTTACAACAACTAAACTTATTAATGTTCTTATTGTAGTCATCTTTGCAATTGTTGATGATGTTTCCTCATAGTCCATACCATGAGTTTGTGAGCATCCTTTGGCAACTAATCTTGCCTTGTACCTACAAATTGATCCATATAAAATTCTTTTGAGTTTATATACACATTTGCAATCAATCATCTTTTGATTGGGTGACATTGGAACCAAATCCTAAGTATCCATCTCCTTCGATGCATCTATTTCTTCTTTCATGGCCTTTTCCCAACTAGGATTTCCCTTTGCCTCCTCATAGATTCAGGGTTCTTTTGAAATTGATTCTTTTGCCAAGTAGATTGAATGCTTTGTAACAAATACGGAATCATATACATAACTTTCTAATTGTTTCTTCTCCCTTGTTGATCTTCTAGGGGCTTGCTTGGAGCATTGTTAAGTTAAAACTCCTTTTGCCTTGAAGTGTTAAGTTAAAACTCCTTTTGCCTTCGCTACTCGAACACATAGAGACTTCTTGGTTTGCCGCCCAGCCATCGTCCAACCCTCTCTCAGAATGTCACGAGACCCGTTACCCGCTCCATTTCCTCCCTCTTCTACCATATGAGGCATCATCCTCTACTCATGACAAGTGGCATGACTATTCTATTTACCTCCTTACCTAAGGGGTAATTCACAACCATAGACTGAATAATGTGACATTTTCTTCCCCTTAAAAGCATTTTTGTCCTTGAAAATGTAGATGAAATGTCCATAATGGTAGAAGTAAGTGCTCCGACTCCCTTGAACCCCATGTAGTCTATGTACATGGTCATCTCTGCGTGTTGTTTCCCCATATCCTTCCCCTTAAGAAGTCTCATATGAGATCATCTCAGAGGTGGGAAACCTTCTAAGTGGTGCCTACTATCTCCCA
>CM035412.1:97120084-97202584 GCA_020310875.1 Ceratopteris richardii
AGGTGGGTTGATGGATGGACCCACGCTGAGCACTTTCTGGTACATCATCTGGACCAAATTGTGTAGCAAATGTGGGAGGCTTGCCACATTGTCGTTGAATCTCCGCGTTGTAATCGGCCAAAAGTATACAGAATGGCACATATTGGTCATTATTGGTGCCGATCCATCTATGATGAGACATGCTTCTGAAATATTCAGACTTTATGACAGTTTCTTCTAAGTTCGCTAGTGATTGGATCTGAATGGCCACTCGTTCTTCGTGGGTGTCCGCTGTCCTTTCCAGTGTTTGAAGCCACTCGGGTGCTTCCACTTCCAATGTGTCTAGTCCCTCTGAGGTTCGTCGCCCGCCTGGCATTGGCATAGGAACATACGGTGCCTCGTAAGAATCATCTACCTCAATAGGGACTAGCTCTTCTTGCTCTGGTTCTACCACTGGAGATGGCTGCCCCTCGTATGTCAGTAACCTCTTTTGTAATTCTGCTACCTGCTCAGTTAAGGCCTTTACTTCGTCTGAGGTGGAGGTTGATGGGACACTCTTCGGTTGTTCTTCCTGTTCCTTAAGCCTGCTCTGAAGTGTGTCACGCTCTCTTTCCAAGTCATCATGGGCTTCCAGGAGATCTGCATAGCTTTCCAGAATGGTTTTCATCGTCTCCGTGGGAATTGCTTTAAATTGCTCTGGATCTATCTCGTGAGGGGAGCCTTCCATTGCCGCTTCCAGATTCTCTTCATTTTGTTTTTGCAGCCTTTTGTTCTCCTCCAGTGCTGTGGCCATATGTTTTTGCAGTAGCGCCAAGTTGCGTCTGACTCGTAGGTTATCGGCCAGGTATACTTCGAGCAAAGCTTCTAGTTGTTTGACACCTGATTCTGTCGATGGTTGGGGTGCCTCCAATAATGTTTGGTGAGCCTGCTCAAGCGTTGAATAACGTTGATTCACTTCTGCATTTTCCTCTTGTAGAATGTGAAATTGCCTTTGTAAGTTCTGGTGGTGTGTTGTCAGTTGTTGATACCGGCCGTCCAGAGCTCTGTACTCATTCTGGAGCTGATATACACATTGATTTAATGCTAAAAATATGCTATTTACATTAAATAATGCTGGGAGGGGTGAAGATGCAGGGGGAATGGGGGCGGAAGAGGGAGTTGTGAATGATGTTGATGCAAGTGGAGATGTGGGTGGAGGGGGTATGGGAGATGAAGGTGGCATGGGGGGAGGGAGCGGTGCTGTGGCAGGTGATGTTTCCATAGTGTCAATTGTTTGAGTGACAGTGTAGATGGGGATCGTGGGTGGAGTGGATGTGACGTCAGTGAAAAGAGTGGTGAAAGTGGGCATGGTGACTCCCCCGAATTGGATTCCCGGAGAGAGTGGGATACCCATGACAATGGTGGTGGTAGTGGACGTGGTGGTGCTAGTGTCATGTGGTGGAGTGAATTGTGTAGTGCGAGGTGGGGATGGTGGTGACAGTGGTGCTTCCTGATGTTCGTCTGCTTGCGTTGTTTCTCCTGGTGCTGATACATTGATATGAATTTGTTTCCCGGACCTCCTGGGACGAACGGGAACCCTTTTCTCAAATCTGTGAATGTAGGCCATTGCCTCATGGATGGCCTCATCCAATCCTACTGCGTTGGCATGAAGGTTTATGGACTCAATGAACATCTCGTCCACACCTTCCTCAGCTAGCAACTGGTTCATGAGTTTCTTGCCCGATTCCAGTGACATCTTATGCTGTTCTTGAACTAGTTGCATGGTGCGATATAGTCTTTTGATTTGTGCCGAATACGCAGGGGCACTTGCCAGCTCGGAAAGCTCGTCATATTCTTGTTCCTCGTAGGCTTCTTCCTCTTGTTCTGCCTCTTGTTCCTCTACGTCGACTTCTACCTCTTCTGGTCGGGTGGGGGCTGCTGTGGTTGTCTGGGGTTGTGGTTCCTGAGTACGTTCTGTTTCCGTCTCGAGATTAGAATCATAGATCAATCGGGCGACTTCTTCATCCGTGAGATCGTTGAGAGTAAAACCCTGTGGAAATTCCAGATCTGATGGGACGGGTGGAAATACCAGATTAGGTCCATCTGTGCTTGGTCTTGGTAGCCGGATTGTGAATGGCCTAACACGTCGTGTCTGGGGAGGGGTAATTTCGGGTGTAGTGGTGGCTCCCCTTGGTTGAGCACAGGGTAATTGTACTCCCCCCCTCATCTTCTTTGATGGGGGGCCTGCTGCTGATAGTCTTCTCTGGAATTCCTGGGCGCGGGGCCATATGAGTGCCCGCTGAATAGGCACGTCATAGGCCAGACATCGGTAGATTATCTTTGTTAGAGCGCAACATCCATGAAGCACATTTTTCTGCTTCTTGTTCCACCTTTGATGGGTGTAGCTCAGTGATGAGTAGCACCTCCTTTAATGTCAATCCGGGAAGACGTGAGGATGGTATGAAGACCTCGAGCAAGTGGCGGCACAAGTGCGTGAGTGAGAAGCACACAAGCATGCACACACATACACACACACGCGCACACACGGCAAGACAAAGAGAGAGAATCAATGTTCTTTAGATTACTTTCAAAAGCTCTTACAAGTTCGTTTCAATTACAATCTAACCTCAAAAATGAGCTCTCTAGCTCTTTTTATAGTTTTTGGCTAAGTTTTGGCCCTGTCCAGACCTAGTGTCCGGCATAGTTAAAAATTAGGTTCCAGGGCTTATTTGAGGGCTCAAACGATATCTAAAAAATACGAAATTTGGCAGGTAGATACTTCTAATGCTCCTCAAGCTCAAGGACTCCTTGGCTTGCACAAAATGGAGCTACAAAAAGATGAAATGATATTTACAATGGTGCTTAGTGATGATAATCACTTTTAATGGGTGTAGAGGTTTTGAAAGATTAAGGTTGCCTTAGTGCTAAATCTGCGTGAATGTTCATCAGTGCTTCTTTCTGAAGAAAATTGTTGGCCTACTTGCCGGATCGTCGTTGACTGCCTTGTCTGCTTGTGCTATCTCTTTTCTCGGACTCTCTTCTTGTGCTTCCTTGTCTTGTCAGTCCTTCAGCTCCAGCTCCAACACCCCCCCCTCTCTCGCGTCTGTCATCCCTGACAGACCCTTGTTGAGAGGGTTTTTGGATGTAGTACTCGACGACGTCCTACGCTAAATGATGTTCAGCAATTCGCAAACCTTTGGCCAAATCTGTCAGAAGAGCATCCCAGTCTACCGGCCCAGGAACCTCTGGGTGTGGCATACGTAGCTTTTCGGAGTGGAGAGCTTGTTCCACTGCAAACAACTGCAAGAGATGGGATGGTCTGGGAATGAATATCTCGGAGTGATATTCCCAGAATCCCGTGACAAACATCTCTTCGAACGTTTGTTTGAAACAGGCCGGTAGATATTTGATGCGAGCGTGCCATGCATACACAACATTGATCGATGGAGTTGTGCTCATGTCGTATACAAGATCCTGGTTCCCTTCATTAAATCCCAGTGCTGAGAGATGCGGTTCCTTGACATTTTTGAAGGTCCTGAAGGTGACCAGCATAAGTTCGAAAATTTTCAGGCACATCTGAGTCATGATATCAGGAACATTCTTGAAACGGACCCCCCAATGCCGGATCGTTGAAATCATATAGCCAATTGTGGGTGCGCCTTTAGGGGGTGCGAGGTACACGTAATTTAGCCACTTCTCGCATCCTTTAATCGTCAGCACTGTATGTGTGTACTCCGGCCAGGATCTCCTTCGGAACACAGGGCAATAACATGGATTATATTTGATGTACAATGGCATGTTGTTCCATGTTCTTACCATTTCCGGATAGGTTTCGAGCAGTCGAATTCTCCATGTTGGTTGGCGGATATGTCCTTGCTTGGCACTCTCTGGGATGTCATCGGGTGCAAATTGGGTGGCAGAGGTGGGTTCCCTTGAGGTGTGGCGCTTGATCTCCGCATTATAATCCGCCATTAGCACGCAAAAAGGTACATACAGATCATCCGATGGGCCGATCCACCTATGGTGTGAAAGATTCTGAAAATAATCAGATTTTATTACCACCTCTTCCAGTTTTGACATCAATGCGATTTGGACTGCCACCCTGTCATCATGCGTCGTGGCTACTTTCTCTAACTTTTGCATCCATTCCGGTGCCTCGATCTCAATTGTGTCCATTCCCTGTTCTGTGCGCTTACCGCCGGGTGTTAGCATTGGTACATAGGGATCCTCAAATGTTTCTTCTACTTCAATTGGCACCAGGTCGTCAGGCTCGGGGTCTACCAGAGGGGAGGGCTGACGCTCATATTGCCTAACCTTGCTGCATAATTCCTCAAGTTCGGCCCGGAGTTTAATGACCTCTTCAGCTGTTTCTTCTGCGGTTATGCTCGGGCTGGGTTCTGGCTGTCGAGTGGCCAACTGTCTTCGTAACTCATCTCTTTCTTTTTCTAAAGCGGCATGGGCCTCCATTAAGTCTGCATGAGTTTCTAACACCACCTGCATATTCTCAGAGGGTATCGCCTTGAATCGTTCTGGGTCAATCTCTTGTGGGGAACCCTCCATGGCCGCTTCCAGGTTTTCTTCGTTCTGTTTCTGTAATCTCTTATTCTCTTCTAACGCGGTCGACATGTGCTTTCGGAGGAGGCCCAAGTTCCGTCGAAGTTTCAGGTTTTCCGTGATCTGAGAATGGAGCAGCTCGTCCATATGTCGTCGTTCTTCATCATCTGTTTGAGGTGGGTTGGCTTCTAATTGTGCGTATTGCTCCTGTAATGTCACGTGCTGCTGTTCTAATTGCTGCTTCTGCTCTTCAAGATCCCTACATCTTGCTTGGAGATCCTCGTGGCGTTGGAAGAGCCTTGTATGTTGGTCGTCCAAGTGTTGGTAATGTTGCTGGAGTTGGGCCATGCATTGATGCATATTATTAAATAGGTTACCGAGAGGAATAGTATTGAATGCAGAGGGGTAGGGAAAGGGAAAGGGGGTTGTGAATGCAGTACTGGGGACGGGTGAGGGGGGAGGTGGGGGAATGGGAGAGTGTGGGTAAATGGGGGATGGGAGAGGTGCAGAGGTGGGTGATACCTCCATGAAAGTGGGGTTCGTGGTGGGAGTGACTGTGAACATGGGGATTGTGGTAGCGGTGAGGGTTGTGAATGTGTATAGAGGTGTGTGTAATTGTGAACTTCTAGGAAGTGTGCTCGGGGTGGTGAGGTGTACAGTGGTTGTAGTTAGACTTATGTTTTCAGTGGGAGTGGAGTGTGTGGGTTGGCTGATGGTTTGTGCGTTGGTGTGTGCAGTGGTTTCAGAGGTGGTGACAGTGGAGGTTACAGTGGTAGAGGGAGGTGATTGAGGTGGATGTGGGGAAGAAGGTGGCCAGGGAGGTGATGGGGGTGCACTCGATGTGTGGACTTCCTCGATGTCGTGAACAGTGTGTGCCGTGCCAGTGGTTGTGGGGGTGCCTTGTGGTCCTGATCCTAATACATTCATTTGTTTTCCCGCTCGTGGGGGGCGTCTTCCATATCTTCTCTCTGTTCTTCGTGAGTGCACTAGTGCGGTATGCATCGTTTCTGGTACTCCTAAAGCATCTGATATCATTTCCAAGGTGGCACGGTATTGTTCGTCCACACCTTCCTCCTCCAGAATCTGGTTCATGAGAGCTTTACCCGCAGCTAATGAGAGCCTGTGTTGCTCTTGAACTCGGTTCATGGTATCGTAAAGCTTCTTTAATGCGCTAGTGTAGGCGGGGGCACCTTCCAGTACTTGTAGGGTTTCTGGATCGTACTCTTGTTCTTCTGCTTCTGAGTGTCCGCCCTGTGTCTCCCCATGAGCTTCTTCTTCAGTGTCCACGTTGACTACGTCTGGTTGGCTGGGCTGTGCTTGGTCTGGGGCCGTTTGCTGTCCACTGGCTTGCTCTTCTTCAACCTCTGCATTTACAGCTTCTATGATTCTTGCAACTTCTTCGTCAGTTAAGTCCTCTAGAGTGAACCCATGCGGGAACTCCAGATCAGTCGGTACTGGTGGAAATACAAGGTTGGGGCCATCTGTGCTGTGCCTGGGTAGCCTGATAGTAAATGGTTGCACTCGTCGGGGGAGTCTTGGGGTTGTCTCAGGCGTCAGGGTTGCCCCGCGAGCTTGTGCACAAGGCATCTGGACAGTGCCTCGCATCTTCTTTGAGGGAGGCCCTACAGCTGACAATCTGCGTTGAAATTCCTGAGCTCTGGACCAGATCAGAGCCCTTTGCACCGGTACATCATAGGCGAGACATCTGTATACAATTCTTGTGAGTGCACAGCAACCATACAATACAGATCTTTGCTTCTTATACCATCTCTGATGAGCCATATGAATCTGGTCGATAATCCAGTGGGGCATATTGATGGTCAACTCAACAGCATCCGCCAGGTAGAGGCTAAACCAGATCTTTTTGGGAGGCATTGTGAACCTCTCCTGCGCAGGGAAGGCGAAATGTTGCATGACCATACGTAAGTGGATGGCGATCGTGGGTGTCATTGCAACCATGTCCTTCAGCTTCGTCAGATTCCTGTTCTTCATGTTGTCTGGAACCATTGTCTCTTTTTCTATTGGAATGTGCATACCCTGCATGTCGAGTGCTTCTCTTACCAGGTTGATAGTTAAGCGGAAACGCTTCAGCTCGTTGCCCCTTGTGAGTGATGGGAGCACAAAGGAGCTGTATCCTTTCTTGTCTTTGCTGGGGGTGAGGGTGCTAATTAGATATGAGCATCTTAGGAAATCCGGCTTTGGTAGTTGGGACTTGAAGTAGTCATAAAGCCCTGCCTTCTTCCAGATCGGCTTCAGTCCTTCGTTATTCTGTAGCCTTTCAAATTCCCTGGTAAAGAAATGGTATCTGCCCCATCGTCCGTTGAATTCGACTTCGGACTCCCACATATACGTGCCTTCACCCAGGGGGCCAGCAACGTCACTGAACCAATGTGAGGTTTTGCCCACCGGCATTGTGTGACCCTGCGGAGGATTCTGAATTGGTATGGCGTGCAATGCCCGTAATGCCGCTGGTCTTTCCTTTAATTCTTCCTCGACTGGAAGGCTTTCGATGTCTACCACTTGTGGGCTGGTGCCTGCCTGGGAGCTAGTTCCTACTGTATCAGCCATTTTACTTCTTGCTGGCTGCCTCTGTGAGAATATACAAACACGTGTTAATATTGTACAGGACAAGGAAGGACCGTTGTTGTTCCCATCACAATATTAACATGAGGGTCGGGAGCGAATAATGGGTTAGTAAGTGTTCGGTGCACGTGTGTGTAGTTAATGCTTGGGTAATCCTAGGAGACTAATGAAGTTAGCAAGTGGGGATGAATTTACAAATTGGGGTCGGGGGGTTTATTACAGGTCTTAGGCTGCCAAATGCAGTGGATGGGTTTTGCTTTCGGTTTCGTAGAGGCTCTAGAGAGCTTTCTCGGTGTCGCTGTTTGAAAATGAGGCCTTTTAGGAACCCGTGTACAAGTGATTACAAACGTGCTCTTGGGTCTTGGTGCGTTCTTGAGTGTTGAGAACGAGTGAACACTGGTTGTACGCATAGTTGGGTTATGCTGCATAGGTTGTGGCCTTGGCGTAGCTACTTGTGCCCTCAAGCAAGCCTTAGGCACCCAAATTTTTCTTGATTGTGGGCTTGCCTTCATCGACTTCTTGGGCACCCAAATAGATTTTACTTTAGCAGAAGAATTTCTGAAAGACTTCTTATTAGCGTCGTGTTGTTGGTTACTAATAAGAGGCTTTGCCCGTGTAGTTGACGGTGGTGCAACCGGTTGTTTGTCTTTCCGCACCCACACCTGGTTTATTTTCTGGGACATTCTGCTGCGCAGGTACTTTTGATCTCGGACATAGGTAGTACTCTGCTTCTTCTGCCTTTGATCCACCTTTGGTTGCTGCCTCCTTCTGGCCTTTGGAAAAGAAGGGAGTTCCGTTGCATCCCTGACTCCTTTTTTGCAAATATCATTCATCTGCAACACAGGGTTTCGAACAAGAACAGCATGGTCATCTTCATGTGTACCCCTGGAAGGACCAGGAGTCTGTGCCTTTCCTAGTTCCTTGAGTGCTTCATTGTCTAATTCTACTGTAACTCGACTATGATTGACCCAAACCTGGAGAAGTCCACTTCTTAGGTTTAGATTGACTGCTTGGTCATAGATCCAATCTTGACCCAAGACGAGAGGTTCAGTGAGATCCTCATCTTGACACACTAGTACTTTAACTGTCATTGCCTCATCGTGAATGTAGAGGGGAAGTTCCACCTCGCCCATGCAAGGGGTTTCCACGCCTCCCAATCCTATGAGATATGCTTCCACAGGATTGACAAGTAACTGCAACTCTTGACAATAAGACAACTTAACAGCACTAGTGGCTGCACCTGAGTCAATCAAGGCTCTTACGGTCCTTGCACTCTTTCCTTGTCCTATATCTATGGTTATGAAAGGACGTCTATCAATTATTCTATGCGAGCTTGTTCCTGCAACTTCACACATGGCCATGGGATACCCTTGGCCTGCATATTCATTCACTCTAGGCTGATCTCTACCTTGCCTACGTAACTTCATCCTTCTGATGCGTTCTAAAGCTTCTGCTTGAGCTTCTTCTCGAACTGGCTTTTCTTCCTCTTTGCGTTTCTTAGCAGTGTTGAGTCGGCTGAGCATTTCCTCCGTGAGGGGTTCCTGATACAACTTGACTCTGCAACCACTAATATAGTTAGGGAGAACATCACCCTCTAATGTGGCCAGTTGTACTGCTCCACTTGTGGAGATCCTATTGATGATCATAGGTCCGTAGCCTCTCTTTTCTAGCTTCCTCGCGTGTTGTTTTAGTGTATAGACTAAGACTAGATCTCCTGCTTTCAAGCCTTTATCCTTCACATGGGCATCGAAATATGCCTTCTGTCTCTTCTTGGCTGCATATATTCCTGCAGCGGCTCTCAGTCTTGTTTCTCCTAATCGTTCAAGGTCAAAGATCCTAGAGGAGAGCTCATGACCTGTCCATTCATACTCTTGTGCTACTCTCAATGTAGGGATCAAGAAGTCCAAGGGTAGCACAGCGTTTTGGCCAAATACCATCTGAAAGGGGGTGGCTTGGAGTACCGTTTTGTAGGCAACTCGGTATGCCCAAACAGCATGGTGTAGCTGTTTGTCCCAATCAGAGCGTTTTGTGTTCACTAATTTTGTCAGTACATTGCATAAGATCTTATTAGTACTCTCAGCTTGTCCATTAGCTTGAGGGTGATAAGGGGCAGACTTCTTGTGTATTACCAAGAATTCTTGGAGTAGATTTTCAATCACTTCGTTCAAGAAATGAGTGCCTCTATCACTTACAAGCTCTATAGGTAGCCCGTATCTTGTGAATACATTCTCAAACAAGAATTTGGCAGTTGTTTGAGCATCGTTCTTTGTCGTAGCCTTTACCTCTACCCACTTGGTGAGATAATCTGTTGCCACAATGATGTATTCTGCATGAGAACCTTTAGCTGGGGGATTAATAGGACCTACGAAGTCTATTCCCCACTTAGAGAATGCACGTCCACCCATCATAGGTTTCAGCGGCATCTCATCTTTGCGTATAGGATACTGAGTCCTCTGACAGACATCACACCGTTTCACATAGGTATGTGCATCCATGTGAAGGGTAGGCCACCAGAAGCCCGCAAATAGAATTGCCTTGATCACCCGATCTGGTCCAAAGTGTCCTCCTGCTACACCTTGGTGAGCAGTTTCCAAGATCTTGAGATATTCACTTTCATGGACACATAACCTCAGGTAACCATCTTTACCGCGCTTATATAGATTATCACCAATGAGTGAGTAATCCAAGGCTTCTTGTTCTAAACTCCTTTTCCTAGCCAGAGTCATGTCTGGAGGGAATGTGTTTGTCCTCAGGAAGGATACGAGAGGTTCGCTCCAATCTGGCACTATGGATACTTGATAAAGAGTAGCGTGTTCCACAGGTGGTTTAGTGCAGCAGATTGGGCATTCCTTGCACAACTTTTGGACCTCAGCTTCCATAGTTGGCCAATGTACTCCGAGTCTCCTTAGGGTCTGTAACGTTTGTTGCTTTGAATGGTGTTGTTCTAGTGTACCTACATGTGCTAATTGCAACCATTTAGAGTACTCGTCCTCTTCCACGCAGCAAGCCAAGATCCCTTGATCTGTGTGCTTGTACATGCTTCCTGCCATGATGTGGTACTTTTGGGCTTTTACAACTTCTCTATTCCGAGTGTTTATCACTGGATGATTAGGCCCGTATGTCAATACTGGTACCAATGGCTTGGCCCACTGCGGTACAACTTCCAAATTAAACAAGTAGGCATCAGGAAGGTCATCTGACACTCCTTGTGGGGCTTCTCCCGATGTGAGCCTAGAGAGATGATCGGCTCTCAAATGAGTCCTACCTTTCCTTACCACAACTTCAAAATCATATTCCATTAGCAAGAGAAACCATCTCACTAATCTTCCTGTATTGCATGGCTTGTTTACGAGATATAACAATGCCTGATGATCAGTAAAAAATTTAAACTTATTTGCAAGCAACTAGTGTCTAAATTTCTTAACTGCATATACCATGCCTAATCCTTCTCGCTCTGTAGTGGTGTAATTCCCTTCAGCCGCATTCAATTGTCTACTGGCATAGGCAATTGGAAGATCCATATTACCTTCACCAGTAGGTTGTGCAAGCACACATCCAATGGCATAATTGGATGCATCCACGTGAACATGGAATGGTTTATTCCAATCTGGTGTGGTCAAGATTGGTGCTGAACATAATCTTCGTTTAAGCTCTTGGAAGGAACTCTCACATTCATCCGTCCACTCAAAGTTAGTCAGAAGTCCATACATGGGCTTTGCAATGACCGCATACATGTGTATAAATCGTCTGTAATAGCCACAATGTCCCATGAAAGCTTGTACTTCCTTGACATTCTTTGGCCTAGGTAGCTCTGCTATGGCTCTCACCTTTTCTTCGTCGGTAGATATGCCATTCTTTGACACTATGTGTCCTAGAATCTTGCCTTGCCTGACTATAAAAACACACTTTTCTGGGTTCAGGCAGACTTGATATTCTCTACATTTGTCAAAGATTTGTCTGAGTTCAGGGATATGGGTTTGTCTAATGTTGGAATGAGCACAAAGATCATCAATGTAGACTTCTAAACTCTTCCTCAGGAACTCATTAAACACATGGCACATCAGCCTCTGGAAGGTAGCTGGTGCATTGGTAAGCCCAAATGGCATTACTCTAAAAGCGAAAATGCCCCATTCTGTGGCAAAGGCAGTCTTATGCTGATCCTCTGGAGCTATGGCTACTTGATTGTAGCCCGAAAATCCATCAAGGAAGCTGTACACTTCCTTGCCCGCCACTCTTTCTAAGAGATGTTCTGTGATGGGAAGCGGATAGTTATCTCGAATCGTGGCGGCATTAACCTTTTTCAAGTTAATGCACACACGCAACTTGCCATTCTTCTTGGGCACCACTACGATGGGGGATACCCACTCCGTGTGCTCAATTTCATAGATAAATCCAGCTTCGACCAGTCTATCTATCTCTTCTTTGATCTTAGCAACGTAATTATCGTTATATGTATAAGGCTTTTGCTTAGAGGGTTTAGCGTCTGAAGTCATAGGAATGGTGTGTGAGCATATGTCAGGTTCAACACCTTTCAAATCCTTGTAACTCCAAGCGAATACATCTCTGTATTCTCTTAGCAAGGCAATCAATTCGTACTCTTATTCTTCTGTTAGGTCATGGCCTATGTACGTACATCTCTCCTCTCCTTCTTCTAGGGCCACTACGATTTTCTTGGTAGTTTCTTTGTTATCATAGGCCTCTCCTGATTGTGCCTCTCGTTTAGGCATTCTAATCATGACTCTCCTGTCATCTATCTCATACTTCTTAAAATTTTCTGGGACCTCAAACAAAGATTCTTCCTCTTTTGGTGAGGCTTCTCTCATCTTTCGTTTCTTTCCTTCTTCGGTCGGGGTCATATGCGTTGCTAATCTTACATCATTTGTAACCTCTCCATGCCTCTGGGGTTGAAATTCTACTTCATGGAAGTATTCTTCATCTGATGCAAATGGTGGGTCCATAATGATTGACTCTAGATCGGAGTCACTTGCATCCTCAAATGCATCAGGGCTAGGTTCGCATTCTTCTAGAACTGCCTCTCCCATGATTGGCTCTATGGAGAAGACTGAAATGTCATAGCCATCCTCATCACAGTGAGGTGTCCATTGTTCTTCATTGATGGCTACGTCCATTGTTGCTAAAATTTCTGCCCAGCCATGGGGTTCAAATTCCTCGTCAGGGAAAACTACAGGTACATAGGCTGGGTCTTGAATGGGTCTATGGGTTTCGTTTGCACCTATTTCTCTGGCTTTCTCTCTCTTCTCTTCTTCTACTGCTACCTTGCACATCCATAAGTGAGTGTCTTCATGCATCCACGAGGATCCAGACCCTATGGAATGCACAGATTCCGTATCATCTTTAGCTCTATGGATGGGATTCCACTGGATAGGAGGTACATCCCTATGAGAGTAGTCCTTGAGATTGACTTTGGTCGTAACGCCCAAGTGTTGCAAATACAAGGAGTTGGTTCCCCAATCCTGTACCACTTGCAACTGTCGCATAAATGGTCTTCCCAAAATCATCTCATAGGCATGATTTTTGCTGAAGTCACATATAGCAAAGCTATGCTCAAACTCAACACCACAAGTGGTGAGAGTTATTCCTTCTAGCAATCCTAAGGGTTTCTCAATATGACCATCGGCCATCTGCAATTTCATCCTCGTTGGTCTGAGTGCTGGCTTGCCCCAACGCTTCCATAAGGAGGTGGTGGCAATTGCAACTCCTGCACCTGAGTCCAAAATTGCCTTGGTGGTGTACTCCTGGTAGGTGATGGGAAGATAGGTGTTCCCTTCTTCACCTTCACACATATCTCCTATCTTATCCAAGGGAATTTCTGGCACTGTCCTATGGGATCCTACCCGGGAACGAGGTTTGGCAACTTCAGTTACCTGACTGGCTACATATTTTTGCGCTTCTGGTCTATCCTTAGGCAGTTCTTCCAAAGTGAGATCGCGCTGCACCTTGGTGTTCTTTACTATCTCCGTGTTCCTAGGTATGACTGAGTCGTCGTTCCTTACCATGACTGTGGGTGCTCTCATACATGTGGACTTTGCTTCCCATGGGCCTGTGAAGTGGGGTAGCTCCTGTATGGAATTAGACTCAAAGTCCAATCTCTCGTGAGACTGAGCGCTCTCATGTTCCTCGTAAATAGATGGAATGTCTTGTGGGAATTGGTCGTGTGCATCATCCACAAGTTCAAAAGGAGGGGCGACCTCACTTTCGTTATCCCATTTGTCTTCTTGAATCTCTCGTAGGAAGTCTGGTGCAAACCAATTCATAGAAGAAGAAGTGTCTGGCTCCGTAGAATTAGGCACATAAGCAACCTGGGAAGGAGGGCTTATTCTATCGTTGGCTCTCTCCTCGCTCCCATAGATGGCTGGAGCACAAGCTTCTTGGGGAGGACTACTTATTCTATTACCTTTCCGAACAGGCTCATACGCTCTCTGAGAGGGAATGTAGGTCACCTGTGGAGGTTCGTAAGCTTTCGAGGGAGGCTCATGTGACTTTTGGGGGGGAAGATAAGCTTCTTGAGGAGGCACATGGGCTTCCTGAAGAGGCTGGCTTATCCGTTCTCTCGCCCTTTCCTTTCTTTGAGGGGCAAGTTCCTTCTCTGATTGTGCAATTAGCCTCTCTATTCTTTCTAGCAGTCCATCAAAATGTAACTGCGTCTTAGCTGAGCTAGAGATATTAAAGAGGCGGCTAGCTTCGAACATGGCTTGAGCCAATTCCACCATCTTAGCACAAATTTTAGTTCGTTCAAGCTCTAGTTCGGCTCTAGGGTAACATTTTTCATGATCAGTTATGGTTGGCCCTTCTTGGATTCTGGCCTGATATGCTTTCAGCATCATGTTCAGGTCTTCGGGAGTGGGATCAGCTAGGACTGATCCTACTCTAGGGGGTGGTGGGATTTGATGAGGCGGTGGGGGAGATGGTGGGTCGGATGGAGATGGGAGTGGTGGTGGTGGAGTAGTGTGAGAGGGAGTTTGAGTTGTGAGTTCGGTTATTCTAGCTCTTGTTTCCCTTACGCTTTCCTCGAGTTCACTCATCTTTTTAGCCCATTGTCTTTTCATTCTTTCTCGACTATCTTTCCACGCTCTAGTCCTTTTCTTTGTCACGCTCTCGGTTTCACTAGCCTCTGGGCCCTTTTCCTGGCTTGCCTCTTGGTTTTGCTGCAATGCCTGAGCTCTAGTGACTACCTGTACTGGTGCAGTGGAAGTGACACTTCCTGAGGAGTCTACCACTAACCCAACAACGTTGATAGGGGTGATTTTTGGCATGTTATTGGGGTTCTTTGGGCAATCTCGTAAGAGATGCTCTTTTCCACAATCTTGGCAAAAGCCTTGGATCGTCACGGACTGTTTTTGTGTAGGTGGAGGTAAGGGACAATCACGAATGAAGTGATCTCCCTGACATCGGTAGCATGGTCCTCTAGGAAATGGTGGTCGTACCTGCCTAGGTTGAGGCCTAGGGTTGGGGTTTGCATACATGAAGTTTGTGTAATCCGACTCCCAACTAGGTTCACTTGGTTCTTCACTATAGTAGGACTCACCATGTTCTGGAGACTGCATATAGTAAGCCTGGGGACTATCAACATGTGTAGAATCAAAGCTATGGTCACTCGGGTCACTTTCTGAGATCAATGGGGTTACTGGTACTATGGCCCTATTCAGGTTTTCTTCTGCAACAGCATACTTTACTGGAATCACGTTAGCGGGGTTTGGAGGCTGTTGAGCTAGCACCGGTTGGGGTCTCTGTTGGTTTTGATATGGTTGCTGATAGGGTTGCTGTGGCCTGCCAAATGGCTGTGGAGGGTACTGGTTCTGGTATCTTCCCTGTTGAGGGTATGGCTGAGGGTAGGATTGCCTGTTGTATGGGCAATCTTGCGCAGTGTGATTGGTGTACTTCCGTTCTATAGTGCAGTACTGGCTACTGGGATTAACTTGAGGTTGAGCCATAATGGGACAGACGTTCGCCATGTGGTCGCCACCACACGTATAGCATCTTTTCACAGGGGCAAACCTCGGAATTTGTTTGCTGGACACGCCTAGTTTTTGTGCCACTTTCTCTGCGAGTTCCTCAATTGATGTGGATTGCGTGGAAGAGTGACTAGATGCACTATCCGAATCTTTGTAGATTTTGGAAAGCTCTAGTTCTTCCCCTAGGTTATCTTCAATGTCAATGCACATGCGTACACACTCTTCTATAGTCCTAGGGTCTTTCAGGTACACATAGGATCTCAATTTCGTACTCAGCAATCCATCAAGGAATAAGGCTACTTGTTTAGCAGATGTGGGTAGCTCCGAGATAGGGCACCTTTCAAGATATTGTCTAAATCTTCTTCCGGCCAATCTGACAGTCTCTTGGGGGGTCTGTTTTAAGCTGTGAATCAATGAGGAGGTATTGTGTCTTATGCCGCTCTTAGAGAACTCTACAATGAAAGCCTCTAGGAGTTGGTCTATGCACCTGAACTGCCGCTCATCCAATGGCTGAAACCATGTAACTGCCGTGTTCCTCAGGGTTAGACCGAAGGCATTGTACTGCGTGAATAGATCCTCAACTTGTTCAGCTCTCAAGACTTGCTTGAACTCCGCCACATGATCATAGGGATCTCCTGTGCCGTCAAAGTAATTCTTCATGGACTTAACTAGCTGGGTGGGTCTCAAAGTTCTTGTGTGCTCTCTAGGCCTCGGCAGAGGGAATCCATCTACATTTCTTTGGTTCCTGTGGGCTCTAAGCATCTCTGGTTCTACCCTATTCGTCTCCGTTCTTGTTCTTTCTCTGCCCACTAGGTTGGCAAAACTTACTTCTGGTCTATCTCTACTTCTATCTCTTTGCGTACCATGAGCTTGGGATGTTCCAGCTCCAGGGTGACCATAGGATACATTTGATCTTGGTTGGGGAAAAACAAATTCACCCTTCCAAGTGTAAGCATGCCTATCATTTTCCGTAACCGCAAAGATCCGTTCTGAAGCATGATCTAAGTAGGTCACTCTGCCTGGGCTATCCGGATCCTTAAACTCATAGATCATGATATTTCCTATGTCCGTTGGCTGATTAGATTTATACCTCCAAAAGGCTTCGTCAGTTTCTCGATTGAGGAGCAACTCTATGCTTTTGTTGTCTTGGGGAACCCACTCAGGTGTGATGATCCTAGTGAGAACAGATTTGCCTCGAGGGGTTCTAGGTCCTACACCTATGTTTCCTTGTTCCAAGTCACCTAAGTCCGCTTCGGGGATTACATTCCCAAATTCATCTGTCCTATCTGGGTGACTGGTGACTACGTATATGGTTCCTTCTTTGTCCAGGTATGCATCGCTTTCAAACTTGACCGCTGGGTGCTCTAGTCCAATGGATTGATCAGGATTTTTAATCTGGACCACGGATCTTCCTAGGCCGTCCTCATAGATGCTGGCACCTAATCGGTTGGTCCTATGGTATTCCAGCTGTGTTTTGTAAGGGCCTTCTACCCTGTACAAATAAGGCACTCCTGAACTTCCCGTAGGTCTGTCCATGCCTTGAGACATCTCTGACTCACTGGTCTCAGAGCTAGGGTAGTACGAGTGGTGACTCAATTGCTGGGCCCAAGACCTAGCAGTGTGGTTAACACTAGCCTCTGAAGATCTAAGGCTTTGTCTCTCCCTTGCTAGATGTCGTCCCGATCTAAGGTTCATATGCCTAACTAAGTAGCCCAATTCTTTGCCCAGAGTACAACCTCGTTGCCGATCAATTGGTATCAGTCACTTGATTCTTTTTAGTTATTTCTCGTGTTCAAGGTCTTGTCTGATATTACGTCGTCAGGAATACTTGAATGTTCTTCGTGCTTTCAGGTTGATCGTTCCACGTTAGGTTCTTTTCCTTTATGTTATCGACAGTACAGAGATTAAGTTTTTAGCTTGAACTTGAGTTTTTAGGTAATCTTCAACTTGATAACTGCCTATCGTCGCTCTGACTTACTCCTACCTCTCGTCGTCTTAGCTTAGACTATGAATTGACAAAGGGAGTTGAGAATTTCTAACCTTTTATTTCCTGCTTGGTTGCCCTTGAGTGCTCAGGAAATGTGTTCCCAAGCTCGCACTTACACTTGCTTAAAACGCCTTTCGATGCCCTCAATAGATCTGTAAAAGTTCCAAAGTTAGCTTGAAGATTTAAATTCTAAAGATAGAACCACTGTTTTTCATTCCTGTAGCACAAACACAAACTTGTATAGTGATTTTCAAGAAAACAATCCTAAGGACCCTTGACTTTGATCCCCCTTGATATGGTCAACTTCAAAATACACTATCTGAAAATCAACGAATTATCTTTATAAAAAACAGTTGAGGGCGTGTAGTATATGCCACGAGCTTTCCGACAAGCCCAAGAGCTCAAAAAATGGATTTCGTATGGAAAAGTTATGACTGTTCAGGGTTTAGGGGGTTAAAACAGGATTCAAACTGGCTGACAGATCCTAGAGTTTTCTCCCAATTCACCAGTGTAGGAACCTCAAAGATGCTAATGGATTGACTATTGTGCCCAAAATTATCCCAAAAATCAAACCCTAATTTTTGGCCGAAAAGCCTGTCAATCGCGATCGACAGGTCTGTCAATCGCGATTAACAGAGGTGTCCGTCGGGGCTGTCAATCGCGATCGACGGTGTCAATCGCGATCGACAGAGTCGATCGTGGCTGTCAATCGCGATCGACAGTATCAATCGCGATCGACACGTTTTCCGGATTTTTCACCGAGATTTCAGTCAATCGGGGGCCTATCAGTCGCGATGGACACGTGGCTACGCGTAAAAGTCAATCAATCGTGGAATTTCAGTCAATCGCGATCGACGGTATCAATCGCGATTGACAGGTCCTACGTGGCAGTCAGTCGATCGTGGAGGTCTGTCGGTCGCGATTGACAGGGTCTGTCGGTCGCGATTGACAGGGTCTGTCGGTCGCGATTGACAGGGTCTCTCGGTCGCGATTGACAGAGGCTGTCGGTCGCGATTGACAGAAAACCTCGGAATTTTTCTACTGTTTTTAGTGTTTTGGAATGTGCTCCTTGTGCTTGTGCTAATGGTGCACTCACTTTTGTGAAAAGCCAAAAATTTCTGTCAGTCGCGATCGACAGAAGCCTGCGACCGCGAGACAGTTTCTTCGAATTTCGTACCTGCGCGCAGCGTGCTGGGGATGATGATGATGGCAGTACCTGCAAGAATCACAACAACATGCAAAAACAGTGCAAGCAATATCGCTCTCTCGCTCTCTCTCACAAGTGGAATGGAGGAAATGAGGTGGAGATGGTGATATGATCAAAACTGAAAATTTTCGCGATGATGGAGATGGAGGTGGGAGATGGTGATGATGATGATGGTGATGAAGATGGTGAAGAAAGTAAAAGAAATTCAATGAGAGTGAAGAAAATACCTACAACTCCAACGCGTCAACTCTACGTCTTACCATCACACGCTCGTCCTCAAAGCTCGATCCCCGGCAACGGCGCCAAAATTTGGTGTAGCTCAGTGATGAGTAGCACCTCCTTTAATGTCAATCCGGGAAGACGTGAGGATGGTATGAAGACCTCGAGCAAGTGGCGGCACAAGTGCGTGAGTGAGAAGCACACAAGCATGCACACACATACACACACACGCGCACACACGGCAAGACAAAGAGAGAGAATCAATGGAGTTCTTTAGATTACTTTCAAAAGCTCTTACAAGTTCGTTTCAATTACAATCTAACCTCAAAAATGAGCTCTCTAGCTCTTTTTATAGTTTTTGGCTAAGTTTTGGCCCTGTCCAGACCTAGTGTCCGGCCTAGTTAAAAATTAGGTTCCAGGGCTTATTTGAGGGCTCAAACGATATCTAAAAAATACGAAATTTGGCAGGTAGATACTTCTAATGCTCCTCAAGCTCAAGGACTCCTTGGCTTGCACAAAATGGAGCTACAAAAAGATGAAATGATATTTACAATGGTGCTTAGTGATGATAATCACTTTTAATGGGTGTAGAGGTTTTGAAAGATTAAGGTTGCCTTAGTGCTAAATCTGCGTGAATGTTCATCAGTGCTTCTTTCTGAAGAAAATTGTTGGCCTACTTGCCGGATCGTCGTTGACTGCCTTGTCTGCTTGTGCTATCTCTTTTCTCGGACTCTCTTCTTGTGCTTCCTTGTCTTGTCAGTCCTTCAGCTCCAGCTCCAACAATGGGCTAGGTGGATCTGATCTATGATCCAGTGTGGCACATTGATGGGAAGGCTTTTTGTCTCTGCTAGATACAAGCTGAACCATATTTTCTTCGGGGGCATTGTGAATCGTTCCTGGGCGGGGAAAGCAAAATGTTGCATGATGGTCCGCAGGTGAAGCGCAATGGTAGGTGTCATCGCTACCATATCCTTCAACTTATTAAGATCTTTGTGTTTCATTCGACCTGGAACCATGGTTTCCTTTTCCGTGGGGATGTGCATGCCATACATACCCAATGCTTCTCTTACCAGATTGAGGGTCAACTTGAATCTTTTAAGCTCATGACCCGGCAGCAGTGATGGCAACACAAAGGTGCTGTCGCCTCCCTTGGCCCTGCTTGGGGTGATGGTACTGATAAGATATGAACATCGTAAGAAATCCGGCTTTGGTAAGTGGGCCCTGAAATAACTGTCCACACCCGCTTTGATCCAAACTGATCGCATGACTTCGGCATTTTGATAGCTTTCAAACTCGCGCGTGAAAAAGTGGTATCGACCCCATTTGCCATTAAATTCCAATTCTGCTTCCCAGAAATAGGTTCCATCGCCCAATGGCCCAGCGACATCACTGAACCAATGCGCGTGCTTACCTACTTGAGAAGTGTGCCCTTGAGGAGGATCCTGAATGGGGAGCACATGCACGGCTTGAAGTTCTTGCGGCCTTGCGGTGAGATGTGGCTCGAGGAGGAGTGTTTCTATGTCCACAATCTGTGCACCAGATCCGGCTTGAGAACTGGCACCTACTGCTTCTGCCATGGCCCTGCTTGCTGGTTGGTTCTGTGAGAATATAGAACCATGTGTTAACATCGTAGTGGACAGAATAAATCCGTTGTTGTCCCC
Source organism: Ceratopteris richardii (assembly GCA_020310875.1). Lineage (NCBI taxonomy): Eukaryota > Viridiplantae > Streptophyta > Polypodiopsida > Polypodiales > Pteridaceae > Ceratopteris > Ceratopteris richardii. Next base: position 97,140,227 of record CM035412.1, read on the forward strand.
GTTACAACATTAACATAAGGTAGATGGTGAGTTAGTGGTTAGTAAGTGCACGAAGACAGTGTGTGTAGTTAATGCTTGGGTAGTCCTAGGAGACTAATGAAGTTAGTAAGTGGGGATGAATTTACAAATTGGGGTCGGGGGGTTTATTACAGGTCTTAGGCTGCCAGATGCAGTGGATGGGCTTTGTTCTTGGTTTCGTAGAGACTCTAGGGAGCTTTATAGGTGTATCGACTTGAAAATGAGGCTTTTTAGGGACCCATTTACAAGCGATTCTGTTTGTGCTCATGGGCCTTGGTGTGTTCCTGGGTGTTGAAAACGAGTTAATGCTGGCTGTGCGAATGAATGGGTTACGCTGTATGGGTTGTGGCCTCGGCGTAGCTATTTGCGCCCGCAAGCAAGCCTTAGGCACCCAAATTTGTCTTGATTGTGGGCTAGCCTTCATCGACTTCTTGGGCACCCAAATAGATTTCACGTTAGCCGAAGAATTTCTGAAAGACTTCTTATTAGTATCGTGTTGTTGGTGACTAATAAGAGGCTTTGCCCGTGTGGTTGGCTTGAGTGCAGCCGGGTGTTCGCCTTTCCGCACCCACGCTTGTTTCACTTGCTGGGACATTTTGCTGCGCAGGTACTTTTGATCTCTGACATAGGAAGTACTCTGCTTCTTCTGCCTTTGATCCACCTTTGGTTGCTGCCTCCTTCTAGCCTTTGGAAAAGAAGGGAGTTCCGTTTCATCCCTGACTCCTTTTTTGAGAATATCATTCCTCTGCAACACATAGTTTTGGACAAGAACAGCATGGTCATCTTCATGTGTACTCCTGGAAGGACCAGGAGTCTGTGCCTTTCCTAGTTCTTTGAGTGCTCCATTATCTAATTCTACTGTGATTCGACTATGATTGACCCATACCTGAAGAAGTCCACTTCTTAGGTTTAAGTTGACTGCTTGGTCATAGATCCAGTCTTGACCCAAGACAAGGGGTTCAATGAGATCCTCGTCTTGACACACTAGTACTTTAACTGTCATTGCCTCATCATGAATGTAGAGGGGAAGTTCCACCTCGCCCATGCAAGGGGTTTCCACGCCTCCCAATCCTATGAGATATGCTTCCATAGGGTTGACAGTTAATTGCAACTCTTGACAGTAAGACAATTTAACAGCACTAGTGGCTGCACCTGAGTCAATCAAGGCTCTTACGGTCCTTGCACTCTTTCCTTGTCCTATATCTAAGGTTACGAAAGGATGTCGATCAGTTATCCTATGTGAGCTTGTTCCTGCGACTTCACACATTGCCATATGATATCCTTGATCTGCATAGTTATTTGTTCTAGGCTGATCTCTACCTTGCCTTCGTAATTTATTCCTTCTGATGCGTTCTAAAGCTTCTGCTTGAGCTTCTTCTCTAATTCGCTTTTCTTCCTCTTTGCGTTTCTTAGCAGTGTTGAGTCGGCTGAGCATTTCCTCCGTGAGGGGTTCCTGATACAACTTGACTCTGCAACCGCTAATATAGTTTGGGAGAACATCACCCTCTAACGTGGCTAGTTGTACTGCTCCACTCGTGGAGATCCTATTGATGATCATAGGTCCGTAGCCTCTCTTTTCTAGCTTCCTCGCGTGTTGTTTCAGTGTATAGACTAAGACTAGATCTCCTGCTTTCAAGCCTTTATCCTTCACATGGGCATCGAAGTATGCCTTCTGTCTCTTCTTGGCTGCATATATTCCTGCAGCGGCTCTCAGTCTTGTTTCCCCTAATCGTTCAAGGTCAAAGATCCTAGAGGAGAGCTCATGACCTGTCCATTCGTGCTCTTGTGCTACTTTCAACGTAGGTATTAAGAAGTCCAAGGGTAGCACAGCGTTTTGGCCAAATACCATCTGAAAGGGGGTGGCTTGGAGTACCGTTTTGTAGGCAACTCGGTATGCCCAAACAGCATGGTGTAGCTGTTTGTCCCAATCAGAGCGTTTAGTGTTCACTAATTTTGTCAGTACATTGCATAAGATCTTATTGGTGCTCTCAGCTTGTCCATTAGCTTGAGGGTGATAAGGGGCAGATTTCTTATGTATTACTAAGAATTCTTGGAGTAGATTCTCAATCACTTCGTTCAAGAAGTGAGTGCCTCTATCACTTACAAGCTCTATAGGTAGCCCATATCTTGTGAATACATTCTCAAACAAGAATTTGGCAGTTGTTTGAGCATCGTTCTTCGTCGTGGCTTTTACCTCTACCCACTTAGTTAGATAGTCTGTTGCAACAATAATGTATTCCGCATGAGAACCCTTAGCTGGGGGATTAATAGGACCTACGAAGTCTATTCCCCACTTAGAGAATGCACGTCCACCCATCATAGGTTTCAGTGGCATCTCATCTTTACGTATAGGATACTGAGTCCTCTGACAGACATCACACCGTTTCACATAGGTATGTGCATCCATGTGAAGGGTAGGCCACCAGAAGCCCGCAAATAGTATTGCCTTGATCACCCGATCCGGTCCAAAGTGTCCTCCTGCTACACCTTGGTGAGCAGTTTCCAAGATCTTAAGATATTCGCTTTCATGGACACATAGCCTCAAGTAACCATCTTTACCACGCTTGTATAGATTATCACCAATGAGTGAGTAATCCTGGGATTCTTGTTCTAAACTCCTTTTCCTAGCCAGAGTCATGTCTGGAGGGAATGTGTTTGTCCTCAGGAAGGATACTAGAGGTTCACTCCAATCTGGCACTATGGACACTTGATAAAGAGTGGCGTGTTCCACAGGTGGTTTATTACAACAGATTGGGCATTCCTTGCACAACTTTTGGACATCAGCTTCCATAGTTGGCCAATGCACTCCGAGTCTCTTTAGAGTCTGTAAAGTTCGTTGCTTTGAGTAGTGTTGCTCTAACGCACCTACATGTGCTAATTGCAACCATTTAGCGTACTCATCCTCTTCTACGCAACAAGCCAAGATCCCTTGATCTGTGTGCTTGTACATGCTTCCTGCCATGATGTGGTACTTTTGGGCTTTAACAACCTCTCTATTCTGTGTGTTCACCATTGGATGATTAGGCCCGTACGTCAATACTGGCACCAATGGCTTAGCCCACTGCGGCACCACTTCCAAATTAAACAAGTAAGCATCAGGAAGGTCATCTGACACTCCTTGTGGAGCTTCTCCCGATGTGAGCCTAGAAAGATGATCAGCTCTCAAATGAGTCCTGCCTTTTCTTACCACAACCTCAAAATCATATTCCATTAGCAAGAGAAACCATCTCACTAATCTTCCTGTATTGCACGGCTTGTTTACGAGGTATAGCAATGCTTGATGATCCGTAAAAAATTTGAACTTATTTGCAAGCAAATAGTGTCTAAATTTCTTAACTGCATATACCATGCCTAAGCCTTCTCTCTCCGTAGTGGTGTAATTTCGTTCAGCAGCATTCAATTGTCTACTGGCATAGGCAATTGGAAGATCCATATTACCTTCACCAGTAGGTTGTGCAAGCACACATCCAATAGCATAATTGGATGCATCCACGTGAACATGGAATGGCTTATTCCAATCTGGTGTGGTCAAGATTGGTGCTGAACATAATCTTCGTTTAAGCTACTGGAAGGAATTCTCACATTCATCCGTCCACTCAAAGTTAGTCAGGAGTCCGTACATGGGCTTTGCAATGACAGCATACATGTGTATAAATCGTCGGTAATAACCACAATGCCCCATGAAAGCTTGTACTTCCTTGACATTCTTTGGCCTAGGTAGCTCTGCTATGGCTCTCACTTTCTCTTCATCAGTGGATATGCCATTCTTTGACACTATGTGTCCTAGAATCTTGCCTTGCCTGACCATAAAAACGCACTTTTCTGGGTTCAGGCAAACTTGATATTCTCTACATTTGTCAAAGATTTGTCTGAGTTCAGGGATATGGGTTTGTCTAATGTTGGAATGAGCACAAAGATCATCAACGTAGACTTCTAAGTTTTTCCTCAGGAACTCTTTAAATACATGGCACATCAGCCTTTGGAAGGTAGCTGGTGCATTGGTAAGCCCAAATGGCATTACTCTAAAAGCGAAAATGCCCCATTCTGTGGCAAAGGCTGTCTTATGCTGATCCTCCGGAGCTATGGCTACTTGATTGTAACCCGAAAATCCATCAAGGAAGCTGTACACTTCCTTGCCTGCCACTCTTTCTAAGAGATGTTCTGTGATGGGAAGCGGATAGTTATCTCGAATCGTGGCTGCATTAACCTTTTTCAAGTTAATACACACACGCAGTTTGCCATTCTTCTTGGGCACCACTACGATGGGGGATACCCATTCAGTGTGCTCAATTTCATAGATAAATCCAGCTTCAACCAGTCTATCTATCTCTTCTTTGATCTTAGCAGCGTAATTATCGTTATATGTATAGGGCTTTTGCTTAGAGGGTTTGGCATCTGAAGTCATGGGGATGGTGTGTGAGCATATGTCCGGGTCAACACCTTTCAAATCCTTGTAACTCCAAGCGAATACATCTCTGTATTCTCTTAGCAAGGCAATTAACACATGCTCTTCTTCCTCTGTTAGGTCATGGCCTATGTATGTGCATCTCTCCTCTCCTTCTTCTAGGGCCACTACTATCTTCTTGGTGGTTTCTTTGTTATCATAGGCCTCTCCTGATTGTGCCTCTCGTTTCGGCATTCTGATCATGACTCTCCTGTCGTCTATCTCATACTTCTTAAAATTTTCTGGGACCTCAAACAAAGATTCTTCCTCCTCTGGTGAGACTTCTCTCTTCTTTCGTTTCTTCCCTTCTTCCTTCGGGGTCACATGTGTGGCTAATCTTACATCGTTTGTAAGCTCTCCATGCCTCTGGGGTTGAAATTCTACTTCATGGAAGTATTCTTCATCTGATGCAAATGGTGGGTCCATAATGATTGACTCTAGGAGAAGACTGAAATGTCATAGCCATCCTCATCACAGTGAGGTGTCCATTGTTCCTCATTGATGGCTACGAGTTTGCACCTATTTCTCTGGCCTTTTCTCTCTTCTCTTCCTCTACTGCTACTTTGCACATCCATAAGTGGGTGTCTTCATGCATCCATGAGGATCCTGACCCTATGGAATGCACAGATTCCGTATCATCTTTGGCTCTATGGATGGGATTCCACTGGATAGGAGGTACATCTCTATGAGAGTAATCCTTGAGATTGACTTTGGTTGTAACACCCAAGTGCTGCAAATACAAGGAGTTGGTTCCCCAATCCTGTACCACTTGCAACTGTCGCATAAATGGTCTTCCCAAAATCATCTCATAGGCATGATTTTTGCTGAAGTCACATATGGCAAATGTATGCTCAAACTCGACACCACAAGTGGTGAGAGTTATTCCTTCTAACAATCCTAGGGGTCTCTCTATGTGACCATCGGCCATCTGCAATTTCATTCTCGTTGGCCTGAGTGCTGGCTTGCCCCAACGCTTCCATAGGGAAGTAGTGGCAATTGCAACTCCTGCACCTGAGTCCAAAATTGCCTTGGTGGTGTACTCCTGGTAGGTGATGGGAGGATAGGTGTTCCCTTCTTCACCTTCACACATATCTCCTATCTTATCCAAGGGAATTTCTGGCACTGTCCTATGGGATCCTACCTGGGAACGAGGTTTGGCTACTTCTGGTACTTGTTTGGCGACATGTTTCCATACTTCAGGTCTAACCTTGAGTAGCTCTTCTAACTTGAGATTGCACTGCACGTTAGTGTTCTTCACTACTTCTGTGTTCCTAGGTATGACTGAATCTTCGTTTCTTACCATGACTGTAGGTGCTCTCATACAGGTGGACCTTGCTTCCCATGGGCCTGTGAAATGGGGTAGTTCTTGTAAAGAATTAGACTCGAAGTCTAATCTTTCTTGAGATTGGATACTCTCCTGCTCTCCATAAATGGATGGGATGTCTTGTGGGAATTGGTCATGTGCATCATCCACAAGTTCAATAGGAGGAGGGACTTTACTCTCTTTAGCCCATTTGTCTTCTTGAATCTCTCGTAGGAATTCTGGTGTAAATCGATTCATAGAAGATGATGTGTCTGGCTCCGTAGAGTTAGGCACATAGGCTTCAGGCACATATGCTGCTTGAGCAGGAATGCTTACTCTTTCACTTACCTTGCCCTTGTGTTGAAAGGCAGGTTCCTTTTGTGATTGAGCCGTTAGATTCTCCATTCTTTCTAGGGAGGGGGAATTGTCTGGTTCAATGGAAATTGGCACATAAGCTTTCGGTAGGGGATGGGTCCTATTTTTGCTTGCGTCATCTCTTTCTTGATTCTCTCCTTCCTTGGCAGATCTTGCAATTATGCCCTCTAACTTCTCTAGAAGTCCATCCAAGTGTAATTGCGTCTTGGCTAAGCCTGAGTAATTGAAAAGGCGACTGGCTTCAAACATAGTCTGCGCCAATGCGACCATTTTCGCGCAAAGCTTGGTTCTTTCTATCTCTAGGTCAGCTCTAGGTTAACACTTGTCATGATCTGTGAAATTTGGCCCTTCTTGAATTCTGGCCTGATATGCTTTAAGCATCATGTCTATATCTTCAGGAGTGGGATCAGCTAATACGGATCCTACTCTAGGGGGTGGTGGAATCGTATGACGTGGGTTGGAAGGTGGCGGGTCGGATGGCGATGGGAATGGTGGTGATGGGATAGTGTGAGAGGGAGTTTGAGAAGTGAGTTCAGTTATCCTGGCTTTGGTTTCTCTTATGCTTTCCTCGAATTCACTTATCTTTTGAGCCCATTGTCTTTTCATTCTTTCCCGACTATCTTTCCACGCTCTAGTCCTTTTCTTTGTTATGCTCTCGGTTTCACTAGCCTCTGGGTTCTTATCCTGGGTTGCTCCTTGGTTCTGTTGCAATGCTTGAGCTCTAGTGACTACTTGTACTGGTGCAGTGGACGTGACACTCCCTGTGGAATCTACCACTAACCCAATAACATTGATAGGAGTGATTTTTGGCATATTGTTGGGATTCTTAGGGCAATCGCGTAAGAGATGCTCTTTTCCACAATCTTGGCAAAAGCCTTGGATCGTCACTGATTGAGTTTGTGTAGGTGGAGGTAAGGGGCAATCACGAATGAGGTGATCTCCTTGGCATCTGTAGCACGGTCCTCTTGGGAACGGAGGTCTTACTTGCCTAGGTTGAGGCCTAGGGTTGGGGTTTGCATACATGACGTTTGTGTAATCTGACTCCCAACTAGGTTCATTTGGTTCTTCGCTGTAATAGGACTCACCATGTTCTGGAGACTGCATGTAGTAAGCCTGGGGACTATCGACATGTGTAGAATCAAAGCTATGGTCACTGGGGTCACTTTCGAAAAGCAATGGTGTTACAGGAACTATAGCTCTATTCAGGTTTTCTTCTGCAACAGCATACTTTACCGGAATCACATTAGCTGGGGCTGGGGGTTGTTGTGCTAGCACAAGCTGATGCCTTTGTTGGTTTTGATATTGTGGTTGGTAATTTTGTTGTGGCCTGCCATATGGTTGTGGAGGGTACGGGTTCTGGTATCTTCCCTGCTGAGGGTATGGCTGAGGGTGGGGCTGCCTAACTGCCTGCTGGTTGTATGGGCAATCTTGTGCGGTGTGATTGGTGTATCTCCGTTCTATGGTGCAGTACTGGCTACTAGGATTTACTTGGGGCTGAGCCATAATGGGGCATACGTTCGCCATGTGGTCGCCACCACAAGTGTAGCACCTTTTCACAGGGGCAAACCTTGGGATTTGTTTGCTAGTTACACCTAATTTTTGAGCTACTTTCTCTGCAAGTTCCTCGATTGATGTGGATTGCGTGGAAGAGAGGCTAGAGGCACTATCCGAATCTTTGTATATCTTAGCAAGCTCTAACTCCTCCCCTAGGTTCTCCTCAATGTCAATACACATGCGTACACACTCTTCTATGGTCCTAGGGTCTTTCAAGTACACATATGATCTTAATTTAGTACTTAGCAATCCATCCAAGAATAAGGCTACTTGCTTGGCTGGTGTGGGTAACTCCGAAACAGGGCATCTTTCAAGATATTGCCTAAATCTCCTTCCTGCAAGTCTTACAGTCTCTTGCGGGGTTTGCTTGAAGCTGTGAATCAGCGAGGAGGTATTGTGCCTTATGCCACTCTTAGAGAATTCAATGATGAAAGCCTCTAGGAGTTGGTCTATGCTCCTGAACTGCCTCTCATTTAGTGGCTGAAACCATGTCAGGGCTGTGTTCCTAAGGGTCAGACCAAAGGCATTGTATTGCGTGAATAGATCCTCCACTTGTTCCGCTCTCAGGACTTGCCTAAACTCAGCCACATGATCGTATGGATCTCCAGTGCCATCGAAGTAGTTCTTCATGGACTTAACTAGCTGAGTCGGTCTCAAAGTCCTTGTGTGCTCTCTAGGTCGTGGTAGAGGGAACTCCTCCGTATTTCTTTGATTTCTGTGAGCTCTAAGTACCTCAGGTTCGACTCTATTTGTTTCCGTCCTCGTTCTTTCTCTGCCTCCTGGGTTAGCAAAGCTTACTTCTGGTCTATCTCTACTTCTATCTCTTTGCATTCCATGAGCTTGGGATGTTCCAACACTAGGGTGACCATAGGATACATTCGATCTTGGTTGGGGGAAAACGAATTCACCCTTCCAAGTGTAAGCATGCCTATCATGTTCTGTCACCACAAAGATCCTCTCCGAAGTGTGATCTAAGTAGGTCACTCTACCTGGGCTATCAGGATCCTTAAACTCATAGATCATGATTGTTCCTATATCAGTTGGCTGATTAGATTTATACCTCCAAAAGGCTTCGTCAGTTTCTCGATTGAGGAGCAAATCTATGCTCTTGTTGTCTTGGGGAACCCACTCAGGTGTGATAATCCTAGTGAGAACAGATTTGCCTCGGGGGGTTCTAGGTTCTACACCCATGTTTCCTTGTTCCAAGTCACCTAAGTCCGCCTCTGAGATTACATTCCCAAATTCATCTGTCCTGTCTGGGTGACTGGTGACTACGTATATGGTTCCTTCTTTGTCCAGGTATGCCCCATTTTCAAACTTGACTGCTGGGTGCTCTAGTCCTATGGATTGATCAGGATTCTTAATCTGTACCACAGATCTTCCTAGGCCGTCCTCATAGGTGCTAGCACCTAATCGGTTGGTCCTAAGGTATTCCAACTGCGTTTTGTAAGGGCCTTCTACCCTGTACAAATATGGCACACCTGAACTTCCCGTAGGTCTTTCCATGCCTTGAGACATCTCTGATTCACTGGTATCAGAGCTAGGGTAATGTGAGTGATGACTCAACTGCTGGGCCCAAGATCTTGCAGTGTGATTGACACTAGCCTCTGAAGACCTAAGGCTTTGTCTCTCTCTTACTAGGTGTCGTCCTGATCTAAGGTTCATATGCCTAACTGATTAACCCAATTTTTCCCAGGTACAACCACGTTTCTGAGTCCTTTTGTATCGGTCACTTGGTTCTTTTTAAGTTGATTATCGTGTTTATACTCTTGTCTGATATCACGTCGTCAGGAATACTTGAGTTTAATTTCGCACTTTAGTTTGGTCGTTTCACGTTAGGTTTTTTTTCCTTTAAAGTTGTCGTTCACACACACACAGGTTATTTCTTAACTTACACTTGATTTTCTTAGATGTTCTTTGATTTATCTCGTGCCTATCGTTGCCTGGAATTACTTCTAACACTACCCGCACTTAGCCTAAACTAAGAATTGACAGAGGGTGTTGCGGGTTTTCCAACCTTGAGTTCCTTTCCTTGTAGGGTTGCCCTGGTGTGCCCAGGACGCGTGTTCCCAAGCCTGCACTTACTCTTGCCTTGCGTGCCCTTCGCTGCTCTCAAAGGACCTGTAAATGGCCCACTGTTAGCTCAAGACTTAAATTCAAAAGACAGAACCAATCACTTTCATTCATGTAACACTTCACCAATTGGCACTATGATTTTTTGGACACAACTCTAGAGATCCCTGAACTTTGTCCCCCCTGGGTATGGTCAACTCCCTGTGAGCTTTCCAACAAAACAAAAATCACGGCAAACGGATTTCGTATGAGGAAGTTATGCCAGTTCAGAGTTTTGGGGCTAAACAGGATTCAAAACAGTTTAATCAAGTAGGCAAAAATTCTTGAATTACTTGGGTTGCGGCCTCAACATGCAATGCTAACCCCGAGTGTTTGTCCCACACTTGGCCAAAATTTAGACCAATATTTTTGCCTTAAAAAATTTGACCTAATTTGCCCTTCTAACGTGTTCGCAAAGTTTGTCGGTCGCGATTGACAGGTCAGTCGCGATCGATGTGTCGATCGCGATTGACAGGTCCGTCGTGGCTGTCAGTCGCGATTGACTGGTCAGTCGCGATTGACAGGGGTTACGAAAAGTCAATCAGTCGTGGTCAAAGGGTCGTTGACTCTGTCGGTCGCGATTGATGGGTCGATCGCGATTGACAGGTCGGTCGCGAGGGTCTGTCGGTCGTGGTCAATCAGTCGTTGACTGTGTCGGTCGCGATTGATAGAGCCGTCGTGGTCTGTCCGTCGTGGTCAAACAGTCGTTGACTGTGTCGGTCGCGATTGATGAGTCGATCGTGATTGATGACGCGATCGCGATTGACACGTGTCACGCGTATGGTCAGTCGGTCGTGGTCAATCGGTCGTTGACTCTGTCGGTCGCAATTGACAGAGCCGTCGTGGGCTGTCGTTCGCGATTGACGTGTCCATCGCGATTGACAGGTCTGTCCGTCGTGGTTTGTCGATCGCGATTGACAGAGCGATCGCGATTGACAGAATTCTGAGGAATTTCAAAAAACTAAACACATTTTTGGGAAGCTCTAGGCCTGTAGATCATGGTTTTGCACTTTGTTTGGTGGTTTGAGCGTTTTTTCTGTCGGTCGCGATTGACAGAAGTCGGCGACACACAGACCGTTACTTCGAAATCCGTACCTGGGACAATGATGTGACCTATACCTGCAAGACAGCTCAAGAAACATGCAAAAACAGCACACGCAATTTCGCTCTCTCGCTCTCTCTCACAAGTGAAATGAGGGAAATGAGGTGGAGATGGTGATATACTCAAAAAACTGAAATTTTTGCGATGATGGAAATGGAGGTGTAAGATGGTGATGATGATGATGGTGATGTGGATGGTGAAGAAAAAACAAGAAAATAGATGAAAGTGAAGAAAATACCTACAACTCCAACGCGTCAACTCTACGTCTTACCATCACACGCTCGTCCTCAAAGCTCGATCCCCGGCAACGGTGCCAAAATTTGGTGTAGCTCAGTGATGAGTAGCACCTCCTTTAATGTCAATCCGGGAAGACGTGAGGATGGTATGAAGACCTCGAGCAAGTGGCGGCACAAGTGTGTGAGTGAGAAGCACACTAGCATGCACACACATACACACACACGCGCACACACGGCAAGACAAAGAGTGAAATGTGATGGAGTTCTTAGATTACTTTTTAGGAAGCTCTTACAAGTTTGTTTCTATTACGATCTAACCTCAAAAATGAGCTCTCTAGCTCCTTTTATAGTTTTTGACTAGCTTTGGCCCTGTTCAGACCTAGTGTCCGGTCTAGTTAAAAATTAGGTTCCAGGGCTTATTTGAGGGCTCAAACGAGATCTAAAAATTACGAAAATTGGCAGGTAGATACTTCTAAAGCTCCTCAAGCTCAAGGACTCCTTGGCTTGCACAAAATGGAGCTACAAAAATATGAAATGGTATTTACAATGGTGTTTAGTGATGAGAATCACTTTTAATTGGTGTAAGGGTTTTTGAAAAGTTAAAGGGTTGCCTAAGTGCTAGATTTGCGTGAATGCTCATACTTGCTTCTTCATGAGGAAAATTATTGGCCTATTTGCCAGATCTTCTTTGACTGCCATGTCTGCTTGTGCTGTCCCTTCGCTCTGACTCTCTTCGTCTTGTGGCTCCTTCGGTCCCCTGACTGCTGCCAACATACAGTAAGGCTTGATGATCTATGAAGAACTTGAATTTGTTGGCTAAGAGGTAGTACCTAAATTTCTTTATAGTGTACACCATCCCTAAGCCTTCTCGCTCCGTAGTTGTGTAGTTTCTTTTGGCTTGATTCAGTTGTCCGTTTGCATAGGCAATAGGATGGTCCAATTTTCCTTCATCTGTCAGTTGAGCTAAAATGCATCCTATTGCATATTTGAAGCATCCACATGAATATGAAAGGGCTTGTTCCAATTGGGTGTTTTCAAAATAGGTGCCATGCTAAGTTGATTTCTTAGCTCATTAAATGCTTTCTCGCATTCATCCATCCATGTAAATTGAGTCAACAATCCATACAATTGCTTGGCAATTATAGTGTACATGTGGATAAATCGGCAATAGTATCCACAATGACTCATAAATGCTTGCACTTCTTTTGCATTTTTTGGTCTTGGAAGTTCTAGAATTACTTTGATTTTATCTTCATCCGTAGATATTCTGTTCCTAGATACGATGTGTCCTAGGATTTTTCTTTGTCTTACCATAAAAACACACTTTTCAAGATTTAAACATACTCTATATTGTCAACATTTTTCAAATATTCTTCACAATTCTGGAATATGTTCCTCCCTCCAATCTGAGTATGTACATAAGTCCTCTACATATACTCCCATACTCCTCCTTAGGAATTCCTTGAAAACGTGACACATCAATCTTTGGAAAGTAGCAGGGGCATTCGTGAGTCCAAAAGCATCACCCTGAAAGCATAGACTCCCCATTCAATCGCGAATACGTTCTTATGTTGGTCCTCATTAGCAATAGCTACCTGATTGTAGAGAATCCATCCAAGAAACTATAGACTTCCTTACCTGCAACTCTTTCCAATAGGTGACCAATGATAGGTAATGGGTAGCTATCAAGGATCGTGGCTACGTTGACTTTCTTAGATTAATGCATACTCTTAGTTTCCCGTTCTTTTTGGGCACAACTACTAATGGTGACACCCATTCCGTATGTTCTATCTCATAAATGAATCCAACTGCTAATAGTTTGTCTATTTCTTCTTTAATTTTTGCTGCATAAACATCATTATATGTGTATGGGCATTGCTTAGATGGTTTTGCATCAGGTGTCATTGGTATTCGATGAGAACAAATGGAGGGTTCCACACCTTTGAGGTCCTTGTAGGTCCATGCAAACACATCTCGATAGTCTCGAATCAGTCTTATCAATTCTTCTTCCTCCTCAGGTGACACATCCTTTCCTATGTATGTACATCTTTCTTCTCCATTTTCTACGGTCACTATGATTTGTTTGTTTGTTCCTTGTTGTCATAAGCTTCAACTTCTCTAACCTCTCTCTTAGGCATCTGAATGGCTATTTTCCTTTCCTCTACTTCGTATCTTTTGAAGTGTTCTAGAACTTCAAATAGATCCGGTGTTGGTTCGGTCTTACTCATGGTTTCCTCATGGTTTGGTACTATAGGGGCTGCTTCGATTGCTAACACTTTGGGTGTTCCACCCTTTTCCTCGGCTTGAATGACTTCTAAATAGTGTTCCTCTGAATCAAACTCCGGTTCCATCTCTATGCTCTCATATTCTTCCTTCCATTCCTTTTCTAATACTTCTTTTGCTTCTACCTCTTGAAGGACTACCATGTAAAAGTTTACATCATAGCCTTCTTTGTCCACACATTCATTCATGGTCAATACTTCTTCATTTACACATACATCCAAGGTTGCTATGATCTCCATCCAGCCGTGCGGTTCGAATGCTTCATCACGAAAAACTTGAGGCATGTACATTGGGTCCTCTACGGGTCAATAATTTTCATGTCCTAAGGGCCATAGTTGAAGTTTTTTTATCCCCTCTCTTTGCTTCCTTACACATTCATAATTGGGCATCCTCGTGCATCCTTGATTGATCACTTGATCTGGCGCTATGGATAGACAAATCATCTTCTTCCTTGTGTACGGGATTCCATTGTAATGGGGGTACATCCCTGTACACAAATGTATGCAAATTTATCTTGGTAGTGGTTCCTTGATGCTGGAGGTATAATGAGTCTCGTCCCCAGTCTTGCACTACCCTGAGTTGTCTCACGAAAGGTCGTCCTAATATCATTTCATAATTATTTGCCTTTCCAAATTGACATATAGCTAATGTATGCTCAAACGCGACTCCATAGGTGGTCAATCTAAATTTTTCCAATATTCCCAGGGGTTTCTTGACATGACCATCTGCTAATTGAAGCTTCATACGCATTGATCGCAAGGATGGCTTTCCCCATTTCTCCCAAATCTCTTTGTTGGCAATGCCCACACCCGCTCCCATGTCTAATATGGCCTTGGTCATGTATCCATTGTACGTGATGGGTAAACATGTGTTGCTCTCATCTCCTTCGCTAAATTCTCCAGCCTTATCCACTACAATTTGTATAGTAGAAGAGTTTTCAGTTTCCTTGCTTTCCTTTGCGTTATTCTCATGCTCTAACTTCAATTGTCCCGCTAATTGTTTCCATAATTGTGGTTTGACACGAAGTAATTCTTCCATAGTCAAGTGACATCGTACTTTGGTTTTTTTTTAATTTCTGCTAGGTTGTGTGAAGTCTTATCTGAATACTCCTTTTCTTTTCCTTGTACTGTGGGAGCACAGAAGATCATGGATTCCTTCTCATATTCTCCCATGTAGTTTGGTAGGGTGGAAATGCTCTGTGCTTCCTCCCTATTTCAGTCTAGCATAGAGACTTCTTCATATATTTCCTCCAAATTTGGCGTTGGTTGATAGTCTTCCACATCTAATTCCTCAAAAGGCGGTTTTACAACTCCATTCTTTTTCCATTGATCTTCTCGAATTCTAGTCCACAACTCTCTTGGCCAATTAGCCTCTAAATCAGGGACTAAGGATATGGATTTGTCCTAGGTATTCAGTGGTTCTTTCTTATCGTCCCTCTCTTTTGGTTTCCGGTCCTTGGTTTTGAAGCAATCATTGTATTGATTCTCAGATATTCTCATCTCAGGGAGGATTGGGATAGTCTTCTCTAGAGTGGCCTGTGCTATCTCTATGAGTTTTCTACATATCCCTAGCCTCTTCTTTTCTAATTCCCCTTGTGGGTAAAGTTTCTCATGCTGCTCTACGTTTGGTCCATTTGTGATTCTATCTTGGTAAGCTTTCAACCACATGTCTAAATCGTCTAGTCTTGGGTCTGCTAGAATTGATCCTGGCTTGTCCGATTTTAGTGTTTGCGGTGTAATGGGAATTTCTTCCTGAATTCCAGGTTCTTTAGGTTTCTTATTGCCTCTTGTGTCCTTCTTGTCTTCCTTATTTTTATTTTTTATCCATTTTTCCTTGAGTTTTTCTCTCCTATTCTTCCACTTTTGGCTTTTCGTTGTTTGGATATTCTTGATTGGGTCTATCGAGGCTTCCACAACTTGTACTCTAGGTTCTAGGGTTTTACTCTTTTTTTGTTCCAAGTCTACTAGTTTTCTTTCCTGTCCTTTTGCTTGTGCTTGTGTGATGGCTTCAATGCTAATGTGTATTCCCTTATAAAGTGATCTCCTCCACATCTATAGCACGGTCCTTTTGGCATGGGCAGTCTGATGGGTGGTCTTATGGGTGCTGGTGACTTGGGTGCAGTGTACATTAGTGTTGCCAATTCTGGTCCATAGACATTGTTATATCCCTCATAACCATAGTATTGTGGATCATAAACTTGCTCGTACTCCATCGTACTGGTGTCATAGGGATAATATTCTCCTTGGATCAGCTCGTATCCTGGGTTCATTGATTCTGTACTAGCTAATTGTGATGTTGGGACTATGGCTCTCTCCATGTTTTCCTTTGGTTGAGCATATTTAACTGGTACTACATTCTATGGAAATGGTGGTTGCTGTCCTAACACTCGCTGCGGTTGTGCATATTGCCCTTGCTCATATGACCTAGGTGCCACTTCTGGTCCTGGATAGGGGTTGTATCTTGGAATCTCCCTTCCTGGCTCTCTAGCTGGGTATCCATATGGCCTATACTGAGGTTGATTTGAGGGTCGTGTCTGCCTCTTGAAGGGACAATTCTCAGTGGTATGATTATTGTATTTTTGTTCTATGTGGCAATACAGAGCAGTTCCTTGATGTGGCTGTCTATTGTAAGGGTAAGCTTGAGGCAAGCCTATTCCTCCTCTTACACACATGTGAGTAGGATGGTCTCCTCCACATAAGTTGCATCTTCGCAACATGGGTATTCTCATCAATGGATGCTGGTAGTTCCGCTATCCATGCACTCCTAAATTCTTGGCTACCAACTCAGCCAACTCAGCCAACTCCTCTACGTTACTAGAGTTGGATGTCATTGTACTTCTAGTGTCTTCTGATTTCATAGGGTTTGGTGTACTTGTTAGACTGTCAACTAGGTTGTGCTCTAGGTCAATACACTCCTGACGGCATTCCCTCAACGTCTGTAGCCGCTTTACATAGACTAAGGTTCTCAAGGTCCCGTTCATCAACCCGTCTAAGAATAATGATATCATTTTTTGCCGAGTGGGTCTTTCTGTTACCAGGCATCTATCGACATATTGATTGAACCTCCGGGCAATTGTTTTCATCGTTTCATTTGGGTTTTGTTTGAAGTTGTGGATTAAAGATGAAGAGTTGTGTTTAACTCCTCTCTTAGTGAATTCCCCAATGAATTTCTGAAAAAATTGTCTAATGTTTCCAAATTGATTGGGATCCAATGGATGGAACCAAGTCAAAGCCGTTCCTGTGATAGTGAGTCTGAAGGATTCATACTGCATAAAGAAATCATCCACTTGCTCTGCCCGTAGAACTTGTTTAAATTCAGCTATGTGATCGTAAGCTTCTCTCATCCCATCATAATGATTTCTCATAGACTTAGCCACTTGAATCGGTCATAATCTTCTTATGGGTTCGGGTGGTCTAGGCATTACATGAATTGCTGGTCTAATTCGAGGCATTCTAGGATTCACTCCTAGAGGTGGTCTTGGCCTCACTGGTGGCCGATGATGGTTGCCTAGTCCAGGGTGAGTTTGATTGTGTGATTGCAACCTTGGCATTGTGAATTGCACATGGGTTCGGTTGGGAATGCTCCAATGGTTTGTCTATCCTGACATTGTATTTTCTAACTCCTCTTGTGTCCCAAGGGATTATGAGAGGTAGTTACCTGTTCTCATGAAGGGAATACTAGCAACCCCATATAATTCAATTGATCCCTATCCACAGCATCAACCAGCCAATACCGTCTTTGGTTCTTGTCTAGGTATGTGACTCTAGACTCCTCTTCAGGATCTTTTAACTCATAAAAAGTCATTGGGCTTTGCTCATGTCCTTGTGTGGGTGAATCAGTTTGTAACAATAAGTAAGATCCATGGATCAAGTAGACCTCTAGTAGGTAATCATCTTCAGGTATCAAATCCCCTCTCAAGACTCGAGTCACTACTGATTTGCCTTTGGGTGTAGTTACTAACTCCTCAGGGTTCGGCCTTCCCAAGTTTCCTTGTCCTTCCAGCCCTCCGCTCTCGTTGATCTGATTTGGGTGTTCTATTACCACATAGATGTGAACTAACTTGTCCATGTACACTCCTCCTTCATACTTGACTGCAAGTATGGGCACGATTGCTGAATCAGTGGAATTCGCCATCCTGGCTACTGATCTATTTAACCCATCTAGGTAGATGGGGATCTCCTGGGAATTAGTGGACACATATTGCAGAGAGGTACGGTATTCCCACTCTACTGTGGACATGACGTTTCCCCTAGGGACAGAACCTTGCATGTCTTCTGAAGCCATTGGTATCTCTTCCTCTGAGTCATTAGAGGTGTTAGTATAGATAGAGTGATGACTTGCCTGAGTTACACTTCCTACTGATGAAATAACACTCCTCCGGCTACTTAGCACCGGTCCTGATCTCAAGTTCATCCACCCTCATAGGGCTATCTTGGTTCTCTACTATCCCACAATTGGCTCCTCAATTATCTCTAATTTTTCCCTCAAATGGCTTGAAATGTTTTGGTTGATACCACTGTGGGCGATACCATAGTGGTCGATACCACAGTGGGCAATACCATAGTGGGCGATACCACAGATTCACATGATACGATACTAGAACAGTAGATGATACGATACCAAACTCCTCGCGATACAATACCACTCTCTGCATGATAGAATAACAGTGCACTGTACGATACAATACTAGTGCTCTACGTGATATGATACGATAATTTCTCACGATATGATACCAAACGTCAGGTGATACGATACAACCTTCTTGCATGATACGATACTTGTGCATTGCACGATATGATACCAATAAATCACACGATACGATACTAACGTTCTTCACGATACGATACTAGTGCAGGTGATGATACGATACCGAACTTTGCACGATATGATACAGGTATTTCAGACGATACGATATTGAATACACCAATGATACGATACTGACAACACCAACGATACGATACCACGGAGGTAAGATGATACGATACTAGATACGTGATATGATACGAGTAATGTGCATGATATGATACCAGTAATGTGCACGATAGGATACCGCTTAATCGATGATATGATATCATGATCGGGACGATACGATACCAAGTGGACCGTGATACGATACCACTGACAGATCGCGATCGTGATACCAACTTGACGGTATGATACCAAAAATGGTATCGCAATACCTCAAGTGGTATGCAGCGATATGATACTAGGCGAGTATCGTGATACTAGGAAATCTTGGTATCGCGATACCAAAACTTGACTGACCGCGATACTTCAACCAAATTCATGCTAAACTTAAAATGTTTTGCACAAAAAAGTTTAGTTCTCACCCCTCCTCACTCTTGACCCTCTGTCTCTCTCAAAGAATCTCCCCAAACCCTCTGACCCACCCGGCAATACTAGAAACGCCTCTAATCACATGCAAATGTGTTTTCTAAAGTAGGTTTGATATTGAAATCTTGTTGTAGCTTACCTTCAGGGATGCCTTGCTTAAGATTTTAGCTCACATGGTAGCTTTTTGGCTTGTAGGGCACGATACCACTCAGGTGATACTGGTCACCATCTGCACACGATACCAATTCCAGTACTTGTGTCAAATGAACTAAACTTTTTTGGTTTTTATAGTTCGTGATGCCTGAAGCCTACTCTAGACTAATTTTGGCAATTTTTTGAGATTTTTTCTTGGTGATTCCAACTTTCTCCTACTCCACTTCTCTCCTTGACCTAACCCTAACCCTTCCTTCTCTTCGTCACTCCTAACCCTAAACCTAAAAACTCATTACACATACCTCAGGGATGTGAAGTAACAAGTGCTAAAGTGTCTGACTACTTGCCATTGAACGAATTCACCTCTACAAGTACGATTCCTTCAATCCAGAGCTATAACCATTGTGAAGGCACCTTGGTTGAGTTTGTTCCCTCGCAACGGTGCCAAGAACGTGTGTACCTAAGTTACGAGGTCTTAGGGACTTGTGTCAAAGAGACTAAATCTCATTTGCCCCACATGTGCATATAGTGGTGGATTGACACATGTTTAATTATCAATCCAAAGAACCACATGAACCAAGTGTATGAGGACATGTGCACACGTGATGGAAACTGAAAATGCTCAGCTATAATGCATGATAAACTACCTCTCCAACTCACTAAATTTTGAGAAATGTTTGTCATGATACCAGTTACACTAGTAGACACAAATTCGAATGTTTCTCTCAGCTCCAAACTCCAAATATGGCCAATAGTGGGTTCCTTTTGAAGCTCTCAATGAGACACATCTGTTGGTCCACTCGAATCTGACAACCGCTCTTCAGGTTATGGCCAAAACAGTGAATGGCAAAGAAACACCCACACTCACTCCACAACTCGTATTGGTTCACACACACACTACAGTAGTTCAAAAATGATGGGGAGGGATAGACAACAGTCCTACACACCCATTCCAAGCTTTACACACACACAAAAGATCATAAAGAAGATAAAAATCAGCAGGGAAGAAGCAACTTTGAAATTTCAGTTCTCCTTCTTCACAATGGCAAAAAGTCTTTACAAAGAGTCACAAAGTGACTTATATACATGTGCACTAAAAATGGTCCTTTCACACATGAGTCCACCACTTTATTGACTAATCTCTAACTCCCTACTATTTTACAAGAAGTATATTACAATGATTTGGGCTTATGCATCTAGAGGACTCCTCTAGTGCAATTACATAGCTTTGACAGAATTTTCTAGGATTTTGAAGAAGAAATTTATGCCCATGAATTTGAAAATTTTGGGGCTCCTCTTTTGTGCCTCTTTTCTCTACAACACAAGTCTTCTCGTTTCAACAATTTTCATTCTCACATTACTTCATAGTCTCAACCAACTTCCTACTTATATTGCCACCTTCTATCAATCATTGGAACGATATGTGTAGGGATGAGAACTAATGTTGAAACCCAAGCTGATAGCTTTCATGCTCTAAAGAATGTATGTATATATGTATGTAAGCAAGCAAGTAAGTAAGTAAGTATGCACATATGTATGTATGTATGTTTGCATGAATTTTTAATTTGTTTAATCATATGTACTAGTATTTTATCCTAAAACCCAAGTTTTTATATATTTAAGTATATATACTAGTATTTATTTCAAAACCATAGTTTTTTAGGTTTTCACTATATTTAATATTATAAATCCTCACACCCTAGTTTTTTATTTATTTAAGTATATATGCTAGTATTAATCTTAAATCCCTAATGTTGGCATACAAGGCATATGAAGAGCATACCAGCACAAAGGAGCAGTCATGCACAATATGGCAACAAGGCCTAATCATTTTTTCCATGGACTATTCACAACTCAAGTGATTTTAATCACTACGCAAACATTGTAAATTCCGTTTTTGGTAGAACAAACTCCATTTTGTTCAAGCTGAGGAGTCCTTGAGCTTGAGGAGTGTTAGAATTAGCAACATACCAATTTTCATAATTTTTAGATTCCGTTTGCACCCTCAAATAGGCTCTAGAACCTAATTTTTAACTAGGCCGGACACTAGGTCTGGACAAGGCCAAAGCTAGTGAGAAAACTATAAAAAGAGCTAGAGAGCTCATTTTTGGGGTTGGATTGTTTGTGAATTGAGCTTATGTAAGAGACTTTTTGACTAATGCAAAGAACTCCATTGTTCCTCTCCTTGTTCTTGCCTTGTGTGTATGTGTGTGCATGTTTGTGTGCTTCTCACTCACACACTTGTGCCATCACTTGCTCATAGTCTTCATAGTAGTCCTCATGTCTCCACAGATTGACAATTATGAGGTGGATCTCCTCACGTTGGTACTCACCATTGTGCTAGAGTGACACCAAATTTGGCACCATTGCCGGGGAGAGAGCTTCGAGGATGAGCATGTGATGGTAAGACGTAGAGTTGAGACATTGGAGTCATAGGTAATATCCTTTATTTTCCTTATTTTTCTTCAATTTTTCTTGTTTTTGCATCACCATCATCACCATCATCATCCTCACCATCTCCCACCTCCATCTCCATCTTCACAAAATTTCAGTTTTTTGGTCATATTCCCCTACCCACCTCATTTCCCTCATTTCACTTGTGAGAGAGAGCGAGAGAGAGCTTGCATGCTATCAGTTTCTGTGTGTTTTTTGAGCTTTTGCTGTGACAAACACGGTCTATCATGACATACCAAACCAGACAGATGATAAACCTCATCTATCGTGACAGACACTGTCTATTGCGACAAACACGGCTCACGACAGATGACAGACAGAGTCTATTGCGACAGACACCTGTCTATCACGACAGACAGGACCCTGCGACAGACCCTATCTATCGCGATAGACACCGTCTATCGTGACAGACCAAACCACGATAGACGATAGACCTCATCTATCACGACCGACACTGTCTATCGCGACAGACAAGGCTCACGATAGATGACAGACAGAGTCTATCGCGACAGACACCCGTCTATCGTGACAGACAGGATCCCACGATAGATCCCGTCTATCGCGATAGACACCGTCTATCGTGACAGACAGCCCCACGCAACAGCTCGTGTCTATCGCAACAGACACTGTCTATTGCGATAGATAGACATTTTCGGCAAAAAAATAGAGAGGTAATTTTTTGAAATTTTGGGCTAAATATTGGGCATATTTGCATATTTAATCATCTATACCATTACAAAGGCCTTGGAAAAATGCACTCACTTGAAAGGTTTTGTTCGTCTGTTAACCCCCTAAACCCTGAACGATCATAACTTTTTCATACGAAATCCATTTTTTGAGCTCTAGAGCTTGTCGGAAGTTGACCCTATGTGGGGTAGATACACCAAGGGAGCTCTAGAGGAAATTTTTTGGCGATAGAAAAGGGGGAAAAAAGGGTCATTAAAAGTGTCTGAGATAAATTGTCTGTCAATTGAAGAATCAAATTGTTGCTAAAATTGGGATTTTTACAGGATTATCGAGAGCTCTTGGAGAAATCAAAGCAAGTGCCAGTGTGAGTAGGCCTGGGAATGTGCTTCCTGGATAGACAAGCATAGCAAGGAGGAGCAACTTGAGGTTGGAACATCTCTTAACCCCCTCAGTCCATTCTTAGCATAGGTTAAGTGCGAGTAGTGGTCCAAATTGACTAGGGATACGATAGGAATACTCAAGTTTGAAGAGCCTTTAATTTCTCAAAGTCCAAGAATAGGCTAAATTGTAGTCAAGGGATAACTTAAAGGAAAATGCCTTAAACTAAGTGGACGCAGCACATCAAGTATGACATACTTAAGTTCTCCTGATGACGCTTAATAAAAGACAAGAAAACACATACAAAGGAACTCAAAAGGAACAAGTGATTGGTATCAAAGAATCAGCAACGTACAAAGGGCATATGAACCTTAGATCAGGAAGACACCCAGGGAGAGACCGTCAAAGTATTAGATCATCCGAGGCTAGTGTCAACCATACAGCTAGATCTTCGGCTCAACAGTTGAGTGACTACCTCTACACTGTAGACTCAAATACTAGTGACTCTGAGATGTCTTATAACATGGAAAGACCTATAGGTAGCTCAGGAGTGGCATACCTAGAAAGACCTAAAGGTCCCAAAAAAACTCAATTGGAGTATATTAGGACCAACCGCTTAGGTGCACGCATTTATGAGGATGGTTTGCAAAGATCTTTTGTCTTAATTAAAAACCCGGATCAGCCCATTGGATTAGAACACCCTGTCGTCAAGTTCGAAAATGGCTCCTACATAGACAAAGAATGAACAATATATGTGGTCATTAGCCAACCAGAAAGAACAGATGAGTTTGGCAACATAATATCAGAGGTCAAAATAGGTGACATAGAGCAAGGGAACTTAGGAAAAGAACCAAAAACCCCTCGAGGCAAGTCCGTTCTGACGAGAATAATCACGCCAGAGTGGGTTCCCTAGGACAATAGGAGCATAGATCTGCTTGTGAATCGAGAGACGGATGAGGCTTTTTGGAGATATAAGCCTGAGGAGCCCAATGAAGTGGGAGCCCTCACCATCTATGAGTTCAAAGATCCTGATAGCCCAGACAAAGTGACCTATTTAGATGAGGCTTCAGAGAGGATCTTTGTGCCTCTCAGAGAACTGGAACATCTCAGGCTCATGGAACACAAAGAGAGAGGAGTAGAGATAGACCCGAGGTAAGCTTTGCTAATCCACTTGGAAGAGAGAGAACAAGGATTGATACTAATAGGATGGATAGGGAGAGACATAGGGACCCACGGAATCCAAGAAATACAGATGAATTCCCTCTGCCAAGGCCTAGAGAACATGCTAGAACCTTAAGGCCTACACAATTGGTTAAGTCCATGAAGAATTGCTTCCATGGCATAGGAGACCTGTATGACCATGTAGCAGAGTTTAGGCAAGTTTTGAGAGCTGAACAAGTGGAAGACTTGTTCACTCAATACAATGCTTTTGGCCTAACACTCAAGAACACTGCATTGACTTGGTTTCAACCACTTCACCAAGTTCAGTATAGAAGTGTAGATCAACTTCTTGAAGCATTCATCACTGAGTTTTCCAAGAGTGGTATCAGGCATAACACATCCTCCCTGATATACAGCTTTAAGCAAACACCTCAAGAGACAGTGAGGCTCGCAGAAAGAAGGTTTAGGCAATACCTAGAGAGATGCCCCGCTCTAGAGTTACCCACTCCAGCCAAGCAAGTGGCCTTGTTTCTAGATGGATTGTTAAGTACCAAGCTGAGATCATATGTGTACTTGAAGGACCCTAGATCCATAGAAGAATGTGTACGCATGTGCATAGACATTGAGGATAATCTAGGGGAGGAATTAGAGCTCTCAAAGATCTATAAAGATTCAGATAGTTCTACAAGCCTCACTTCCTCACAATCCACATCAATTGAGGATCTAGAAAAGGTAGCTAAAAAATTAGGTGTCTCTAGCAAGCAGATTCCAAGATTTGCCCCAGGAAAATGATGCTACACATGCGGAGGAGACCATATGGCTAATGTGTGCCCTATCATGGCTCAACCCCAGGTTAATCCTAACAGCTAATACTGCACCATAGAAAGGAGATACACCAATCACACTGCACAAGACTGCCCATATAACAAACAAGCTGTTAGACAAAATTATCCTCAACAAGGAAAATACCAGAATCAGCACCCACAACAACAATATGGTAGGCCCCAACAACCCTATCAACCACTCTATCAAGGACAACAAAGACCTCAACCAGTCCTAGTGCAGCAACCCCCTGCCCCAGCCAATGTGATTCTAGTAAAGTATGCAGCTGCAGAAGAAAATCCAAATAGAGCTATAGTGCTAGTAACCCCGTTGCTTTCAGAAAGCGATCCAAGTGATCATAGTTTTGACTCTACCCATATTGAGAGCCCACAGGCTTACTACACGTAGTCACCGAAGCATAATGAGTCATACTATTATGAAGAACCGAGTGAATCTAGTTGGGAGCCAGAATATGCAAATTTCATGTATGCAAACCCCAACTCAAGGCCCTAGCCTAGGCCGATGAGACCTCCATTTCCTAGAGGGCCATGCTATCGCTGTCAAGGAGATCACCCATTCGTGATTGCCCTTTATCGACACCAACACAAACCCAATCTGTGACAATTCAAGGCTTTTGTCCGGATTGTGGGAAGGAGCACTTGGTACAAGAGTGTCCCAAGAACCCCAGCAATATGCCGAAAATTACTCCTATCAATGTTATTGGCTTAGTGGTAGACTCCATGGGAAGCGTGACTTCCACAGTCCCAATGCAAGTCATCACGAGAGCTCAGGCACTTAAGTAAGACCAAGACTTAGGCCAAGAGAAGAATGCGGAGGTTAGCGAGACTGAGAGCCAGAATAAGAAGAGAACAAGAGCTTGGAGAGATATCCGTGAACGTATGATAAGGCAATGGGCAAGAAAGATGAGCGAACTCAAGGAAAGCCTGCGAGAGACCAAAGCCAAGATCATAGAAATCACATCTCAAACGCACTCTCACACATCACCCCCACTACCATCCCCATCACCTTCCATCCCTCAACCTTCTAATTCACCACACGTAACTGACCCACCACCCCGAGTAGGATCAGTTAGCAAATCCCACTCGTGAGGACATAGACATGATGCTTAGGGCATATCAGGCCAGAATCCAGGAAGGGCCAAATGTAACAGATCATGAAAGATGTTACTCTAGAGCTAACCTAGAGCTTGAACGAACCAAGTTGTGTGCCAAGATGGTGGAATTGGCTCAAGCCATGTTTGAGGCCAGTCGCCTTCTCAATTGCTCTAGCTCCACTAGAACACCATTGCATTTTGATGGTCTGTTAGGTAGATTGGAGACGATAATTGCAAAGTCTGGAAAAGGAACCGACTCCCAAGCTAAGGAGAGGGCAAGTGATAGAATAAGCATTCCTCCCAAGGAAGCTTATGTGCCTAACTCCACTGAACTAGACACCTCTTCTTCTATGAATCCGTATTCACCAGAATTCTTGCGAGAGATTCAGGAAGAGAAATGGGCTAAAGAGAGTGAAGTTCCTCCTGCCATTGAGCTTGTGGATGACTCACATGATCAATTCCCACCTTCCTTCCATTTATGGAGAGCAAGAAAGTGCCCAATCTCAAGAGAGGTTAGATTTCGAGTCTAATTCTCTACAGGAACTACCCCATTTCACTGGCCGATGGGAAGCAAAGTCTACTTGTATGAGAGCACCCACGATCATGATAAGAAACGAATACTCAATCATACCTCGGAACACAGAGGTAGTGAAGAATACTAAAGTGCAGTGCAATCTCACCTTAGAAGAGATACTCAAGGTTAAGCCTGAATTGTGGAAACTGTAGCCAAACAAGTACCTGATGTAGCAAAACCTCGTTCTCAGGTAGGATCTCATAGATGAATCTCAAAGATTTCTCTCATAGAGACGTGCCCCCTATTCAATGGAATCCCATCCACAGAGCCAAGGATGATACGGAGTCAGTGCATTCCATAGGATCAGGATCCTCATGGATGCATGAAGATACTCACTTATGGATGTGCAAAGTAGCATTAGAAGAAGAGAAGAGAGAAAAATCAAGAGAGGTAGGTGCGAAGAAAACCCATAGATCAATTCAAACCCAGCCTATGCACCTGTAGTATTTCCTGATGAAGAGTTTGAACCTCATGGTTGGGTGGAGATCTTAGCAACTATGGATGTAGCCATCAATGAAGAACAATGGACACCCCATTGTGATGAGGATGGCTATGACATTTCAGTCTTCACAATAGAGCCAATCATGTGTGATCCAATTATTGAAGAATGTGAACCTAGCACTGATGCATTCGAGGATACAAGTGACTCCGATCTAGAGTCAATCATTATGGACCCACCGTTTGCATCAGATGAGGAATATTTTTATGAAGTAGAAGCTCAACCTCAGAGATATGAAGACATTACAAATGAGGTGAGATTAACCACACGAGTGACCACTAAGAGTGAGGGAAAGAAGAGGAAGAAGAGAGAAGTCTCACCAGAGGAGTAAGAATCCTTGTTTGAGGTCCCATAAAACTTTAAGAAGTATGAAATGGAAGACAAGAGAGTCATGATAAGAATGCCAAAATGCAATGCACAAGCAGGAGAGGCCTATGATAACAAAGAAACCACCAAGAAAATAGTGGTAGCCATAGAAGAAGGAGAGGGGTGATGCACATACATAGGACATGACTTAAGTGAAGATGAGGAGCAGGAGCTGATAACCTTACTACGAGAATATAGGGATGTGTTTGCATGGAGTTACAAGGACCTGAAAGGTGTAGACCCTAATATATGCTCACACACGATCCCCATGACCTCATAGGCGAGACGCTCTAAACAAAAGCCATACACATACAATGACAACTATGCAGCCAAGATCAAAGAAGAGATAGATTGCTTGATGAAAGCTGGATTTATCTATGAAATCGAGCACACTGAATGGGTGTCCCCCATTGTAGTGGTGCCCAAAAAGAATGGCAAATTACGCGTATGCATTAACTTGAAGAAGGTTAACGTAGCCACTATCAGAGATAGTTATTCGCTTCCTATCACTGAGCATCTATTAGAGAGGGTAGCAGGCAAAGAAGTGTACAACTTCCTAGATGGGTTCTCTGGGTACAATCAAGTAGCCATTGCACCGAAAGATCAGCATAAGATGGCTTTTGCCACGGAGTGGGGTATATTTGCTTTTCGAGTAATGCCATTTGGGCTCACCAATGCTCCTGAAACCTTTCAAAGACTAATGTGCCATGTATTTAAAGAGTTCCTGAGGAAGAATTTGGAAGTTTATGTTGATGATATCTGTGCTCATTCCAACATTAGACAGACCCATATACCTGAACTCAGACAAATCTTTGATAAATGTAGAGAATATCAAGTCTGCTTGAACCCAGAAAAGTGTGTTTTCATGGTCAAGCAAGGCAAGATTATAGGACACATAGTGTCAAAGAATGACATATCCACTGACGAAGAGAAAGTGAGAGCTATCGCAGAACTACCTAGGCCAAGGAATTTCAAGGAAGTGCAAGCTTTCATGGGGCATTGTGGTTATTACCGACGTTTTATACACATGTATGCCATCATTGCAAAGCCTTTGTACGGACTTTTGACTAACTTTGAGTGGACTGATGAGTGTGAGAACTCCTTCAATGAACTTAAACGGTGATTATGCTCAGAACCAATCTTGACTACACCAGATTGGAATAAGCCCTTCCATGTGCATGTGGATCCGTCCAATTATGCCATTGGATGTGTGCTTGCACAACCTACTGGTGAAGGTAATATGGATCTTCTAATTGCCTATGCGAGTAGACAGTTGAATGAAGCTGAACGAAACTATACCACCACCGAACCAGAGGGATTAGGCATGGTGTATGCGGTTAAAAAGTTTAGACATTATTTGCTTGAAAATAAGTTTAAATTTTTCACTGATCATCAAGCACTGTTGTACTTGGTAAACAAAGCATGCAATATAGGTAGATTGGTGAGATGGTTCCTCTTGCTAATGGAATACGACTTTGAGGTTGTGGTGAGGAAAGGCAAAACTCATTTGAGAGCATACCATCTCTCTAGGCTCACATCTAGAGAGGCCCCACAAGGAGTATCAGATGACCTTCCTGATGCTTACTTGTTCAATTCGGAAGTCGTGCCGCAGTGGGCCAAAACGTTAGTGTTAGTATTGACATATGGGCCTAACCACCCAGTAATAAACACTCAAGATAGGGAGGTAGTAAAAGCCCAAAAGTACCATATCATAGTAGGGAGTATGTACAAGCATACAGATCAAGGGATATTAGCCTGTTGTGTGGAAGAGGATGAGTACGCGAAGTGGTTGCAGTTAGCACATGTTGGTGCATTAGAGCAACACTATTCGAGGCAAAGAACTTTACAAACACTAAGGAGACTCGGAGTGCATTGGCCAACTATGGAAGCAGATGTCCATAGGATGTGTAAGGAATGCCCAATCTGCTGCATTAAACCACCAATGGAACATGCCACTCTTTATCGAGTGTCTTTAGTGCCAGATTGGAGTGAACCGTTAGTAGCCTTCCTAAGAACGAAAACATTCCCTCAGGAGATGACAATGGCCAGACAAAGGAGCTTAGAAAAAGAAGCTTTAGATTATACTCTCATTGGAGATAATCTATACAGATGAGGAAAAGATGGGTATCTTAGAGCATGTGTCCACGAGGGCGAATATCTGAAGATCTTGGAAAGTGCTCACCAAGGTGTAGCAGGAGGACACTTTGGACCAGATAGGGTGATCAAGGCAATACCATTTGCAGGTCTTTGGTGGCCAACCCTTGACATGGACGCACATACCTACGTGAAGAGGTGTGATGTTTGTCACCGAACTCAATATCCTATACGTAAAGATGAGATGCCATTGAAACCTATTATGGGTGGACGTGCATTCTCTAAATGGGGAATAGACTTTGTTGGTCCTATTAATCCCCCAACCAAGGTTCACATGCTGAATACATCATTGTGGCCACAGACTATCTAACCAAGTGGGTAGAAGTAAAAGCCACAACGAAGAATGATGCTCAAACGACGGCAAAGTTCTTATTTGAGAATGTGTTCACTAGATACGAATTTCCAATAGAGTTGGTGAGTGATAGAGGCACACACTTCTTGAATGAAGTCATAGAAAACCATCTCCAAGAATTCTTGGTGATACATAAGAAGTCTGCCCCCTATCATCCACAAGCTAATGGACAGGTCGAGAGCACAAATAAGATTCTATGCAATGTATTGACAAAATTGGTTAATAATAAATGCTCTGATTTGGACAAATAGCTACACCATGTTGTTTGGGCATATAAAGTTGCCTATAAAACGGTACTCCAAGCCACACCCTTTCAAATGGTGTTCGGCCAAAATGCAGTGCTACTGTTGGACTTTTTGATACCTACATTGAAAGTTGCACAAGAGCATGACTCGACAGGCCATGAGCTCTCCTCTAGAATCTTCGATCTTGAACGATTAGGTGAAACACGATTGAGAGCTGCAACAGGAATTTATGTGGCCAAGAAAAGGCAAAAAGCCTATTTCGACGCACATGTGAAGGATAAGGGCTTGAAAGCAAGAGACCTAGTCCTAGTCTACACCTTGAAGCAACATGCACGGAAGTTAGAGAAGAGAGGCTATGGACCAATGATTATCAATAGGATCTCCACAAGTGAAGCAGTACAACTAGCCACTCTAGAAGGTGACATCCTACCAAGTTACATAAGCAGTTGTAGAGTCAAGTATATCAAGAATCCCTAACAGAAGAGATGCTAAACCGACTCAATACTGCAAAGAAACGTAAAGAAGAGGAAAAGAGAATTCGAGAAGAAGCACAAGCAGAAGCTTTAGAACGCATCCGACGAACGAAATTGAGAAGACAAGGTAGAGATCAGCCTATGCTTGACACTCTAGAAGCCCTAGGATATCACATGGCCATGTGCAAGGCTTCAAGTGAACGTTCCCATAGGATAGTCGATCGGCGACCTTTTGTGCCCCTAGAAGTAGGACAAGGAGGGAGTGCAAGGATTGTGAGAGCCTTAATTGACTCTGGAGCAGTGACTAGTGCAGTTCGACTTTCTTACTACCAAGAATTGCAATTGAAGGTCAATCCTATAGAGGCATATCTCATAGGATTGGGAGGTGTGGAAACCCCTTGCATGGGTGAGGTGGAACTTCCCCTCTACATTCAAGAGGTTCCAATGGCAGTCAAAGTGCTAGTATGTGAAGACGAGGATCTTACCGAGCCTCTTTTCTTGGGCCAAGTCTAGATCTACGATCATGCAGTCAACCTCAACCTAAGAAGTGGACTTCTTCAGGCTTGGGTAGGCCAAAACTGCATCACGATTGAACTACCAAATCAAGCACTCAGGCCACTAGAAAAGGCACCAAATCCTGGTCCCTCCAGGAACCCACATGAAGATAACAATGCTATTCTTGTCCAACTTCTATGGTGTAGAAGATTTTCACTCTTGACAAAGGTGCAGAAGTCGACAAGGAGTTCCAGTCTTTTCCAAAGAGGATCCGAGGAAAGCAATCCAGGCAACACACAACACAAAGGAGACCAATGATCAAGAAGCATAAGCAACAACCAGTGCAATATAAAATACCTCATGGCATGAAGCAGATTTGGCTACGCAAGGGTGAACAACCCGCGATGGCAGAGATAGGTTCACAAAAATGCACCAAACGAGCTACACTGTCGGAGGAGTACATTAGGCAACGCTCTAGACCTACCATTTCTATTTGGGTCCCAAAGTGGTCAATGACGATTGTCCCAAATGCTAGACAGATGTGGGTGCCCAAGATCTGCTTTCGAGCTCAAATAGCATCACCTCCATTCACAAGATTGAATCAACACTCACAAGCACCCTTGGCACATATCCGAGTGCAAACATCTACACTCCACACCTATAACTCTTCGGTCACACCTAATAATGTCAGGAAATGGGTACCCAAAAGGTTCCAAATCCAACACAATCCTGTCCACAAACCTTCACATGTCATCACCACTGAAAGCTACAATTCCACAATCAAAATTTGGAGACTTAAACCTTGTACCAAACCGCCTGACCCAATTTTGTAAATCAGTCCCCTCTGATGTAGGTGCACTCCGAGTACATTGCACATCCAAAGTATGCATCTAGGATGAACACTAACCCACTAACCAACATTCTCACACATCACCAAACACTCCACCCACTAACCCCTAACCACTTGAAATGTCATGTTGATATTGTGGAGGGAACACCATAACATCATGTTTCCTATGCAATGCTAATGTGCCTCTCTTCTTCAAGCACATAACCATCAACAGATACAAGCAGTCTCATTGCAGAAGCAGCAGGTCCGAGCTCACAGGCAGGAGTAAGTACTGTAGGGATTGATGTGGATAGTCTACCTATTGATGTGCCTCCAACTGAACGACCTGTAGAGTTGCAACACCTCCAACAAATACCTATACATGATCCTCCCACAGGAATAACAGAGAGGGTCCATGCCAATTTTCATTGGTTCAGTGGCATGCCAGGATCCTTAGGAGAGGCCAAGTATATCTGGGAGTCCAAGTGTGAGCATGATAAGCAATGGGTCAGATTCCAGTTCTTTTCCAAGGAGTTTGAGACTCTTCAAAACACACAAGATCTGCAGACCATATGGGAGTGTGCAGGGCTAGCCGAGTATTTTGCAGCATCCTTACCCAAACCAAACCTCTTACGATGTTACTATTTGGTCTCAACGTTCCAGGCTAATGAAGAAAAAGACAAACTCGGCACATTCGTTCTTCCATCCTTGCTGAGAAACAATGTGTTGAATAGGTTCAAACTCACATTGGAATTGGTGAGCTCTACATTGAACATGCACGACACGCATGTGCCCTCTAAGAAGGATCCTCTTATCCCCACTAATATGAAGAACCGGAAGCTACAAAAGTTGAAAGATATGGCGGCACTCAAACCGAATGTGTCCATTCCCCTTCGCATGTACATGCAACATTTTGTGTTTCCCGGTCAAGATCAGAACACTCAACCCCACAAGCGAATTTGGTTTGCTCTTTACTTGGCAGAGACAGGTGCATTACCGATTAAGCTTCCTGTATGGATTATAGAGCAGTTGTATGAAGCAAATAAAAGGTCACATAGAAAGCTCATGGTGAATGGATGTTGTGCAATCATGCATATCATCTACAAGTGCTTAGCATACGATGTACCTATTGAATGTGCTTTAACATGGTCACAACTACAAATGTTCAAGAGACTCAAATCCGCCACACATAAATCCAAGTGCATGAGGGACTCTATTCCTTGTGTCCAAACACGCGAAGTTCTAACGACCCCGAAAGTCTCACCACGAGGGGATGCCACTGTGCCTCCCTTTACCATTTGCATACCAAGATCAGGATTTGAAGGCACACCCCCGGCTCCTCCTGTCCCTCCTGAATTCGAATTTCCTACGACTGGAGACGCTGAAGGGATGGGTACCTTCGACTTTCAATCATTCTTGCAGAATACACAACTCTCTGATGTAGAGTTCTTTTCAGATACACCCAAAGAAGGAGGAAATCCACAGAAGGCCGCCATGTACATTGGGATGAGGAGCATCAGAGAACTTTGTCACAACAACTAGAACACTCGGAGGCAGAAGAAGAAGCAGAAGTAGAAGAAGCAACTGAAGCCGGATCTTATACAGCAGAACTCTGGAGGCTATATCAAATAATGGAACGAGTGCGGTCGCAATAGTTGCTCATCGAACATAGCAGTCAGGTGGGTGCTCATGGCTCAGCTATTGGAAGAAGCCGGAGTTGACTCAGAATACAGTGAAGGTCTCTTATTGATGGCGGAAACATATGGGGTAGTAGAAGTAGTTCGAACAGCGATTAAGAGACCTCCGGTTCAATATGATCCACGAAGATTCCAGACACGACCACGGTCAGGTAAAAACATCCAGATTCCCATTACTATAGGGGAAGGACCTATTATTACATCCGAACCCATTGAGACAACCTCCCAAACAGCAGGAACCATTGGCCAAGAGATCCCCATTCTCCTAAAGTAAGAGATTTATACTAGACTCGGTATTCCAGTCTATAGGAGTCTCAAGAGATTGAAAAGGACTAACTTTTTAATTAAGATATTTTGAGAGTAAAGTTGAACATCATCAAAATTTGATGGCTCAAAACATTGATGTTTTATACCACTAGAGTTTGGTAAATGGATGATGGTTTAACCTTACCCAAAGGATCTTCTTGAGCATCTAGATTCAATCTCATAAAGATAAAAACAATGCTTCAAACCATTAGCTAGATTAAATCCTTAAAGTTTTGAGTCTCATTTGATTTGACTCAAATCATTTCAGTGTTTTTAGAAGTCGAACCGGTTACATCAAGTTTTGGTTCTTCCTTCTCGCTTTTCCAGACCTTGGATTTGACTTGGAAGGAATCTTCAAAGCCTCTCGTAGATCATGTTTAGCTAGATGGAATGGATAACCAAATTAAACATCAAAAGATGGATGTTTTGTATAGAACCCTTTCAATTTTAGAAGACACTTAAGTTTAAGATAATTCATTAATCCATCTAATATTGCTTTAAGATCAATGGATGAAGAATCTAAAAAGTTCTCTTAAAAGAGTTTGAAGTATAACTCTTAGGAATTGCTTATAGATTCTAACAGTTCCAAACAAGTCAAGGCTTTTGAGAAAGTCTTGGGAGAATCATTTTGAGGTTGGATGCCCAAAGAATGGAATCACTTCTTTCCTACATTCTACCTTGACTCTAAAGTACAATAGGACATGGTATTTGGAAAAAGGATCAGTAGATGTTGGTTAAGAAGTAGAAAATAGTCAGAAACATCTTATTTAGATGTTTTGATCAGCCTCAATTTAAGGAGACTTCTCAAAGCCTTGAACTAGTAAGAGATCCATCTATTTTGCTAGGTCCACACCTGTGTGGTGCAGAGAAATGGATCTGCACAGCAAATTAGTTGGAGACTATTACAATCAACCTACTTCGTATGTTTGTACTATGGATGTAGAGTTCAGACATAGGGAAACATTGAAATAGGCAGGGATGTTTTAATCCACCCTTATCATGTTATCCATACTTAGCATTTGATTTAGTGTTTCACATGCAAAGTTAACTAATGATTTGGGCAGGGATTAGCCCCAAAAGTGGATTTCCTTCTTTTCATATCAAGTTTGAGATAGAATCTCCTTCTGACGAAGAAGCGAATTGGAGAGATGAAAAACCATGATCTATGGAAATGATCATGAGGCATGGGGGAATACTCCACATAATATACCTACACACATTTTTGAGGACAAAAATGTTAAAGGCGGGAAGAATGTTGTATAAATATGGGTCAAAGTGGCCAAAGACATGAGTTTTGAGGGTCCAAAACCACTTGGAGAACCCTTGGAGTTTATTGGGAAACCCTTGAGAAAGTGTCTCCAAATGTATGGTTTGAACCCTTGAGTTATTTTGATTTATTTGCTCCCAATTGAAGGCTTTAGTCTAAAAATTATGAAAATTTCTATCTAGGTTCTTCTAATATTCCTCAAGCTCCATGAATTCTTGAACTGAACAAAATGGATTCTAATCTACCAAAAATGGTATTTACAACGTTTGTGTAGTGATGAAAATCACTCTTAATTAAAGATAAGTTATGAAAAAAATGGTTAGGTCTCTTTTGTGCCGGATTTTACTTGAATGCTCTATCTCCTCATTGCTTGTAGGCCAACAGCAGGGCATAAACTTCTGGGCCATTGGGTTGCCATACAATGTGAAAATAAATTCCATGTGGCATCACACACTTTCCCCATAGAACCTTAATGGGAGGAGTGCAGAGGAGGGCTTGCTCCCTTCTATGGGGTCCGAGGGGCATGTCCCCCTGGCCCATAGGGCCGAGACGCTAGGACTTTAAATCATGGAGATATTGTCGGATCGTATATTTTACCAACTATTTTGTATCTCCCCACTACATTCATCTATACCAACTCTCCTTGTAAAAGCTATATAAGCATGGCCCACATCAAAATTTACATAGCATTGCACACTAGTAAGCCCTTCATCTAGAGTCTGTCTAGATCACCATCTAAGCTCCATATTGGGAGCGCATGGGTGGATAGCACCATTGTTGTAACTGCATTATGCTCACAATCTGAGAATTTGAGTTCTCTATCTCTTAGTTTGCGTCTATCTTCATTTGCATTTTTTCTCTAAACTCTATATACTGGTCTATTCCGATATGTTGTTATTTTCTTACATTAACAACAGAGATTTTTTATTGGATTTTAAATTTGTAATTGTGCTCTTCTTTTCTTCCACATCTTGTCGGAGTATATTACTGCACTTTTCTAGAGATTTGGCAACACTATCTAAAGTTTCTATCTTTAAATTTTTGTGATGAAATATTTGCATCCAATAATTTGCGATAGATGTTGAATGGCTAGACAATCATGTGCAATAACCTGGTAGTCCAACTTCACCACTACTAAGGAATTGTAGAAATGTGGAGATATAATGGAATATAGGATAAAAATTAGACACTAGATCTAAGGGATACAATGCACCATTGACCCAAAGATCAATCACATCCTTCATTTTGAAAATCTTTGTCATTTCTATCTCTAATTGTTGGCACAAAATTCTATTGGAACACGAACATGTACACTTGTTGAATGAGGAGCATGTGGAGGTGCTGGTGTCATGTTCATAATACATGTCAACAGCATGATGTTCAAAACTCCAGCACTATAATAGAAAGAAGCATAGAGATAGTGGGAATGGTTTGTATAGTAGTTGTATTGCAAGAAAAAAGTATGTTTTGGCATGTGGATAGGTCAAAATGACTCTTTTGAGTGTTTAAAAGTGGAAATATGGTTTTCTTATTCATATTTTAATAGCTAAAAGGAGACTTTAAAAAAAAAAATCACATAGATGGATGGATTTGGTATTGTGAAAAGTGGTTTTTCTTTTCTCTCTCTCTCTCTTCGTGCAGAAGAGAGAGATGATCTTAGCTCAGCTTTAAAAAGCACCTACTTTAGCCTACTAAAAAGTGCTCTATTAAATGCACTTTATCCCCTTAACAAAGTACAAGATTGAGCTTAATCCTTAAAAATTAGGAATCCTTGCAAAGCCCATGCATAATTCAATTTTTCCCCTAATGTTTGTGTGTATGCATGTGCATGTGATGTGTATGTATGTATGTGCATGTGTGTGTATGCATGTATGCATGTATGCATGTCTGTGTATGTATATCTTTGCATGTGTGTGTGTGTGCATATGCATGTGTGCCTATGTGTGTGTATGTGTATGTATGTATGCATGTGTGTGTATGCATGTGTGCATGTGTGTGTATGCATGTGTGTCTATGTCTATGTGATGTGTATGTATGTATATGTGTGCACGTGTGTGATATATGCATGTTTGTGTGTATGTGTGATGTGTATGTATGTATATGCATTTGTGTATGCATGCATGTATGTATGTATGCATGTGTGTATGTATGCACATGTGTATGTGTGCATGCATGTGTGTTTAATGTGTGTGTGTATGTGTGTACACATGCATGTGTTACTCTTACCTCTCTCTCTCTCTATGCATGTGTGTGTATGCATGCTCCTTGATCCTTGCTCTTGAATTTTCTCTCCGCACAAATTGTAGAGAAAAATTGAAAATTTTTAAATATATCTCTTAGCATGGCTTATGCAATGCTTTTGCATCGTAGGTAGTTTGATTCCTTTGCAAATAGCATCGATAACCTATGATGTTTTTTGGGACACTAACATATAATGTTGCATAAGAAACACTTTGCATCATTTATGCTAGAGCCTTTCTCTTTTTTTAAATGAAGGTTTCATTTATGTGATGCTCCATTTAGAGAGCTTTGCATAAATGACTCTTGCTTTTTTCTAATGGGGCATGGCTATGGCCCCCATTATCTTGTAGCATAATGTAATGAAAGGAAAGCTTGATTTTTTGCTACAAGAATTCCTTCTTTGATGCACAAAAATTGTTTTGAAAAAAATCTCTTATTGAATGCATGCTAGTACTTTAATTTCATCTTCTTGGTTTAAACAACTTAATCTATTGAAATATCTCTTGTTTCAATTTTTTACTAGAATTAAGGGCAAGACCATGAAAACAAGATCAAACAAGCGTTGGAATGAAGCATCAATTGAAAAACTTAGCGTTACTCAAGCTTCATCCATCCTCTAGTCCATGCAAAGAGGCACTCTACTCCTTCTTACTCATGTCCTTCCTTGTGATGCTCCCGTGTTGCATCTTCTCCAAAGCAATTGATATATATAAACATCTTGGTTTCACCCTTTGAAGCACTTGGAAAGAAGAAACTCATCCTTGAAGATGATTGCGAAAAGGGTGAATATAGAGCCTTAAGGTTGGAAAAAAGAGAGGATTTGTGGCTTGAAGGAGGCTATCTCTTGGCGTAAGAACTATGTAAGGTTGATTGGAGAAAAATAAATCCTTTTAATCGTCGTATTAAGCTCAACAATGAAGTAGAAGAGTATGTAAATGCTCTGAGGCAAGAGGGTATGTAGATAAATGCCTCTCTAGCTGCTAAACATATTCGTTCTTTCATATCTACATCACATACTATTCTTTGCAGATAGAGCACATCCCTTCATGTGTTACATTTTGGGTTAGAAACCCGTTCATCCATTCTTGACACACCTTTGAGCATGGATAACGCATCCCAAATCCTCTATAGGGGCATGTAAGGAAGTGCTCATTTTGCAAAAACTACTTCAAGATTCTTCAAGAATAGAATTATGATCGATAGAAGATGGATGTTGGGGGAAGTACACAATAAGAAAGGTTTTTTTAGAATACTCTCACAAACATGCGTACATAATGGAGTGGATTAAAAAACTCTCTTTCTTGCACGAGTTTATGAGTTTGATCTCTACATTAACTCTGTGACTCTCCTTTTCCTAGCTTCAAACAACGAAATTCTCTACAAACAAACAATTATATATATCTTTTCTGCAACAATTGAACCAGGAAGCAATGATGATTTGTGGATATGCTAAAGCCCCCCTATCATGGGGTCATGGGTTCAAAACCCTATACTTCTCCTTCACTATATTGTCTTTTTGTAGAAGATTAGAAGAACAAGGAATTTCGAATGCCAAAAGATAAAGGAAAATGAATTTTCATGCAAAAGGTAATAAGAAATGATGTTCGGAGAAGGTAATCAAACAACTAAGGTCTCTCCCAATCTTATGCATCAATGTATACTCTCTCCAAGGGACTTCCCTCTATGGTAGGTGAATACTGACCATCCAAGTTTTTTCCATATAGCTAGATGTGCTCCAAGTCTTCTGTTAACTAGAGTTAACTCAAATGGATGCTTTTATAAGGATCTAGAGCTCTTCAAGAAAAACACTCTCCCATGATTCTCACTAGGACTTGAACCCAAGACCTCCTCCTTCCCATCCATATGAATTAACCACTAGGACAAGCACATTTTCTTGTCTATAGACTACACAAATCTATGCTTGAGTCTAAATTTGAGACTTTTCCCCTACATGAGAATGAAAAAACGATGTACGATTTCAAATCTATTTGAACCAATCAAATCCTCATGCCATAAGCTTACTTTATAAGGACATACTTACATATTCACATACATACATACATGCATACATACATACATACATACATACATACATACATACATGCATGCATGCATGCATACATACATACATACATACATACATACATACATACATACATACATACATACATACATACATACACACATACAAGTACATACATACATACATACATACACACATACATACATACATACATACATACATACATACATACATACATACATACATACATACATACATACATACATACATATATACATACATACATATGTATGTACATGCATACATACATATGTATGTACATGCATACATACATGCATATACATATACATAAATTACATATATACATACATGTATGGTTATTTATGTATGTACATGTATAAACACATACACACACACACACACACACACATATATATATATATATATATATATATATATATATATATATATATATATATATATATATATATATATATATATATATATATATATATATATATATATATGCACTTACAATGGGGTGTTATATTGCTCTCTCCGCAAGATTGAATGAAACACTTGGTGAACTCCATTAATGTCTCTTGAAACAATTGATGTTGAATAGCACTAGACCTAGTCAGATCCATTAAGCCTACCAACTTATCAAAGCTTGAACAAACCTTCTTTCTCAACTTTCTTAACAACAAATTTGTTCAAGCTATAAAGAAATTGGAGGAACTACTTAATTCAAGCTTCAAAAGTCTATCAAAAATTCTCATGAAGGCATGCAAGGTGCAAAAATGGACATTGACTAAAGGGAATGGAAGGTATATCCCATTCAGTAGATGGAGATGCATCTGTGTCATCAACTAAATCATCTATGTTGTTTTGTTTTCCCTTTGTTGGTTTATAACCTCGTGAGCAATATGGACAAGGATAGAGAGCAGGTGCACCTTGTTTGCACCCTAGCATGCATTTGATAGTCTTTAAGTCTCCACCTAAGTGCCACTCTACTTCAAAATCACCTAAGCCCTCTATAGTGATTTTGGCACCATGAATTTGAGAAGTTATCACTTCTATGATCCATGGGGTCCTACTAGCAATCCATGTAAGAACATCATTGGATTCTTTAGGTACATCAATAGCACTTAACCACCATATATCTTTCTCGGATTGGACACTATATGTAAAGTGATGGGTAGATTCTTCACTTTTATCAATAATGGCATGGGCATGTCACACTAAGTCTCTCCATATGTCGTCCTTTTATCATTTGACATTCGTCTAGCTTCAATACAAACTTGAGTTTGGAACCACAATCCACATCAAATAACAAACATTATATTAATAAAAATACTATGAATGTGATTATCCCAATAATGGGTATGCCTTGAATTGTGGATTTGTACATTTCCTTTTGAAGCCTCTCCAAATTGGCAAATATATTGTTGTACTTTGTGTTGATGAATCCCTTTCTAGATGAGTTTTTCAACTCTTTCTTTGATGTAGATGAATGATAAATGGATGCAAGCATAACATCTTCTATATGTAAGTAATTGCTAAGAGTATTGGATACATAAATAAACAAGCGAAACACAAACCTAAGTGCATAAACACATGGCTTCCGTGCTCCAGCACCAGTTGAAAGAGCTTGAAAGGATGATAATGGTCGTTTCCTATATCTCATCCCAAGTGGAGTCTCTTTTAGTTGTGTAAGATTGGCTTTTAACTTTGTAATTGTGCTCTCCTTTTATTCCACATCCTGTTAGAGTCTATTATTGTGATCATCCAAAGATTTGATAGCACTTTCTAAAGTGTGTGTAGCACTTTCTAAACTATGTATCTTGAAATGGATGTGATGACATTGTTGCATCCAATAATGTGCTATAGATGTAGAATGGTTATACAATCGCTTGCAATAGGCTAGCAGTCCATCTTCATCGCTACCAAGGAATTGTAAAAATGTGGAGATACTATGGAATCTAGGATGAACATTTTACATTGGATCTAAGGGATACAAAGCACCATTGACCCAAAGATCAATATTCTTCTCTCCAGCTGCACGTCGTTCATTTTGAGAATCTTTGTCATTGCTACCTCTAGTTGTTGGTGCAAATTCTATTGGAACACGAACATGTACACTCTTTGAGTGAGGAGCACGCATTGGTGCTGGTGTCATGTTCGTAATACATGTGAGCATCATGATGCTCCAAAACTCCAGCACAGAGATGGCTGGAATGGCTTGTAGAGTAGCTGTGTGCAAGAAAAAAAGTGTGGTTTGGTATGTGGATAGGTCAAAATGCCTTTTTTCAGTGTGTAAGAGGGAAAAAAAGCTTTTTTTTTCAAAAATTCATGTTTTGGGGAAACCAAAGTTACGAGTTTGATTATGTGGCACTTAACTTTTGGAGGGATTTTGAAAAGTATGCTTTTTTTAAAGAATTTTTAATAAAAACAAGACTAAAAAAAGTAACTTCTGACATATACATAAAAGTATGGGCCATTTTGAATAAAGAATTATTGAAAAAGAGACTTTTTAAAAAAAATCATTGTTTTATTCATAAAGATGGACGGATTTGATGAGGTGGAAAGTGGTCTCTTTCTCTCTCTCTCTCTCTCTCTCTCTCTCTCTCTCTCTCTCTCTCTCTCTCTCTCTCTCTCTCTCTCTCTCTCTCTCTGTAGAAGAGAGAGAAGATCCTAGCTTAGCCTACAAAATTGCCTACTTCAGCCTACGAAAAAGTGCTCTATTAAATGCACTTTGTCCCCTTAACAAAGTATAAGATTAATCTTAATCCCTAAAAATTAGGAATCCTTACAAGGCCCATGCAGGGTTCACTTTTTTTTTCTAATGGTAGTGTCAAAGTAATCAAAATATAGAGCAAGAACAAGTAGATGTATGAGTGAAAACAAAATTCAACGCTTGTGATACATCTTCTCAAGTAACATAAACTCTGTTTGTGAATAATCAAGATGTGTACTCCACTTTGTTGAGATATGCCAAGAAAGAGTGAACTAGGTGAATCTATTAGAAGAGGTGGATCTAATAATATATCGCATAATATTTCTAGTAATAAATCATAAAAAACAATAAATGTAGCTTTTGATACACAAAATTGCCTTGAACTTCATCTTGAATGGACTCAAGCATTTTTAGCATGTGCAACTCTTTTCAATGTTATATGTAACATGATTTTCAAAGATGCTTTGATGTCAACTGCATGAAAGGGATTCAACATGCTACATTACAATAAAATACAGATAGATTATGAAGCTAAAGTGAGGAACAATATTGAATCTATCTTAAAATGAGCACTGCTTGATTATATACCCATGTATGAATGCAATAGCACTAGATGGATGGACAAGTTGTCAGAAGAAGCCATTGATTAATGTCATGGTAATACGAAAGCTCAGCTTTCCTTATAAAAATATATGAACATGCTATAGTTCGCATGGGTAGTCCAAAGAATGTCACTACGATAGTGACTAATAATGCATCTAATTTTTGAAGCTCTAGAATTGTAATACAAAACAAATATGAAGGTATTACCTGGGTTCCATGTGCAGCTTACACACTAAATCTAGTTTTGAAAGATATAGGTAGATTACCTCTCATCAAACATAATTTATTAGATGCAAATCATGCGTTCAAATTTATCAAAGAGCATCGATTTTTATATTCCCTCTTTCATTATAGATCTCCATATAAAACACTTCATATCTTTTGTGCTATATGATTTTCAACATCTTGTATTGTGCTCAATGGATTATTGGAATT
Organism: Ceratopteris richardii; assembly: GCA_020310875.1. Taxonomy (NCBI): domain Eukaryota; kingdom Viridiplantae; phylum Streptophyta; class Polypodiopsida; order Polypodiales; family Pteridaceae; genus Ceratopteris; species Ceratopteris richardii. The sequence goes on from CM035412.1 coordinate 97,183,053, forward strand.
CAGGCTAGCACTTATAAAAATGATTGCAGATCAAAGGTGGGAGGGATGGCCAGAGAAGTATCCTTCTTATCAAGTTGTGGCTTCAAAGTGCATCTCTCTGATACAGTCAAAATGTTTTCTCGCATAATCTTGAAAAAAATGTTAGTATTACTAAACTTTTGTGGAACTTTACAATGGCACAAGAAACTTTTGGACAATTTCAAACTCATGAAAGTTTAGCAAATGATCCATGGAGTGATCATGAATTAAATGTAGACTACAACGATGGTTCAGATATGGAAGAAATAGATGACATGGTATATGTAATAGATGATGATGTACAAAATGAAGAAAATTATGTATTCTTACTACTTTGATTAGATCCAAGCAAAAAGATATCTTTATTATAAAATATGATTCTAAATATTAGAAAAAGTGTGTTGCCTATTCATTATTTGGTTGGTGTATTAATTAATCCATAGTGAACCGATCAAAAGATGATCATGCCTTTGATATTCTTCCATATTTGTTCTCATATGCATCCATAGATATTTGTGGATTTTTCACCTAATTTTCAATTATCTTTTTCTAATCATCAATTGTTCTCCATAAACCTAGAATTGTTAATCCTTCATTGTATAACACTACTTCCTGTGATGATAAATCATCAATAAGGTAATGTTCTTTGAAGAAGTATGGCCGTTTTTTAGGAAGAGGGCCTTCATGTCCTTGATTATGAAATTCTGCATGGTTTTGAGGATGACCCAAATCTATCATCCCAATTATAAATGTCACTAAAGGATATCTTCTACAAAATCTTTTGAAGGAAATACAGTGCCATTTGATTATTTTTTGGTGACAATCATTCAACTTGAACAAAGCATTCAAGTAAGTTTCCACTAATCCTTCATGTTATAAGTCAAAAAGCTTTAATGGTGCCATCTCTTTATTTCTCTCCATGTAATTCAAAAGAGGACATCACAAACAAAATGATTCAGACTTAGCTTTCTAATCTCTTTCATTGATAATGGTTCTCCTTCTAAACCCTATGTTACTGTTAGTGTCCATGTGAAAGGCTAAATGGTCGCCAAAAACTTTCATATATTTTCTTTAATAAAACATATAGTGGTTTGATCAACCATAGCCGATAAGTTTGACCACATTTGTATGATCTAAGAAATTTGTGTTCATGTTCTGTGTACTATAAGTTTCTCTTTGTATTCTGCACACCCTATGTGGAGTACTATGTGCAACACTGGAGTTAGAGTTTCTATTGCAAGGGTATCGTTGCATAGCCCTCATGAAGGAGAGTCCACCATTCTGCATCACCAAAGAAATACTTCATTGATATCAGAGCAATCTGATGCAAAAGCTTTGTTCCTTTTGTGCGAGCAAAGCGAGCATATGCCCATCAACCCAAGGCTTATGAATAAGGTGGTGAACAAGGCATAGACCTTGGCATACCTTGTCATCAGAGTCACCAAATTCACTATTGGTGTCATTGGCTACATGCAAGTGAGAACCTCAACAATCAAGGAAGACGGAGGTTCCCGACACTTCTGAATTTGTTCCCCTCAGAGCTCGCTTAATGGACAAGGCTTTTTCCACTAAGCTACACTCTTGTGGTACTTGAGGAAGGGAAAAGACTAAGGTTCACATTACCTTGAACATGTTTTGGGCCCTCAAAGCTTTATTCTTTGTTCTCAAAGCCTATTTTGAAGCATTCTTGGGGTGTTTTTTGGAGCCATTTTAAAGTACTTTCACACATACTTCTCTTTACACAGGTTCAAAAACATCAAGAAGGATGTTCTTTATACTTCTACAAAAACAAATATTCAGATTTGGGGCTATGTTTTCTACCACACTAGTAAATCTATAGGTTTCTTGAAAGGTTTCCAATTGTGGTGGGAGCAACCACCACAAGTTTATATAGGTTTTTTTCATTCTAAAGAACAGAGTTGACAAACACTTATAGGTGCTTGTAGCTAGTGTTTGGGCTCTGAATTAAGCCTTTCAATGCCATTTTAATGAATATATTGAGCAAATATGCACTATGTATGCTTCTATGGATACCACTTATGTACATCCATGTGATCATTGATATAGCGGTTACATCTTTTTGCAAAAAACCTTTTATGTTTGATAAAGAGGGTTGTGGGGAGGTTTCCTTAACTGGGAGACACTCAGATGTTGGGGTTTGGACAGCACCTCCATCATCTTTGCAATCTTCTTCAAGAATCTTCTCTTTCCCTTTGTCTCCAAACCATGGTCTTAGCTCATCAAATACCACATCTCGTGAGTTTCTAGCTCCTTTGTCACCGGATTGTAGCACCTATATCCCTTTTGCTCCGATGAATATCCAATAAAAATACATTTTTTGGACTTTGCCTCCATCTTTGTCCTTAGTTCTTGAGGGATGTGAACATAGCACACACATCCAAAAACTTTGAGATGTGTAAGGTCAGGTTTCTTACCGGAATAAACCTCCTCGGGAGTTAGATTATGCACTCCAGCCGTTGTGCACTTGTTCATCAAATAAACGGCCGTACTAGTTGCTTCAGCCCAATAGTTTAGTGGCATCTTCATCTCATTGAGCATGCATCTTGCAAATTCTGTGATATGTCGATTTTTTCTTTCAGCTATTCCATTTTGTTGAGGTGTGTACCTACATATAAATTGTCTCTTGATGCCATTTTCATAAAGAAAATCTGAAAATTCTTTGGAGAAATATTCTCCTCCTCCATTGGACCTCAAGGTCTTTATGTAGCGTCATGTTTCCTTTTCTACCTGTGCTTTAAATCTCTTGAACATGGAGAACACATTTGATTTTTGTTTTATGCAAAACATCCATACTTTTCTTGAATGATCATCGATAAAAGTGACAAAATATCTATTACCAGCCACTGATGGTTGTTGTGATGGTCCCCATACATCCGTGTGTATCAAGTCGAGGACATTCCTTGCCACATAGTTGCTCTTCTTGAATGGTTGTCGAGTTTGCTTTCCTAGTTGGCATGCTTCACAAAACTCATGTAGTCCAATATCATTGAATCTTGGAAGACCTCTTACCACTTCATGGTTGCTCATGTCCTTGAGCTTGGGAATGTTGATATGTCCAAACCTTTTGTGCCACAAATAAATTTCAGCAATCCTCTTGTTTCCAAACTGAATATACATCACCTTTCCATGTGGTTGTTGAATGTCCAAGGTGAACATCCTACCTTCTTTCCTTCCTTGAGCAATGACCTTGAATCCTTCTTTTGGATTCTTTATAAAGCAGCCTTTTTGGTTGAAGATAACATGATATACTTTCTCTACCATTTGTCCTACTGAAATCAAATTCTTTGCAATAGTAGGAACATGAAGAACATCAGCCAATACCTTTCTATCTCCAAGCTTGATATCTCCAACATGCTCAATTGCGTGTTGAGTTTCATTGCCGGTCTCCACACATCCTTTTCCACTTGGAGCTTGTAGCTTTGTGAATAAATCTCCTTGGCATGGCATATGGTTGCTGAAACCTGAATTTATGAACCATTTTTGGTCATCACTTCTCGAGTTGTTGTAGTCATGCTTCATGGCAAGCATGGTTTGCTTGTCTCCTTCACTTGATGTACTCGCATAGTTATTTTGGCTCCTTTGGTTGCCTCCATTCAGCCTTCCATTCTTTTGCCAACAATCATTTGCATAATGTCCTAGTTTACCACAATGATAACATGTTATACCTTTATGAGGATTGTATGAACCTCGACCTCTTCCTCTATTTCTTCCTCGACCTCTTCCATGTGTGTTATCATTTGAGTTATCCTTTTTGTCCTTCGAGTTGTGTTGGCTGAAATTTGTGTTGTTGTAGCTTCTTCCTCTTCCTCTCGAGCCTCCTCTTGAGTTCCTTCCTCTACCTCTTCCTGCATATAACATTTGACTTCCTTTGTTGCCTTCTCCTTGTTGAGCTACCTCTTCAGCATAAGATTTGGTATAATCTCGTCGAATGTTGGTGGAGGGTCTCTATAAAGAATGTTTGTGATGAGGGGCATCCACTTTTCTTCACTCCTCAAGCCATTGAGGGTTGTTTGGACGATGTCTTCCTCTTCTATCTTGCATCCAACTCATGCTAGCTGATCTCAAAGCTCCTTGATCCTCAATGTATACTCACTAATGCTTTGGTTTGAGCTTTTCTTCATGTTGTTGAGCTCATTCTTGAGTTGCATCCTCCGAGACCTTGTTGAGGTAGCATACACCTTCTCCAATGCTTCCCAAACTTCCTTGGCTATTTCTAAGCTTTTCACATGACCAATCATAGTGTTAGAAATAACTTGTGAGATGAGGAACATCACCCTTCGATTCCTCTCTTCCCAATCAGCAAATTGTCTCCTTTGTGCCGGAGTAATGTTGGGATCTTCAAGGTCCACCGGTTGTGGATCGTCTCCACTAACTAGACTCCATAAACCTTTACCTTTAAGGTAATTTATTATTCTATACCTCCAAGATTGAAAATTATCTTTGTCTAACTTCTCAACTTGTTGTCCTAAATCAGCCATTGAAAACTTCCAAGATTGAATTTTACCTCAAGTATTATGTGGCACTCTTCCTTGACTTTATGAAGCTCCCCCTTGATTTGTAGCTTCTCCTTTGCTTCACTTCAGTTCCAATGCTTTGCCTCTTCAAAATCCAATGCTCTGATAAAAAATGTTGGAGAATTCCTCTCCTATTCGCAGCGGAAAGTGTAGAAGACCTTCTCAAGATCAAGACTTTTGCCAACAATAGAACACTCAAATGAAAACTGGTACCAACTGAAAAATGCAATGAACTTGAAACTTTGGTCACTCAAGCTAGACACCTACAAATTTCAAATGAGCTATCAAACACTCTGACAATTTGGAGTAGATTTGGGTTGGAAATTATTTCATACAAAACAAGCTACATGTCCACTCAGTTAGGGTGAAAATTGGACTTCACTAAAAACTGAATAACTCACAGAGCATAATGAATTTCATAAAATTGTTCTAGTTAGAGGAAGTACTTGAGATAAACTTTCGAACGAATGTTTAAACACTAAAATTGGATACATATATTGAGACATATGACTCTCACAAGTAGACTACCCAAAAATGGGTGTGCGGCTGGACATACTCTATGAGAGTGAACTGAACGAAATGACTCAAACCAAATGAACTAGCTACAAGGGGACTTCCACACCTTCTTCCTCTATTCTTGAGTGTCCTCCCTTGCCTCTTTTATAGCCAAGTGACCAAAATCTGTCATGATGAGTTTGAGAGCTCTTCTCCATCATTTCTCCACTACTTTGGACAGCCACTCCTCTTACAGTTCAATTTTTGGATTTGATTCTCTTTTGATTGATTTTCTTTTGGCCTCCACTACTTGCTGAAGTAAATGCTTCCATTTTTCATTTTTGTATTTTCCTTCTACTTGAAGAAAATCCTTTTTGCAAAAATATATACGAGCTTCCTTATTTATTTTTAACATGTGGTTTGAATCGCTATTGTGCTACACACGATAGGAGTTTTAAGCCTCTCTTTTGCCTGGTGCCATCAAACTTTATTGAGACGAATGATAAACCATTATGCAAACATACAAGCTACTGATAGGTAGCCCAAATACATTGCTGACGGTAGGTCATGGGTTCTATACCCAGAGACGACGTCTAAAATGTCTCTCTTGTTTTTGCTTGTGGTGGAGAAGCCTCCATAGCACCTCAAGCTAACGTGTATTTGAAATCGCTGGAATTAGAACTCATCGATGGGATTGCTCACCTCATCGCCTTTCAAATGCGAGGTTATGAGATCGAAACTTTTTGTGTAGACATTGGCCACCCTTTTGCCCCAATCGACTCCATCTACTAGACACAATAGAAGATAATCTTCTATGCATACATGCCAACCAATAAGGGAGACTCGCATAAAGATAGAGAAATGGATATGAATAAGTTTGATCACCAAGATCTTCATGAGAGCTTATGAAGATGATGATGTCCCCACAAAATCACCATGAATGCTTGGCTTTGATACCAGTGCAAGATTATGACCACCACATGCTAAAGAGATGACTCTCCTCCCAACCAAAATGCCTCTTTATATAGCTCTCTCTAGGGGATTGCCTGCTTGGGCAGACGAATACTAACCATCCATGTGTCAGCCATGTAACTCCATGTGGACAAAGTGTCCCAGTTAAGTCGAGTTAACTCAAGTGGATGCTTCTAGAAGGCTCTAGATGTCTTTGGACAAAACACTCTCCCCATGTACCCCATCGGGATTGAACCCAATACCTCCCCCTTCACATCCTTAAGATTTAAAAACTAGGCTAAGTGAATCACTTGGTTACAAGAGTAAATGACCTTTTAGTAAGTCTAGACTCGAGATCTTTGGTCATACACATGGGTGATCAAACAATGTTCGATTTCATATCCATCTGAATCGGCTCGATCCTTATATCATAGACTTACTTCATTACAATATGTGTATGTGTGTGTATGTATGTGTGTGTATATGTGTGTGAATGTGGTTTTGTGTGTGTGTCCTTGAATGTGGATTTTTATGTGTATGTGAGTGTATATGTGTGTGTATGTGTGTGTGTATGCATGTGTATGTATGTGTGTATGCATGTGTGTATGTATGTATGCATGCATATGCATGTGTGTGTGTGTGTCTATGTATGTGTGTGTCTATGTATATATGTGTGTCTATGTGTGTGTATGCATGTGTATGTATGTGTGTATGTATGTGTATGCATGTGAGTGTATGTGTGTGTATGTGTATGTGTGTGTATCTATGTGTGTGTATGTATATATGTGTGTGTATGTGTATGCATGTGTATATATGTGTGTATGCGAGTGTGTGTGTGTGTATATGTCTCTCTTATGTGTGTGTATGTGTGTGCCTAGTATATAGGTGTGTGTGTATGTGTATGTGTGTGTATGCCTGTGTATGTGTATGTGTGTGTATATTTGTGAGTGTATGTGTGTGTATGTATGTGTGTGTATGAATATGTGTATGCATGTGTATGTGAGTGTAGGTGTGTGTATATGTGTGTGTCTCTTATGTGTGTGTATGTATTCATGTGAATGTATGTGTGTGCATGTGTGTGTGTATGTGTATGTGTGTCTCGTATGTGTGTGTATGTATTCGTGTGAGGGTATGTGTGTGAATGTATTCATGAGTGTATGTGTGTGTGTGTGTCTGTGTATATATGTGTGTGTGTATCTCTCTATGTGTATGTAGGAGTGTATGTGTGTCTATGTATGCATGTGTGTACATATGTTAAGGGGTGTGTGTGGGAGTGTGCTCCTAGTGCTCTCTCTCTCACCCTGGCACTCTCTCTCACTCACTCTCTCTCTCTCTCTCATCATATCCCATCACAAATGTTCGAGATCACTTTTTTTGGTAATTGTGTGCTGTCGCTCTCTCTCTCTCTCTATGTCGCTCTCTCTTCATATCCCGGTACAAATGTATCGAAAGAAATCATTTTTTTGGGTAATTGTGAGCCATCGCTTATGCAACATGTGTGTGTCACAAGCAGTTTGCTCACATCACTTGGAGCATCACTAAGGTGCGATGTTCCTAGCAATGGTACTTATAATCATTGCATAAGCGAAGGTGATCATCGGTTACATGACTAGCTCTTTTTCGTTTTGTTTTGGGCATCGTTTATGCAATGCTAGTTGGAAATATTGTCGCATAAGTAACACTAGCCACTTTTTTCTGATTGGGGGCATTGCTATGCCCCCTTATTCCTTGCAGTGCTTTTAGTTTCCAAATGGATAAATATAATAATTCATGGTCTTGTTTTGTAGTTCCAATCTGATCTCCATCTTGAGGAGGATTAATTGATGCTACTAAAGCACTTAGAAGAAGAAGTTAAGCAAACTCGTATATGCATGGCATGCCTGAATCGAATGAGAATGTTGTAGTACAATATATTTAATAAAGGGTTGCCATTTGGCGATCAAAGGACCATCATTGGTTGCTAAACAAGCATGTAATCACAATTAAGTTAAGCACTGAGACGAAGAATCTTCTTTTGATATGTAAACACCAATCGTTCGTACTAATAGAATGTTAGAAAGGGTAAATGTTAGAGACGAAGATTGTATACAATCAAGCTTAAGCATATTAATTGGCATGTTATTGAGAGATTATTTCCTTCAACAAAACCTCACAAAGTATTATAAGAGATTATGGGATATCACAAAAGATTGAAAAAGTTTAATAAGTTGCAACTTTAGCATATTAGTGAAAGATTATTTCCTTTAACAAAGTCTCACAAAAGTATTATTAAGACATTATGGGATATCGCAAAAGATTGAAGAAGTTTAGTCCAAATTTATCACTTCACTAAAAAAGATAAAGCATACAGTTCTTGATCATTTAGGAAACCACCTACAGATGACCTATCCACAAAATGTATTTTGTTGTCGACATTTATGTATGATTTCAGTTCCTGTTTATGAAGCATTAAAGTAGTTTATCTAAAAAGAGATCATAAGAACATCTCTCTATTTCTGTTGATTTTTCTTTCTGTGTCCATTCCTGCTCAAAGAGAGAAGTAAACAAGACAGACAGACAAACATGGAAACATGGATGACTGTACAACCGGAATAACCTGGTTTTATTTATCATTTTAGAAAGAAAATCAAATGGGCACATTCATGAAATTGGCCGTAGTTTTTATTTCACAAGATCATATCAGAGATTGTCAATGTGCAAGTAGTCGCATCATCTTAAAATAATTATTTATGATTAAGAGGAATAAATACAATTGAGTCATGGCCTGCGTTTCATGCTGCCAATCTGGTTTGACAACTACGGGAGTAATTAAAAAACAAAAACAAATTTGCATCAGTATATCATATTATAGACATTAAGCTGCAATATATAGATTTGTACATAGGGATTAGTGCATAATAACTATAGGAATCACTCTAATACGAACGTTCGACCAGAACTACGTAATTAAAACCTTATATGTAAGAGATTTAATGAAAAACTAAACTGTATGCAGAAAAGATGAAGTCGGAATAGGCTTATGGCATAAGCAATTCATGCAGACTTGTATCTGTTGGTCGTCCTGTTAAGATAATATCCATCATCCTTCTATTGAGCTTTGTCTCACATCATTCTGTGTTGTAATTGAGCGTACTCGTCTGTTTGATGAGAAGGGCAATTACGCTTAATCAATGGCTTGGCATGATCTTCCTGCGTCTGTGTAATCAATGGCTTGGCATGATCTTCCTGCGTCTTCCTGCGTCTGTGTAATCAATGGCTTGGCATGATCTTCCTGCGTCTGTGTAAAACCACTCAAAGAGCTGCAAAGGGTCTCTAGAAGCCGCCCCAAAGTCTGCATTAATGTGTCAAAGGGCATGAAGTTAAAACCGTTCCTGATTGCTTCATTCGTCTCGGGCTTGAATGAGTTGCAGGAAGTCCTCCTGTTGGAAGCTCTTCTCTGTAATCCATGATTATGATCTATGGCATGCTTGAATGATCCATCAAGTGTATTGATCATTGGCACCTCCACCTGCCTGTTGGATTGCTTCTTCGGCTGGACGAGCTCCCCTTGCCATCTGTGGCGCACCCTATCCTCAAAGGAAAGCAGTCTCCTTTTCAAGAAAGCGACATGCCGCTGCGTCTTCTCCAAATGCTCCATCATGAGCAAGAGTATCCTATCCTGCTCCAGCTGTTCTTCCATAATGTGCTCCATCAGGTCCTCTCTTCCGATAAGAGAATTTTGTTCGATCTCAACAAGTCCTTCCTGCACAGCGTTACGGACATGCTTGTCTTTCCAGAGAAATATCTCATCATGGATGCGCTGGTTATGAGATTTCAACTCCCTTTCGATGGAACGCGGCCATCCGCCATGTCCAGCTACAGCATGATGTGCCGAGCTGTGGTTGCTATTATGATTCTCTTGACCGCCATTGTGTGCAGATAGAGTCTTCTCATGGTTATGTTTCAATCTTCTTCCCAATGATAGGATATGTTTTCGCTTGCGTTCTAGGTCAGCAGCCATTCCATAAAGCTTCGCATACTGTTCATGTTGTTCTTTAATCATGCATCTAACCGCACTTGCTTGATCTCTTGAGCTCTCTTCCCAGGAACCTAAAATTTCTCTCAGATCCACCATGTGCCGATCGGCCAAACGGATGTCACTCTCTTCAAGTATGCTTTCGTACATGCTCGAGTTATCAGGACCCTCAAAGGCAACAGCCGGCAGATTGCCTTCAAGCATTTCGTTCATGCTTGAGTTTTGAGGATCCCTAAAGGCAACAGCCGGCATGAACACCTCGCCTCCTCCGAATTTTCTGCGGATAGGAGAAAACAACGAATGCTTATAATCTCGAAAGTCAGAGGTATCTTTCATATCCATGTCTGCATAGTGCGCATCCATGTGTGAACATTCTCCCTGTCGAGAATTCTTTCCATCGTTTGGTTCACAGATTAGGTATGGGCTCTCCCGCGCATTCAATCGGACCTCTCTTAGCATTGGTCGGACCTCTCTTAGCATTGGATCAGTACTAAGGATGGAATCACGAGGCTTTTCGTTACAGCACGGAGGATCAACCACATCGGCTTGACACAAATCAGATGCTTTTTCTGATACAAAACCTAACTGCTCTTGCAGAATAGCATTCGCCTCCGCTTTGCACACGTCAGTATTTGTGTCCAGAGATAGCTTCTCTTGCAGACGCAGGTCCCGACGCGCGGCATGTGAATCAGAAACCGTGTGGTCTTCATCTATTTGGTTACCTTTTGCTTGACTTTCATCTACCGAAGAGGTGCTTTCCATCACTGTCATTGACCCAGGGTCGTCATGTTCTGATGAGGCCTGCAGTTCTTGAATTCTATGTTCATCATGTCTTTCCTTACAATGCTGAAAATCATCGGTAATATCCTCTTCGTGCTTTGGAGGTGCTTCTTCTTCCTTGTTGGCGTATTGTTCCAGTACATCAGTGGTGGAACAATCAAAGTTTCCTCCATCAGTATCTGCAATCATATCCGATGTTGTCCCATATTCTCCTTTCAGAGAAAGATCCTCCTGCGATGGACATGAATCAGACAGACTACTGCCTGGTTTCACATCTTCCTGAACTGCCTTTCCTAGGGGAACACCATCTCCATCAACTTCTGCGTCAGGTGCTCCTAGTTGGTCCGTCCGGCCAGCTCCACAGAGATGTGTACAACTTTCAACAGCATCGTTATCTCTATTTGTAGAATCGTCGGTAATATCCTGCTCGTGCTTTGGAGGTGCTTCTTCTTCCTTGTTGGTGTATTGTTCCTGTACATCAATGGTAGAATAATTCAAGTTTCCTCCATCAGTATCTGCAATCATATCCAATGTTGTCCCATATTTTCCTTTCAGAGACAGGTCCTCCTGCGATGGACATGAATCCGACAGACTACTGCCTGGTTTCTCAGCTTCATGAACTGCCTTTCCTAGGGGAACACTATCTCCATCAACTTCTGCGTCAGGTGCTCCTAGTTGGTCCGTCCGGCCGGCTCCACAGAGATATGTACAACTTTTAACGGCATCGTTATCTCTATTTGTAGAATCCATGTCTATCTCTATTTGATGAACTTCATGGTGGAGTATGACCTTCACATCTGTAGCACTCCGAACTTGAACATTTGCATCGTCGTCAGCCACCATCTTTTCGTTCACGTGTGAAAAAGAACCGTCTGCATCTCTGATACTGCTACTGTATCCATGAATCTCGCCACAGTTTCTATCTTCAAGTTGTGCCCATGGTACGGCCTTTGCATCTTCTGCTCCGGATGGAGACATGCATGGCGTTTTTGGCTGATCTGCACTGCCGGAAAGAGTGCACAGCACACTTGGCTCATGTAGATGATCAACAGAAATTCCTGTTTTACCGGAACCTGCTCTAACCATATTCAGTCCTGTGCACATAAACCTCAATGAACAGATGCCCGAGATTACCGAAACGCGCTTCACTACTATTAAAATAGAATTGGAAATCATCATCTCATGCAATGTAATCAAACAGCGAAAATCTCAGTACCATCGAAATAGTTTGGTCTGTTGTAAAGGACAACATGAACGTCGTGGTCGTCTACCGCAATACTATCGGCCTTTGAGCTGCTGCTTCTCTGAGGATTCTTCTGCTGCAGATCATGCCCGGATTTCGCGTCATGCTGGGATGATTGAAAGGTTATGTTCCAGGAACGTTGGTCTGCGTTAGCCAGGTCGTCACTACAATCACGGTCGTCACGGTCTTCCGACGGCCGGACGTCATCGGGTATCGATTTATTGGAGGAAGTATCGTCGGCAATGCACTTCATAAGGATAGAATAAAGACCGTCCTCTTCAGCAGTGCGATGATTCTCGTTATCACTATCTGAGGAAGGAGAAGAACACGTCGAGCAAGCAGAACCAGATGCGGAGATCAAGGTCCAGTCTTCGTTAGTAAAAGCCGCCATCGCTGATCGCAAAGCTCAAGCTCTCTCTCTCTCTCAAGCTCTCTCTCTCTCTCTATGTGTCAGAAGGACATCTCCTAGCTCTCTCTCTGTCTGTGTGTGTCAGAAAGACATCTCCTATCCTGATGATGCCTAATTTAGAGTTGCAGCTACGAATGGCAACGCTTAATTTAGTGGGTACAAACTCGCTCTTCGTTCTCGGAGTGATCTATACTAACTTTTCGTATCGAGGGTCGACACATCCTCCGGACAAAGGTAGGTCAACTTTCATGGATAAGCATCCCCTGATTCTCCCCTGCACCATGCAATTCCAGCTTGCAGATAGAATTTGAGTCCCATATGAGGAAGTTGGAACCATGAATATGGTATATGTAATATTTGGACAAAGGTCTAAAACAATAGGAGCATAGACTTCCAATCGATGCAAGACACCTGGCTCTACAATTGCCCAACCTTAACCCACCATGAATGGAAGGTCCTTGGTTAGGGCGCTTGATTCCTGCAATGTGCATGTGTATTCCATCCAAAGAATTCAAGATAAATATCCATATTGTTGGTCATTGATGATGCATTATACACCTAAAGACAATCTTATACTTGATATTCCTTGTCCTCATATCACATAATTTAGCATCCTCTAGTGCCTACAATGCAAACACCCCAATAAGAGGTATAGCCTCTTGTCTTCAACCTAGAAGTTGGAATAGCATGAATCCAAATGCCATTTTGAAGCATCTTGGGCCTACACATTGACATCTTCACAAACACATATTGTATATGGATACATGGCCTGTTGATATTTCTAAAAACGAACAACATATGCATGCATACTCACTTGATATATAAAATTTTAATAACTCTGCTAGTAAACTAAAAGAATGCTGTGCTAGTAAATAAATAACTCTCGTAGTTTATTAAATTTTAATAACTCAGCTAGAAAGTTAAACAGATTACTTAAGGAAAAAAGAGCCTTGAGAGAACCTACATCGAATATTTACTAGGATCTAGTTCTTTTTCTTATCATCTTTACAAAAGAATGCTTTAAATAATACCATAGAAGTGTAAGAATACATTCTCTTTAATCAAATAAGAGCCAGCATAGTGGTCCACTTAGTCACCTTTCAAAACCTTCTTCAATTTAAATTTGTTGAGAGTGCATGATGTAATTGAACTTTGAGCTAAAGGTCCACGGTTCAATACCCACAGATCGGCCCGATGTTAACCCTTGAAAAATAAAGGGCACACTCTAAGTAGTTGAATTTGTGTTGTTGTTACATATTTCAAACCTAATCAAAATTCAAAACTCGAACTTCCAAAAGAAAAAATTAAACATTATGTTTTGATTTCAAGATCAAAGGCAAGTGTATGATCTTCATAGCTCTTTGAGATCATGATCGATTGGACCACAACACTATGTCTTAACACCAGTTCCATTCACGTGGTTGCCAAAGTCTCTACTATGAAGTAGAATCTTAATTTTCCATATAGATGGTGCCTCCAGAGATGTAGGATTTATGGTGAAGATAGTGGAACACTTACAAAAAGGTAAGGTGTTCACTATCTTCAAGAGCATACCTCCTCTATCATAACAAATAACTCAAGCTTTGTTTATGCTGTGTTGATTAAATCCTTGCCCATGCCACCTTTTGAAGAGCCATTCTTCTCTTCTACCTTGTTGATGCGATAGTCTTGGATTTTGTGTCCTTTCTTCTCGCAAAGGAAATACTCTACCTTGAACTCTTTTTTTCGTTCTTCTTTTTGTCTCCATGTTTTGAAGAGTCCACTTTGCTGCCTTTGGCATTTGCTATGAGTGTAGCATCTTCGTTTCTGCCACCATTCCTTGCCTTGAGCCGCAGCTCCTCCTCCATGAGTAAGGCACTGAATTCTTCAAAATTTAGTGGTCGAGGTTTGATTTGACTATTAAGAGAACAAAATCATCAAACTTAGGTGGATAGATTTGAAGACAACATCGAGCTAGCTCCTCACTTGACTTTTGTACACCTAATCCCACCATTTGATCTCTTTGATTCTTTATGAAAATGATAAACACCTATATAGTCTCCCCATCAGCAAACCTTTCTACTACTAGGTGATTCTCCAAGTTTTAAATCTAGGTTTGATTATGAGTCTCATATTGATTTATCAATATGTTCCATGCTTCACATGCCTTGGTAGTATGTAGACTGAGAGTCAAAACACTATCAGTAGTACTTTGTAACTAGAGCAGAGAGTGCATCTGCATTTCTACATTTCCAAGCATGTAGAAGATTAGCATCAGGAGGAATCATTCAACTAGGATTATTTGGATCAAGTGTTTTTTGGGGTTCATGATTAGTCCCAAGAACATTCTCCAAAAGCTCATATGAATCAAGGATAGAAGTGATTTTAAAATCCCATAGGATGTAGTTTGTACCATCAAGTTTACCTACTGTGAAGGCTAGTGGTCGTACCTGCAACATCGGGATGACTGGCATCATTGCTTCTCCTGTCTGTGCTCTGCCTACTCTTGTTGATGAACCATCTTGATTCCCACTTGTAGATGATGAAATATCACTTGACATATTCTTTCTTTTGTCATTTAATCCTTAGCGTTTTTGCTTCTACACCACTCAGAGCCTCCTCATCTCTAATACTATGTAAGAAAATAATAGCACAATGGAATAGAGCAGTAGATACATTTGAGAGAGAAAAAATAGAAAAAGATAGACGTAGAATAAGATATAGAGAACTCAAATTCTCATATTGTCAAGTGCAATGCAATTACATTGATGGTGTTGTCCATCCGTGTGCTCCCAGTGTGGAGCATGCATGGCAATCTATACATACTCTAGATGAAAGGTTGCACAATGCCTTGAAAAGCTCAACATGGGCCATGCTTATATAGCTTTTACAAGGGATTCCGTATAGGTAAACATAGTTGGGAGATACAAAATAGTCTGCAAAATATACAATCCGACAATATCCTTCCTTTGCACTCCCCCCATTAAGGTTCTATGGGGAAACCACGCGATGCCATAGGGGCTTTATTTTTGCCTTGAATGGCAATTCAATGGCCCAGAAGTTTATGCCCTACCTAAGCTGTTGGCTAGGCTCATAAAGATCATCTATAACCATTAATGATCACACATAGACCTCATCTAACTTAGAATTTAGGGCTCCACAAATTAATGTCTAGGCTCTCACAATGGCTTCTCCTCATAATGGAGGCCTTACAACTTAGAGCACCATGGATCATATGTGGTCATTTGAGGGTGGACTATTGAGCATATCTAACAAAGAGAAGGCTTCTAATTCAAGCATGTGACTTGCCTTGGGAAAGTCTCCACATGAAAGGATGTTGGACGAACACTTAGAAGTGTC
Source organism: Ceratopteris richardii (assembly GCA_020310875.1). NCBI lineage: Eukaryota > Viridiplantae > Streptophyta > Polypodiopsida > Polypodiales > Pteridaceae > Ceratopteris > Ceratopteris richardii. Next base: position 97,198,838 of record CM035412.1, read on the forward strand.
CTATGACATGCACCCTTTGGAACCTTGGTGTATACACATACACACACATGCACACACACATACGCACACACACACACATATATATATATACACACACACACACACACACATATATATATATATATATATATATATATATATATATATATATATATATATATATATATATATATATATATATATATTGTGTGTGTGTGGAGCTCTCACAAGGTGGACATTAACCTCAAGAAGGAGATGTGACAACGTTTGCATTCAAATCCATCTTTTTCAATCAGGAATATGATAGCGTATGTTCTTCTTGAGTTTTATGAAAGGTATTTCTTTTTAGAATTTTCAGAGTTGCATGCCTTTTGACTTGGTTCAATAGCCATGCCCATGTGGAGCTCTCATTTCCCTTTGATGTCTTGAACGTTGTGCTTACCTAGAAGCTTGGTTCCTGCTTCATCTCTATAAAAAGGCTTGCTTGGAGGCTCATCCACTGGCACCCAAAGGAGGCACATTTGGGCATGTTAGGAGGGTCATAGAAACCCTCTCTAAGTAAGCAACATGGAGGCTCCCTCCCTGGCTGAGAGATGCCCAAAACAGAGCACCCCCCCACTCGGTTGCAGACATATGTGTCGTGTGAAGGCAGTGGCAGCCCATGAAGGTCTCCCTCTTCCTTTGTGGTTGCAAGGAAGAAGAAAAAAATCCTCTTCTTATACCCTCCTTATGTCAATTTTCCACACTATGGGATTAAAAGACCATAAATCAAAGCCCCGTGGAAAAAATTGCCCACCTCTCTCTCTCTCTCTGTTGGGCAAAATGTTATGCACATCAAGGAAGAATTTGAGAATTTTTAACTTCTTCAACTCCTTCCACCCATAAATTTTGGTCATAGGAAGGCATTTTGAAGCACGTGCTCAAATTCTTCCAACCCACACTTTTGGGCATAGGGAGATTACTCTTCTGACCATTCTTGAATAGTTTTTTGGAGCCTTTTGCAAGAGAAAAAAACCCTAAAAAAGGAGTCCCAAAGAAGGATTCAAGTCACTTTTTGCAACTCTTTTTTCAAGAGAGAGTGGAAGATTGTGAATCTCGGAAATCAAAGGTCAATTCAAAGCACATTAACAACAATTGTGTGTGTGTGCTAATGGAGCCACAACTCACCTAAGGCTGCCCAAGTGGACTTGCCCAAGTGCCCAAGTATGAAGGAGGAATCAGAGAAGTACTCAGTTAATATTTCATATGTTCTTCCTTTTTGAAATTAAGAATGACTATTTCATTTATCTATTTTTCCAAAGTATTCATGGAAGGGCACTCACATGGTAGTAATATGCTATTAGATGTTCCTAGATAGGAAGTAGAATATACACCAGGGAAGGGGCTAAAGAAGTAGAGTATACACTAGGACTTAACAAAATGGATAGACAAGAAAAACACAAAGTCAATATATATCAAGAACTCAACGGTTTGGACAAAAAGATAAACAATATCCAATCAAATATGTTCATCATAAAAGAAATTTAAACTAAAATGGGAACACTACATACTTCTATATACGAAGTTAAAGGAAAGATGGTGCAGAGACCGAATATGCCTTGTCCAACCCAACATCTGGCCACTCAGATGGGATCCTTGTCAATCCAACCAAGCTTCTTTACCCATCCAAAACAATTTATCACTTAAGAATAAAACTAAGGATCTACTAACAATATCCTTTGCCTATTTCCTTAAGGTCTAGAAGTCTTTCTTTTGTGAAAGAGTTAAAACCACCATAGTTTTCAAGCGAAAACAAATATAAAAATAAAGATGCAATCTTGACCTTTCTAGAGAAATGAAGGCCTAGCATCAATTGAAAAATACCCTTGAATCTTACCAAGTTTTAAAAACTAGCTTATCCCTTGGGCCAAAATCCTGTAAGTAGTGGATGAGCTTGAAGGACTCTAGAGGATTCCTGAGACTTGGAATCAATTTGAAGAACTCTTCAAAAAGGAGTTTTTATTGGAGAACGAGGACGAACGTAATTGGGAAGAGTTGAACAAGGTCCTTCAATTAGCATGTCCACTCGGCTTACACATTTCTCATTATAGAGAAATAGTTCTGAAACTTCAAAATTTTGATGAATTTCATAAGGTTAAAGGATTTATTGATGACCTCGATAAGGAAATTAAACATGAAATGAAGAGAAGTGCCCATAAGATTTTGGAAGACACCATAAAATTAGCATAGATGTATGAAGATCTTGCTGAAACAGGGGCACAACCACTTCATACTATTGGGGAGAATAAAATCTTTAAAATAAAAAAACAAAAATTAAGCACTTTCAAGAGAGAGTACTCAAGAATCCATGACTTTCATGGCCAAGGCTTGACCCTGAAGTCTAAGAGAAAGCAATGAATGAAAATATTTATTTTAAGTGATTAATTAACCCATGACATTTAAGTAAAAAATATACTACAAGGCTAATATAAAAAGCCACATGTGAGCAAAAAGGGAAGGAAAGGGTAGGATTCCACTTGGTCCAAACTTTTCTTTCTAGGTCCAAAATTAGTTTGTATTGCATGAATTAGTCAAAATTCATGCTTGCATAAGAGGTTAAAGGGTGACATGCATGTTAAATGACTTGACCATGTGTAAGTTTTGGAATTACTCGATACTAAAGATATTAAAGTTGCTTCAACAGAAGCCTCAAGTCTCCACATTAATATGTAGTGTCCATGATGCAAGGACAAGATAAGAAATTCTAGGACACTATGATTTATGGTCTCAAAATTGATTTTCAAGTATATAAAGATAAGCTTGATTTCTAGATCATGCATATGAAAAGAACTAATGTGGTTTTGGGTAGGGAGTGGCTTTGGGGTCTAGGTGGATTACTTAAAAGGAGTTTTCTTTTTAATACTTTGGAATTTGGACAAAACGGTATCTGTTCCTTGATTCAAGGGGAACATGATGTGGTGAGTACTCCTTGAAAGCTAAAAAAGCTTTTTAAAACTCATAAAGTGAAGGTTTATATGATACTTCCAACTGATGTCAATGATCTATACAGCATAAATCTAATTCCATATGTCTCCTCTTATTTTTCTAATCATAAAAATTTTAAATTTAAGTGTTTAATGAATAAATACCGCGATGTTTTTCTAGAAGAACTTCTCCATGGATTACCTCCTTCTTGTGTGCAAGTCAATCATGCTATAGACTTGCTTTGAGAAACTAAGCCTATATCTAAAGCCCCCTATTGACTCCCAAAAACAATTGAAAGAATACCTCAATAAAGGATTCATTCAACATAGCCAATCACCTTGGACAACACCTATTCTTTTGGTCAAGAAAAAGGATGTGTAAATGAGATTATGTATCAATAATTGAGATTCAAACAAAGTTACAATAAAGAATATATATCCAATGCCTCGAATAGATTATTTATTTGATCAACTAAAGGAAGCTTAGATATTTTCAAAGCTCAATCTTCATCAAGCATATCAAAAAACTAGAATTAAACATGAAGATGTCTCCAAAATTGCTTTTTGAACAAAATACGTGCATTTTGAATTCTTGATCATGCCATTTGGAGTAAAAAGTTCCCCCACTACATTCATGAATTTGATGAACACAATCCTAAGCCCTTACTTGGAAAAAAATGTAGTTGATTTCCTTGAAGAAATTATTGTCTATAGTCAAGGTAAAACTGCTCAATAGAACATTTGGAAAATATTTTCCAATTAGTTCTAAGAGAAAACAAGTTGGAAAGGAAGGCAAGTGTGAATT
>CM035412.1:97207584-97240084 GCA_020310875.1 Ceratopteris richardii
ATGCAACTTCCAAACCTAAGTAAGTAAATTTAATGAAAACAAAATCAATCGAAAAACAATGGTTATAAGACCCAAATTCAATGATCTTATAATAATTGGAAAGCACCATTTACAAGCATTGCAACACATCAAAAATCATGTCATACTTGCAGCTTGTTCATTTACATGTGTGTATAATTACTTACTTACCTCATTATATATATCTATTATTGATTATTTTATATGTGTATATGTACATATAAATAAATAAATTAATATACATAATAAAATAAATACATAAATTTATTTATTTGTATATTCCATTAAATGAACATCAAAACTAGTGTGACTTATATATATATATATATATATATATATATATAATGTTCAATAATTAATCTATACATACATTCTATGCACATAAAGTAATTACTTAATTAATAAGCATAATTAAACAAACACATAAATATATATAGACACACACACATAGATATATATATATATATATATATATATATATATATATATATATATATATATATATATATATATATATATATATATATATATATATATATATATATATATATATATATATATATATATATAGAAAGAGAGAGAGAGAGAGAGATACAATAATTACTAAAATCAATATATATTATCAAGTCAATAAATAAATATACATAGAATGCATACACACACACCAATATATATATATATATATATATATATATATATATATATATATATATATATATATATATATATATATATATATATATATATATATATGTGTGTGTGTGTGTGTGTGTGTGTGTGTGTGTGTGTATGTATATAAATAATTGGTAAATTAATATACATAATCATAGAAATAACTAAATATATACAAAGAACGTAAAAAAAAAACAAATAACTAAATATGTTATTTGTGTGTATATGAAATTATAAATTAACTAAGTAATAGATATAGTGAAATAAATAGATATTATAAATATATTTTTATATTAAATCAAATAACCATAAGCACTACTGTGACACATTATATATATATATATATATATTAAATTAAATAATTACGTTTTTTCCTTGATGTGGCCACTACAATCAAAGTCCTAATTTTTTGCATCTTGGCTACAAGGCTGAAAGTTTCATTGTAATCTATCCCATACTTTGGGAGAAGCCTTTGGCCACCAATATTGCTTTGTACCTAGCAATGGAACCATTTGAATTTCTTTTTAATTTTGTAAACCCACTTATTAACTATCACCTTTGATGGAGTATATCCACTCCTAGTTGCAGCAAAAGAATGATAGGCCCTTCTTAGGACCAAACAATCCACTACCACAGTCCACCAAAAATTGAATTGCTCTCTAGACCTGAAGATTGAACCTATGAAATTTTGCACACTAAAAATATGCTCTCTAAGAGTTCCAACAAGCCATAGATCACTCAATTTGGAGAATGTGAGCTATGCCAAATGGCTTGGACAAGATAGACCAAAATCTACCCAAACTGGTAGCTTGCACCTATGTGTACCTTCCAACACACATATATTTGGGAATATGCATAGATCAGGCCAGAGAGCTTTCAAGCTCAATATACTCAAGGTTAATACTTGATACTAATATTACATCCAAAATAAAGCTTACAATCATAGGAACAAAATGACCTATCTTGCAAATGAATCGGACTACTACACAAAGAGATATGGGTGATCAAAGATGACTTCCTATGAGAAAAATCTAGCAAGCAAGGGGCTTGCTTACCTAGGGACTAGCTTAGACCTGGATTAAACACTCCTAATGAGAGCCTACAAGTGCTCAAATGGTAGAGGAGGATGGCCACAACTTTGCTCCATGTCTTTGCTTATATAATGCTCAAAAAGGTGGTTGTAGATTTGAATTCAAAAATGCCCTCCAAATGATCCCGACTTTTCTCCATCAATTAGGTGAGTAAAGGGTTGAGAAAACTTGTGGAAAAGTGGTTGTATATCCTACCAAAAAGTGTGAGTGATGTGGCACTTAAACTTAGCATGAGTTCCCACACTTGAGATTGCTAAAATTCTAACACTCCCCCTCAAGCTCAAGTGTTAGTCTCCATTGATTTCCTTCAAGTTGAGGTTGATCTTGAACTTCTCCAACTTCCTTGCATCCATAAAATTGGTCATGATATCTGCTAGCAGATCTTTGGTGTTGATGTACTTGATGTCCACTTCTTTTGCTAGTACCTTCTCTATGATGAAGTGATAATGGATCTCTATGTGCTTGGTTCTTGAATGGAACATAGGGTTGCTTGCTAGATGAATGCTTGTCATATTATCTCCAAATAGAGTGAACTGTTTGACCTCCACATCCAAGTCTTTCAAGAGCTTCTTGAGCCACATGATCTCACATGTAGCAACTACTAAAGCTCTGTACTCAGCCTTAGTAGATGATAATGCAACTGTAGGTTGCTTCTTGAACATCCATGAAATCACTCTTTGACCTAGCATGAAGACATAGCCAACTGTGATCCTTCTATCCTCCTTTGAACCAGCCCAATCAGCATCACTAAAGCCTTGAGGTTGTAATCCATCTCCATAAGGGTAGTACAACCCTTGGTTGATAGTGTGCTTGATGTACCTAAGCACTCTCTTGGATGCATTCATATGAACATCAGTTGGTGAATTTAGAAATTGAGAAGGAACTCCTACAACATAAGACAAGTCAGGTCGTGTGATGGTAGCATAATTAAGGCTTCCAATTATGCTTCTATATGTTGGAATATCTTCAAGAGGTTTTCCTTCATGTGCACATAACTTAGTGTTTGGAACCACAGGTTGTGTGAGTGGCTTACATCATTATAAAGTACATCTAGCAAGTATTTCCTTTGAACAAGGTAAATACCATTTTCCACATAGATAACTTCAATCCCAAGAAAGTATTCAAGAACTCCAAGATCTGAAATATTGAATTCATTTCCAAGCTTGTCCTTGATCCATGTGATACTTGCATCATCACTTCATGTCATAATCAAGTCATCCACATATATGCATACATAGACAACTAGTCCTCCTTCCTTCTTGAGGTATAAGGAATGATCTCCATCACTTGGCTTGTATCCACACCTGCACAAATACTCCACAAGCCTTTGATTCCATGCCCTAGGAGCTTGCTTTAAACCATACAATGCTTTTCTAAGTTTACAAACAAAATCTCAATATTTAGGGTTCTCAAACCCTAATGGTTGAGTCATGTAGACTGTCTCCTGCAAATCAACATTAAGAAAAGCATTCTTTACATCCAATTGATATATTGTCCACCTCCCAGATGTGGCAACCCCAATGATTTCCCTAATTGTGGTCATCTTTGCAACCGGGCAGAATGTTTCTTCATAGTCAATCCCATAGGATTGAGCAAATCCTTTTGCCACAAGCCTTGCTTTGTACCTAGCAATTGAACCATTAGAATTTCTCTTCACTTTATAGACCCATTTGTTGCCAATTACCTTGATCCCTTCTTGTCTTGGAACAAGACTCTATATGTTGTTGTCTTCAAGGGCTTTGTATTCTTCTTCTATAGCTTCTTTCCACTCCTTTTTGTCTTTGGCCTCTTCATAGGTAGAAGTTTCATGATCTTTGATAACCTTAGTCATGAAATCATAATTCCTAGAAATATAACTATCATTAACAAGCCTGAGATTGGATGTTTTACCTTGTTGACCTCCTTTCTTCTCCTTTTGGTGGAATGAACCTTCTTTGCCTTGGTGCCTTGATTTTTGCTTTTGATGTAGCTCCCCCTTCTAACATAGGTTCTTCAAAGTCTTCAACTTCATGTCCATTTTCATCAAGCTCTACCAATCTTGCCTTTCCTTTATTCCCTGATTGATGGGTTGAATCCATGCTTGAACTCCTTGGTATGCTTGGACCACTGATTTCCAAGCTATCTTGAAACCTAGCTTCATATCTTCTCTCTGCCTATTCAATATCTTCATCCGGTAGTGGAATTTTGGTTTGAGTTCATCAAACACTACATCTCTAGATACCTTTAACTCCTTTGTATTAGGATTGTAGCACATGTAACCTTTTTGCTCCATAGCATAACCAATAAACATACATCTTTCAGCCCTTGCATCCATCTTACCTCTCAACTCTTGTGGCACATGTGTGTAGCATACACAACCAAAGATTCTAATGTGTGAAAGGTTTGGTTTCCTTCCACTCCATGCCTCCTCAATTGTCATGTCATGTAACCCTAATGTGGGACACCTATTCATCAAGTACACAATAGTAGATACAACATCTGCCCAATATGTTAAAGGCACATTCATTTCATTTAACATACTCCTAGCAATTTCAGCAATATACCTATTCTTCCTCTCTGCCACCCCATTTTGTTGGGGTGTATACCTGCAAGTGATTTGCCTCTTTATACCTTGGAGAAATCACAAAAATCATGGGAGAAGTATTCTCCCTCTCCATCGGACCTTAGGGTTTTGATATAGCAACCTGACTCCTTTTCAACTTGTGCCTTGAATCTTTTGAATACATCAAACATATCTGATTTTTGCTTTATACAATACAACCATACTTTTCTTGAGTAGTCATCTATGAAGGTTAGAAAGTACCTATTACCTGCAAGACAGGGCTCTTTGGTTGGCCCCCACACATCTATGTGCACAAGGTCTAACACACCATGTGCTACATATCCACTATTCTTGAAGGGTTGCCTAGTAGACTTGCCTAGTTGACAAGCTTCACACATCTCATGCAACATTTGTTTGACACAAATCCAAATCTCCAATCTTCTTGTCACCATAGGGGATGAACATTGCCTTGTTGCTTTGTTCTTTGCCAATGTGAAGAGTGAACATCCTTCCTTCCTTCTTTCCTTTGGCTATCAGCTCATAGCCATTCTTTGGGTCTTCAATAAAGCATCCTTTGTGGTTGAACTTGACATGGTATCCCTTTTCAACCATCTGTCCAACAGAGATTAAGTTCTTTGTAATAGTAGGAACATGCAATACCTTAGATAGTCCTCTTGATTTGTGGTTGCCTTCAAGCTTCACATCTCCCATTTGTTAATCTCATGCTCTATGTTGTCTCCTATCTCCACAAAGCCTCTTTGCTTGAGTGCTTGAAGATTGCCGAAGTACTCCTCTTTACCTAAAATTTGGTTACTACAACCACAATCTATATACCACACCTTATCATGTGGTTGACCTTCACTTTTATGCTTCATAGCTAACAAATGCTCATTTTCTAAATTTTTTGAGGAATTAGCATAATTACCTTGCCCTTTGTAATTGTTCCCACCTTGCTTTTGCCAACAATCTTTGGCATAGTGTCCTTGCTTCCCACAATTGAAGCATCCATTTGAGTTGGAGTAGACTTGACCTCCATATCTTCCTCCTCTAGCTCCTCCTCTTCCTCTTCCTCTTGATGATTGACCTTCATCTTGGCTTGATTGAATCCCTTGATAGCTTTGCCTGCCTTGTTGGTAGTTGCTTCTACCTCTTCCTCTTGATGCACCTCTATTGCCTTTGTCTATTCCTCCTTTGCCTGCATAGAAGAGTTGGTCTTGGATGCCCTTTGACTTGTAGCCTCCATGGTTGAGCTCCTCAGTCACCATAAGAGAATTAAGTTGCTCAAAATCTGGTAATGAATCCCTTACATACACAGAGGTTGTGAATGCCTTCCATTTATCATCTTCTCTAAGCCTATTAAGTGTGTGGGAAACTAGGTCATCATCATCTACAACACATCCTATTGAACCAAGTGCATCCGAGATCTCTTTTACTTTGAGTATGAAGTCATTAATGCTCTGATTTGATGACTTCCTAAGCTTGTTGAGTTCATTGTTGAGCTGAATTTTTCTAGCCTTTGTAGAGGTAGAGTACAACCTTTCTAAACACTCTCAAAACTTCTTAGATGTATCTAGGTCTTGGATATGACATATCATGGAGTTTCTTATGTGTTAAGAAAGAATGAAGATCACTCTCCTATCCCTTTCTTCCCATTCTCTAATGGATCTCCTATGATTTTTAGTAGGTGTATTTGGATCTATGTATGGCTTCACCTCAGTACCACTAACCAACCCCCAAAGACCCTTTCCCATGAGGAAGTTAGAGATTCTAAACTTCCAAGGTTGGTAATTGCTCTTTTCAAGCTTCTCAATATGAGTATTATAGTCTCCCATTGTGTATGAGACTATAAGTGGATCCTGATCCCTCCTTGGATTGTGATAGATGTGAGAAAGAATGATATGTTACCTTCCCACAAGAGTCTCCACTTGTTGTGAACTTTCGATGATGATAGAAGCTCCCCCTTGCTTCAAATCCTTCTTCAAATCTTCCTGGTCTTTGCTTCAATCCTTGGCTCTCAAGCAACTTCAAGGCATCCTCTTGATGTCCTCAATGCTCAATGATGTCCTCTTGATGTCCTCAATGCTCAATGATGAGCTCTGATACCACTGATGGAGTATATCCACTTCTAGTTGTAGTAGAAGAATGATAGGCCCTTCCTAGGACCAAACAGTTCACTACCATAGTCCACCAAAAATTGAATTTCTCTCTGGACCTGAAGACTGAACCTATGAAATTGTGCACAGTAACAGTAGACTCTCTAAGCTTTCCAACAATCCATAGATCACTCAATCTGGAATGTGAGCTATGCCAAACTCCTTGCACAAGACAGAACAAAATCTACCCAAACTAGTAGCTTGCACCTATGTGTACCTTCCAACACACATATATTTGGGAATATGTAGAGATCAGACCAGAGAGCTTTCAAGCTCAATATACTCAAAGAAGTTAATGAACACTTGATACTAATATTACATCCAAAAGAAAGCTTACAATCATAGGAACAAAATGTGATATCTTGCAAATGAATCGGACTACTACACAAAGAGAGATGGGTGATTAAAGATTACTTCCTATGAGAAAACTCTAGCAAGCAAGGGGCTTGGTTAGCTAGGGACTAGCTTAGACCTGGATTAAGCACTCCTAATGAGAGCCTACAAATGCTCAAATGGTAGAGGAGGATGGCCACAACTTTGCTCCATGTCTTTGCTTATATAATGCTCAAAAAGGTGGTTGTAAATTTGAATTAAAAAATGCCCTCCAAATGATCCCAACTTTTCTCCATCAATTAGGTGAGGAAAGGGCTGAGAAAACTTGTGGAAAAGTGGTTGTATATCCTAGCAAAAAGTGTGAGTGATGTGGCACTTAAACTTAGCATGAGTTCCCACACTTGAGATTGCTAAAATTCTAACAACCTTCATGCCTTCTTGAGCTGGTACCAAGCTCTATGTATGGTTCTTATCAAGTGCCTTGAGCTCTTCCTTCATTGCCTCTTGCCATTCCTTGCCATCCTTAGCTTCTTCATAACTAGTTGCTTCTTTGTCCTTGATTACCTGAGTCATGTATGCATAATGCTTTGCAATGAAATTATCATATTTTAACCTTTGAACTTGATTTCTTTCTCCTTGAGAACCTTATTTCACTTCCCTTAGGTGTGGTTTCCATCTTCTTTCTTTGTTTTGCAACTCTTGGGGTTTGAATTTCTTCCATCTCTTCATCTTCCAACATGCTCTCATCCACATAGCTTCCTTCTTCAATTGCAATCTTCTCTTTCCCTTTGACTTTGCTTTCTTTAGAGTTGGTCTCTATTTCCCTAAGCCTTCCACTCCATGGTTTCCCTTGTGCTGGATGAGTTTCTTGGACCATTAAAATCCATGCTTTCTTGAACTCTATCATCATTCTTCTTATCTGGCTCACCTATTTCTTCAACCTGCAATGGACTCGTGCATGCATACCAAGGCTTCAACTCATCAAAGATAACATCCCTACTTACCTTCAGCTCCTTGGTGATTGGGATTATAGCATTTATATACCTTTTGTTCCATAGAATATCCCAAAAAGGTACACCTTTCAGATTTGGCATCTAACTTTGACCTCAACTAGGGGTAAGATGATGTATACTTGATGTAGGACATCTATTCATGATGTATGTGGCTTTATATGTAGCCTCTCCCCAAAAACCATGTGACATATTCATCTCATTGAGAATAAACCTTGCTACCTCTAATATGTGTCTATTCTTTCTCTTTGCTACCCCATTTTGTTGAGGGGTATACTTGCATGTAAATTGTCTTTGTATGCCATTGACCTACAAAAATTCAAAAAAATCATGGGAGAAGTACTCTCCCCCTCCATCATATCTCAAATTTTTGATAAGCTTGCCAGTCTCCTTCTCCACCTATGCTTTGAATTTCTTGAAGTAGTGGAACACATCTAATTTGTTTGTAATGCAATAGAACCATAAATTTCTTGAAAATTCATCAATGAAAATTACAAAATACCTATTTCTAGCAAGGGGTGCTTCTCTTTTTGGACCCCAAACATTTGTGTGAATGATTTCTAAAACATTCACTCTCACATAGGTACTCTTCTTGAAGGGCAGCCTTGGTTGTTTTCCTATTAACAAGCTACAAAAATTTCATGCAACATTTTAGATGTAAGATTTGTAGGCCTCTTACCAAGCTCCTCCTTTTCATGTCCTTGAGCTTTTTTAGGTTGATGTGACCTATTCATTTATGCAATAGGTCCAACTCTACTATCCTCTTGTCTCCATATGTGACATACATTGAATGGTGTGGCTGATTTATGTCCATTGTGAAAATTCTCCCTTGCTTTTTTCATTTTGCTATGAACTTGAAAGCTGCCCTTAGATCCTCAACAAAACATCCTTTTTCATTGAACCTAAGTTGATAGCCTTTTTCTACCATTGGCCTACCGAAATCAAGTTTTTGGTAATAATAGGGACCTGTAATACCTGTGATAAGGAGTTTGCCCTTAAATTTCCTTCCAAATTGATGTCTCCCACATGTTGAATGGTATGCTCTAAGTTATCACCTGTTTCCACATGTCCTTGATGCTTTGGGAAGTGCAAATTACTAAAATGATCCTTTTGACATCACATATGATTGCTACATCCATTGTCTACATACCATACATTTTCACTAGCTTGAGTTGTATTTTCACCATACCTCATGGAAAGTAAATAATAATTCCCTTGGTTGGATGATGTGTTTGCATAGTTACCTTGCCCTCTATTATTGTTTTCTATGCTTTGATTCCCTGGACTTTGAGCTCGATGATAACATTCATTTGCAAAATGACCCGGCTTACCACATATAAAGCATCCATTTGAAGTGGGTTTTCCTTGTCCAAAGAATCTTCCACCCCTTCCTCTATTTTTTGCTCTTCAACCTCTTTGACCTACATTTTCTTGTTTTCCTTGACCTCCTTGGTTTCTTTGATATCTTCCTCTTCCTCTTGTAGCACCTCGATCGTGTCTTCCTTGTCCTCTATCTGCATACAACAATTGTCCTTGGCTATCGTTGGCATTATGACCACCAAGGTTCATCTCCTTTGTCACCATGAGAGTGATTAGTTGATCAAAATCAAGAAGAGAGTCCCTTAGATACACTGAAGTTGTGAATCCTCCATTTTTCATCATCCCGAAGTCCATTTAGGGTGTGGCCTACAAGGTCATCATCATCTAGGGCACAACTGATTAACCCTAGTGCATCTGCAAGCTCTTTAACCTTTAATATGTAATCATTTGCACCTTGAGAGGGGCCTTTCTTAAGATTATTTATCTCATTCCTGAGCTGAATTTTTCTAGCTTTTGTGGAGGTTGAGTACAATCTCTCCAAGCACTCCCACACCTTCTTTGATGTATCCAAGTTTTGAATATGTCCTATCATGGAGTTGCTAATATGTTGAGATAAAATAAAAATGACTCTTTTGTCCCTTTCATCCCACTCTCTTATTACTCTTATCTGTTCATTGGTTGGATTTAACTCATCTATATAGGGTTTTGGCTCTCCACCACTCACAAGTCCCCACAAACCTTTCCCCATCAAAAAATTGCTTATTCTAAATCGCCATGGTTGGTAGTTTCCATTTTCGAGCTTCTCAATGTGAGCATTGATATCAGCCATGGTGCCCTATAGCTCTTTTGAACCTCCGGCTTGATGCAATGAAGTTGAAAAAGATGGATTTTATATCAATAAATAGAGCTAATTCTCTTGATGAAGTTTTGTCTTTGATATGATGACTTGTTTGCTTCCCCTTTTTGTTGATGTGCCTGTTATTTGCTTCTTTCCTTCAAGCTTTGATGAGGTCTTTACTTCACTTCAACAAATCCTTTGTCTCTCTTTGATACTCCACTTATAGATCTGATACCATTGTTGGAGGATAAACACTCATATGTGCACAATAAAAGCAAATGAACCCTCCTAGAATCCTAAATTTTTTCTTACATAGTCTTTGTGATTTCTAAGTTTCTCTAATTACATGGAATGAATGGATATGAAAACTTGCAACCTTAAACTAGACTTAGAGAGCTTTCAAATGAGAGTAAAATCACTCCATTTGGATACTGGATGATGCCTCAATCAGCTGGAATGAAACATATAAATTGATCTCTTCATAGAGTATTAGCTAACTACATAAACACTATCCTAGACATTACTCTGCACTTGTGTAGGCACTAATTGTGAGACTTATACCACAAATAACAATGTATAAGCTTTCCAAAAAGACTAAAATAATTGCAAATGGATTCAAAATGAAGGAGAAACAACAATTAAAAGATCTGGGGGTCTATCAAGATCATCTAGAGAGATAGGGTATGTAAAAGTGAAATCTCTACAAAATATGAAGCAATTAGGGGGTGTGCTTAAACAAGGGGCAGCTTGGGCATATATTTTCACGACTCTAATTCATAATACAACTCATTAGAGGCTTTAATGATCACATACCAACCTCTTTAACAATCAAAATCATAAACATATCAAAAGGTGAGGTTCAATCACATGAAGAGGTGACCTAAATCTTTTATAATAAACATCTTTCCATTATAGACATGAGTTGATGCCTTAAACTCATGGAAATGAACCTCCTTTGATTCTGGATGATGTGGAAAGCCCAATTTGGGGCATGTTCCCACACTCTTGAGCTTGAAATACAAAACTTTCAATACCTGCAACATGGTTTGAACAACTTGAATTTATGTAGAACAAATGTTCATGTTCTTTACCTTCTTTGTGACTCAGATTCATTAAAAGCAATGAATCTTCACATGATTGATCTTTTGAATAGTTATTGAAGCCCCTTCTATTATGAATTCTATTTTTGTTGTTGAAATTGTGTCCTCCGCTACCTCTAATGTTGCCTAATCCACCTCTTCCACTTCCTTTTTGAGTCCTTCCAATGAACTAGCAATTTTGAGTGGTATGGTTGGTCTTATTATAGATAGCACAAGGATGTACATCCTAACCTTTTGATTTGTCATGCTTTGGTTCTTTTTTATTCGCTTTCTGTTTGCTCTTGCTTGCATAGTTGGCTTGGGAAGCCTGCTCATCATCATCTTCCTTCTTCTTTATGCTTCTTGTCTTTCTTATCTACATAAAAAACAATTGTTGAATTACATAGACAAGAGTTACCTTCCTTCAGATTGTTGTTGGCCTCTTGATTGAAGATTTCTCCAAGGAATATGCTTAAATCTAGTGTTTGCACATCCATGATGAGATCATATGCTATAGTGAAGGATTGAAAGTGCCTATCACTTTTTATCCCATTCAAAATTTGTCTCATATATAATGGCCTCTTCGTCAATCCGCTCTCCAATAGATGTTATCTGATCTGCAACCTCCTTGACCTTGCTAACAAACTCTTTGATAGTTTGTTTTAATGTCTTCTTCATTCGGTTGAACATATTCCATAGATGTTTCTTTTTTAGCTTTGGTACCAGCAGAAAAGAAGGTCTCAAGTGCATCCCAAGTCTCTTGAGATGTTTTGCATCCTCTAATATGTGGTAACAAGAAATCAGAGATAGAGTTTAGTATATATGAATTTTCTTGAGCATCCTTTGCACACCAAAGTGTGAGTTTATCTATCTCCTCTTGTATAAGTTCCCCTTTGGATCTTGGATTAGGCATAACTTCATGATCTAGTACAATTGCATACAGATTTCTACCTTGCAAATACATGTCCATTCTAATTTGTCAAGCATCATAGTTTTTCCTATCAAGCTTCTCAATCATTGAAGGAAAACCATCACCCATCTTGGTGTAGCTCTAATACCATTGAGAGAACTAGAAAAATCTTGAAGAAGGTTGAAATTAGAGGTTCCAAGTGATAAAAGCAATCTATCTATCTATACATCTATCAATATATATATCTATCTATATATCTATTTATCTTCTTATTTATCTATTGATTTATCTACCTATTTATCTAATTATCTATGGATTGTTGGAGAAACAATCACTAATTGGACATATATTTGAAGGTCAAAGCTTTAAAAGAAAACCACATGCCTATGTGAAGGGACAAATTCACGTGTATTATATTTGTAAAGTTAGTTCACTTTAGTTCTAGAAGTTTTTTTAAAAGTCACGAGATTGAGAAAAACTATATAAGTTAGTTTGTATCAACTGATGCGTGTGGAAGAGAGGTAGTTAGAGTGAGAAGAATTCCATTTTGTATGACTGAGTATAGTCGGGCTTCTCATGTGAGAAAGCACCTATAAACTTCTAAGTTTTTCATAGCTATGGGAAGAACTAAGTAAAGTTCTGTGTATGAGACTCTCTCCATCATCTCCATACTTGCCTACTATGTGATGAGTTCAAAAGTTCAAGTTTTCCAAGTAACTCGATGCCTGGCATCGAGTTTGTGTTGATAAGTCATTGTTTTTATTCTCTGAGTCTTATGTGTTGTTAAATCTTTTAATAAACATGAGCTTTGTGGAGAAACTCGATGCTTGGCATCGATTTTCAGCATAAAGTCGATGCTTGGGATCGACTTCCCGCATAAAAGTGGTTTGTTCATATCTTGTGTTCAAGGGGCCATTTCAGGTGTTGAAAAAGTAGTTGAAAAAAGCACCATGTCGATGTATGGCATCAACTTTTGGTTGCAAGTTGATGCTAGACATTAAATTTTCATTTTTAGACACACAGTTTTACTAAAAGAGGCAAAATTTCTAGTTTTGACAACTCATACAGGGTGATCTTATGAAGGCCATAACTTGAGTTCTAGAGATCCATTTCTTGTAAATAATAGCTTGTTGGAAAGCTTTAATATGTTAGTTTCATTCACCACTTCAAGAAATAATATATGTGCTAAGATAAATAAGCAAAAGAGGGAAGGCATGTCATTTTAGTGACTAGAAATTTCTATAGAAGCAGAGTTTTCAGTTTCAAAGTTTGGAGAAGCATTAAGTTAATGGTGACCACAGAGGTGTTCTAGTGTCACATTAATTCATTTCTTGTAATGTTTCTTACATCAACAATTGGTATCAGAGTAGAAATGTCCTAGAGAGCAGAAGGCATCAAAGGTACGAGAAGTTTTTTAAAAAGTTTTCATTAAAATTTGAAAGCTAAAGCATTGGAAGACTCAAGGCATCGAAAGGTTACTTCAAAAGTATCTTCATACACAAAGAACTTCAAAAGGTATTATCCTTTATCCTTTAAGCTCATAAGTTGCACTAGAAGGAAAGGAGTATGGCAGATCATATCGCCATTGACAAACTCGATAGAGATAATTACCCCGCATGGGTAATGAGAATGGAAGTCTTACTTATGAGTAAGGATCTCATGGTGTACATAACAAGTGAAGAAGAGAAGCCAGTATTTGAAGATGAATGCCGACCAAAGAAAGAAGAACTTGATGCCTTAAATCATTGGCAGAAGAAGGATGCAAGTGCAAAGGCTTACATCTATAATACAATCTCATATCATTTGTTACCACACATAAGAGGCTTGGAATCAGCTGAAGATATATGGAATGCATTGGAATATCACTTCCAAAGTACCACCAAAGCAAGGAAAGCAAGTCTATGGTCAAAGTTTACAACATTCAAGAAGAAGCCAAGTCAAAGTATTAGTGATTATGTCACTAAGATGAAGGATATAGCAGATAGTCTTGGATCCATAGATGAAGATATTGAGGATCAGAGGTTGATTGCTCAATTTCTTGTAGGTTTGAGAGGGGATGAAAGTTGGAAACCTTTTGTCTTGTCAACATATCTTTGAATCATTTTGTTCTAGATTTGAATCAATTGCTTGGTTTGATGCTCACATTTGAGCAAGACTTGAAGGGAGATGGAGATAAAGGACAAAGTTCTGCAATATACATGAAGAACAAGAAGAATGGAGATAAAGGTAAAGCGAAGGATGAAGAAGAGTCAAGTTCTCAAGTTTACTATGCAAGAGGTAAAGGCACAAGCAGAGGAAGAGCAAGAGGTTTTGGAAGAGGAAGAGGTAATTAGAATAACAACAAGAAGGCTTGCTAGATCTGTGGATTGAGTAATCATTTGGCTCATGAATGTTGGCACAATCAGCAAGGATCAAATCAAAATGAGAATAACAATAGCAGACGCAAAGGTGGAAGATATCAAAGTAATTTTCAAAGAGGTAGACAAAGTCAAAGAGGAGGCTATGGTAGAGGTGGAGGAAGAAGTTGGGGACAGAATCAATCCTACAACACCACCTACTACAATTATGCAAATGACACACAGAAGGAAAGTCATACATCATTGATGATGAACTCAATCAGCACATCAGATAAAGAAGATCTAGAATTATTTTATATTGACTCTGGATGCTCTAATCATTTGTCAAGAAAGGCATTTCAAGTCATACAGTCCAAACAGGTGATAATACAAGACATAGTGTACATCCAATTGGAAAAGTGAAATGCAAGAGTGGAGCAGATTTGTTAACCAATGTTTTGTATGTTCCCACAATACCTAAAAAACCTGATTAGTGTGGGACAAATAGTTGAAAAAGGTTTTCAAGTTAGGTTTACAAATGAAGGTGTATTTGTTGAAGATCCAGAGAATGGATATAATCAAATTGTTTATGGTAAGAAAGAAGGTAGACTCTTTACTTTAAGAGTACAAGGGAACATTGGTCAAACTTTGCTCACACATGGTGAAGGAGTGATTACAGAACTTGATCTCTGGCATAAGAGATTAGGTCACTTCAATGAAAGAGGAATTAAAGCTATGGTTGCAAATTAGTATGTTCTAGGATTACCAAATGTGCAGAGTCAACATATGGTTTATAAATGTGAAGCATGTCAAATGGGTAAAGCACATAAGTTACCATTTCAAAAGAAAGGATTCAAACATGATGGAGTACTAGAGCTCATTCATACAGATGTATGGGGACCAACAAAAGAAGGATCTATCAGTGGCTCAAGGTATTATATTCTTTTCATTGATGATGCTACAAGATGGATAACTTTATATGTTTTGAAGGAAAGATCAGAAGTGTTTGGAGCTTTCAAGCATTTTCATGCATATGCAGAGAGAGTCACAGGTCAAAAGTTTAAGAGACTGAGGTATGATGGAGGGGAGAATACTTCTCCCAGGAGTTCAATGATTATCTTTGGAATGCACGTATTAAGAGAGAAATAACTTGCAGGTATACACCACAAAAAAATGGTGTAGTAGAAAGAAGAAACAGGACTTTGGTTGAGTTTGCTAGAGCTATGCTAAAGGAGAAGAATTGTCGAAATTATTTTTGGGTTGAGGCTGTAAATACAGCTACATATCTTGTGAATAGATTACCATGTGCAAATCTCAATGAAATGACTCCATATGAAGCTTGATGGGGTAAGAAACCAACACTAGATCATTGTAACGTGTTTGGATCAATTTCATATGTTTATGTGCCATCACAACTTAGACATAAACTTGAACCAAAGCCAAAAAAATATGTGTTCATTGGTTATGATGAAAAAACAGATGGGTTACAGGTTGTGGAATCCTCTAACCAAACAATTTCTTATTTCTAGAGATGTTACATTTGATGAACAGAAAAGTTGGTATGCAGATCAAAGTCATACAGCTGAAGAATTTGAAGAAGAGGTAAGAAGATGTGAGAAAGGAAAATCAATTGTGCAAGTGAATAGAGATGAAGACTATATGCAAGCAAGTACATCTAGAAGTGGATTAACAAGAAGAAATGAAGAAGCTCCTATATTTGATGAAGAAGGGTATCGAGACACTTATGAAGAATGTGAACCAAGAAGGTCAAGCAGGACTAGAAGGCAGTCCAGAAAGGTGTTCTTATGATACTTCTTACATAACTCAGAAGAACTATGCATATATGGTCAAAGATGGTGAAGAACCTCAGAACTATGATGAAGCTAAAGGTAAGAAACAATGGGAAGAAGCAATGAAGGAAGAATTTAATGCACTGGAGGAGAAAAAGACTTGGGAACTTGTTCCTAAACCAAATGGTAAGAAGATAATTGGAAATAAATGGGTTTATAAAGTGAAGAAGCTTGCAGATGGAGGTATAGCCAGATACAAAGCTAGACTGGTGGTGAAAGGCTATGCCCAAACTTATGGCATAGATTATGATGAGACATTCAGTCTTGTAGCTAAGATGTCAACTATAAGGACAATCATTGCTTTGCAGCTTCAAAAGGATGGACTCTAAGTCAATTGGATATAAAGAATACATTTTTCAATGGATACATATCAAATGAGGTATACATGGAACAACTTAGGCATCGAATTTTCATTTTTAGACACTCAGTTTTACTTAAAGAGGCAAAATTTCCAGTTTTGATAACTCATATAGGGTGATCTTATGAAGGCCATAACTTGAGTTCTAGAGATCCCTTTCTTGCAAACAATAGCTTGTTCAAAGGCTCTATCTCTTCTAGTTTCATTCATCAAAAGATCTTGGAGAAATAATATCTGTGCTAAGAGAAATAAGCAAAAGAGTGAAGGTATGTCATTTTAGTGACTAGAAATTTCTATAGAAGCAAAGTTTTCAGTTTAAGCAATCTTTTCTCAAATTTTGGAGAAGCATTGAGTTAATGGTGACCATAGAGGTGTTCTAGTGTCATATTAATTCATTTCTTGTGATGTTTCACACATCAACATGGATGATGTGGATTCAATTGAATTATGTGGATCGAATGATGTGGATTGAGTTAGTATATTCAATTGAATGATGTGGATTGAATAACATGATTACATGGATTGAATGATGTGAATAATGTGGATTGCATGATGTCAATGGTGTGGATTGAAGTCTTAATGACATGGAGCTAACGATGTGAATTATGTGGGTTGAATGATTTCAATGATGTGGATTCAATTGAATTATGTGAATTGAATGATGCCAAAGATGTGGATTGAATGGTGTGGATTCAATTGAATGATGTGGATTCAGTCGAATGATGTGGATTCAATTGAATAATTGGGATTGAATGATGTGGATTGAAAAATGTGATTATGTGGGTTTAATGATGTGAATGATCTAGATTGAATTATGTGAATGATGTGGATTGAATGATGTGGATTGAATGATGTGAATTATGTGGATTGAATGATGTGAGAAATCTAGATTTCGTTATGCGAATGATGTGGATTGAATTATTACAATGATGTGGAGTGAATGATGTGAATGATGTGGATTGAATGATGTGAATGATATGGATTGAATGATGTGAATGAGATGGATTGAAGGATATGAATGATGTGGATTAAATTGAATGATGTAGATTGAATTGAATATTTAAAAGTAATGTTTGTTTTCTTCTAGATTTCGAAGTAAAACATGGCAAGAATGCTAGATGTAAATGATGAACTTGATCATGTTGAATCACAAAGGATTTTAAATTAACAAAATGTTCAATTTGTGTGACCAAGTTTAGCATTTTTTTAAGAAGATTTAGAACCAAAGGGTGAAGTATTTCTTTACCGATGCACAATGGTGGACTCTCCTTCATGAGAGCTCTGCAACAATACCCTTGCAATAGAAACCCGAACTCTAGTGTTGCACATAGTACTCCACATACGGGGTGCAGAATACATAGAGAAACACATAATACAAAGAACACGAATACATATTTCTTAGGTCATACAAATGTGGTCAAACTTACCATTTGTGGTTGACCAGGACACCATATGTTTTATAAAACATACGGAGATTCGGCCTTTCACGTGGACACTAATAATAACAATCTCCCACTAAAGCCGAATATGGCCAAAGTGAATATGGGAGAAAAATAAGGAGTGATAAAAAAATACCTAAATGTAAGTATACAAACTATATCCCCCACATGATGGGTGTGTTACAGAGTATACAAGTAATTATGTAAGATCATGAATCAAGTAAGCCCCCATCAAGTAACAACAATGTCAAAATCAATCCTATGGTAGAGCTTTAGTTAAAGCATCTGAAGCATTATCTCAAGTATGAACCTTCTCAAGAATAGTTCACTCAGTGGCTAAGCAGTCTCTAATGAAGTGATACTGCACCTCAATGTGTTTGTTCTTTGCATGATAGATGGGATTCTTAGCCAATGCAATGGCACTTTGACTGTCACTAAGCAAACGAGGTACATGTTGAGGTAGACCCATATCACAAGCAAGAAGAGAAAGCCACAATGCTTCCTTACATGTCTTACTTGCTACAACATACTCAGCTTCTATGGTGAAAACAATTGTACATTCTTGGAAACAAGATCTCCAAGAGATAGCACCTCCAACAAAATGAAAGATGTACCCTGATGTAGACTTATGATTTTCTACACAACCAACATAATCAAAATTTGTGTACCAATAATGGATGCTTTCCCTCTACCTAAGCATAGACACTTGCCCTTAGTGCCACTCAAATATCTCAACATCATTTTGATCACATCCCAATGCTTCTTGCTAAGATTAGACATATATCTAATTACAACTCCTACTACAAATGCAATGTCTAGTCTTGTAGCTACCATAACATACATGAGACTACCAACAACAAACTGATAACGAATTTTGGTCATGAATTCTTCTTCCTCATATGATTTTGGGAAATCATCCTTGCTCAATTTCACACATGTGGGTAAGGGTGTACTCAATGCCTTCTCACCTTGCATATTGAACCTATGAAGTACTTTGGATATGTACTCACCTTGAGATAGTTATGTGCATCTTTTACTCCAATCATGAGTAGTGCGCATGCCAAGAATATTTTTGGCATCCCCCAAATCCTTTATATCAAATGTCTGACTCAACTTATTTTTAAGAATTGACAGTCATAGGACTTCTCAACAATCAACATATCATCAACATAAAGTATCAAGCATATTAAGCTGCCATCTAAGCATCTCTTTGTGTAGAGACAATGATCCTCATTTCATCGAGATTAGCCTTGAGAATTTATAAAAGCATCAAACTTTTGATACCATTGTCTAAGGGACTATTTAAGTCCATATAAGCTCTTCTTTTTATCATAAACTAGAATTTCTTGGCCAAGAACTGCATAACCCTCTAGTTGTTTCATATAGATCTCATGTGTAAGATCTCCATGCAAGAAAGCAGTTTTCACATCCATTTGGACTAGCTCTAAGTCTTCTATTGCAACAAATCCAAGAAACATGCACAAGGTAGTCATCTTGACCATTGGAGAGAAGATTTCCTCAAAATAAACACCATGTTGTTGCTTAAAACCCTTTGCAACAAGTCATGCTTTATACTTTGGAATAGCACTATCTGATGTGAATCTCAGTGTACATACCCATTTACATGGTAAAGCTTTCCTACCCTTTGGCAAAGGTACTAAATCCCAAGTACCATAAGTGATATCCGAATTGTCCTTCTTGACCATATCCAAGAGAAATGCATTTCTTTGACTTATGGTCTAGTCATTGTCTAAGATTCTTGGGTATATGAACATATGCTTCACACCCAAAAACTCAAAAATGATAATAATATGGTGGCTTCCTTGTCCATAACTCTTGTGCCATTTCAGACCTTTGGTAGTACTATGTGAAAGTTTAATCATGTGAATTGCAGTCAATATTACTTCTGGGCAAAATCCTTATGAAAGGTCTATGTGATGTAGCTTAGAAACTACTCTATCCTCAATATTTCTATTCATCCTTTTAGTGAAACCATTCTATATTGGGATATAAGGAGCTATAAACTCTCTAAAAATTCCTCTAGATTGACAAAAAGGCTGAATTCATGTGAGGTATACTCATCCCCATTATCTAAACGTAAAGCCTTAAGCTTAGTTCCTTTTTTAGTCTCAATTGAAGAAAACCATTTTTTTGAGAATAGGGAATACCTCATCCTTTGATTTGATAGGATATACCCAAACTTTCCTAGTAGCATCATCTATGAGAGTGAAAAAGTAAAAAGAACCACCTAATGAACTTATGGGCATAGGACCACACACATCTGTATGAACGAGATCGTAAGGCTAAATTGAAGATTCAATGTGCATTTTATGCACATTCCTAGTTTGTTTTCCATATTGACAATGCTCACGAAATGAAAAATCAGAGAAAGATAACATAAACAAGTAGCTAGAACAAGAAATATTTTCCATTCCACTACGAGATATGTGGCCCAAATATCCATTCCAAGTACAAGCCATAGGCTATTCAGTAACAGTTAACAAGTGTTTTTTATGTGATAAAAGTAAAGGGATAAAGTGGGACAACTTTGCTTCCTTTTGTAATAACCATATTGCCCTTTGATATGCAAAAGGAATGAGCATAGAAAACCACCTTGTAACCAAGGTCATCAAGTTGACCAACTAACCTCAAACTACATGATAATTGAGGTACATGGTGAACATTCATGCATTGTAAATTTTGAACCATCAATGAACTACACAAGCACTTCTCCAATCCCAACAATGTCACATTGGTAAGAGTCACCATGTCTCACAGTATGAAGAGACTTTGTTGCATAAGTAGAGAACCATTCTCTATGCGGTGTCACATGGAAAGAAGCATCTGAATCTAGTAGCCATGTGTGGGAAAGAGAATCAGCCATAAGAGCCTCACTAGGCACAATATTGTCACATAACGACATATCAGCATCATCAAAAATAGCATTGATTTCTTCAATCATCAAAGTCAAAGTAAATGGTGTAGGTAGCTGTTTAACATGCCCATCCACATTCTGACCTTTACCTTTAGCATTCTTTAATGCATAGCAGTCTTTCTTCGTGTGTCCTTTCTTATGAAAATAATGGCATTCAATATCCCTCTTCCTTGATTTACTTCTACTTGTATTCTATTGACCATTCTTTTCCTTGTTCTTGCTCTTGCCATGTTGCTAATTCTTTCCTTGGTAAGAATCGCAAACGTTATATGCATCTCCACATTGAATGCCAACCATAGATTTTCTACAAATCTCCTCACTCAAGGGTGCTCCACGTATGTCACCATAGACCAGTTTACCACCACGTGCATTATTGCTAATAGCATGATGATGGCAAGGTGCATAACAATAAGATTGCTTTCATTTCATTATCCATCTCCATTTTTCGAGCCTGTAACTAGAAGAATATAGCATCAAACTCATTTAGATGAGCAGCAACACTATATGTGTCCTTCATGTGAAGTTTATATACCTTTCTCATTAGATACACTTTATTTGATGGTGTTTCTTTTTCCTATGTATTGCATAACTTCTTCCAAAATGCCTTTACACTTTCACAATCCAATACTATAAAGTAAACATTATCTTCCAGGTGCAATCCAATGGTGGACTTAGCCTTTTCATCCAGCTCATCCCAATCATCGCGATCCATATCAAGAGGCTTCTTTTAGATTCCATTTAGTGGCTTCCACTATCTCCTCTGAATCAACACTTCCTTGATCTGATTCTTCCATAGATCAAAGTTTGTGCCATCAAGTTTCTCAATCTCAAAATGGTCTTTGCCTTGCAAGTTATAGCTCCTCTTCGAAACATTGGCACTAGACCTAGATCCACTAGATGCGCCTAAGATTTTTGATACCATGATGATAGAGAACTAACTAGAATGAAAATGGATCTAGAATAGTCCAAGCACCACTAAGGCTCAAGAAAGGATGACCAAGTGTTGGATTTTGGGGAAAAAGCAACACTCTCCCTAGAAAAATGGATTAATGAATAGTAATGACCAACCAAAAGGATTATGTGAAAGTGAATGTGCTCACATCAATAAGTGTATCAAGGAAAAAATCGACCACTATATAGTTGGGAAAAATTGACCACTATATGACTAGTGTCAAAATTTCATAAAACTACAAGCACTGACATGGAAATCTGCACAGTGAATCACTAACTCCACTGCATATAATCAAGAATCCAACTAGGCTTATCAATCACCTATGAACAACTAGCATACATCTCCTATGGCAAAGCTAGGTAATTCTTCCACTTGCATCACCGAAGAGAGCAAACAAGCACTCAAATGTCAGGTCCAGAAGCTTCTACATCACTTGGAGAAAGCTCAACATGGAAGGGGAGACTAAGGAGTCATTCCTTATCACCAACATCATGTTATGAAAGATCTAAAGCTGAAAGTGCTGCCCAAAATAGTGATTCAAATGCAAGTGAAGAAGAGTATGAAGAGGTGATCACACCAAAGGTAAAGTTGAACCGGTTGAAGAAGCAATATTCAAAAGAAAATGAAAGGAGGTCTTCGAGAGCAAGGTATCCAATTCAAAGGCTGAGCTATGATAGTTTTATTGCAAAGCATTTTGCATATATGACACAGGTGGTCAAAGACAAAGAACCGGATGCATATGAAGAAGCATGTACACAAAAAGAATGGCAAGAAGCTATGCAAGAAGAGATGAAAGCTCTCAAGGACAATCACACATGGGAGCTAGTTCCAAAGGCTGAAGGTATGAAGATTGTTCCAAATAAATGGGTGTTTAAAATAAAGAGAAACGCTGATGGTTCTCTAGCTAGGCATAAAGCTAGACTAGTAGCAAAAGGATTCAAGCAAACTCACGGCATCGACTATGAAGAGACTTTCAGCCCGGTTGCAAAGATGGGAACAATTAGAACCTTGATTGCAGTGAGTGAAGCAAGGAGATGGCCATTATCCAACTTGACATAAAAAATGCTTTTCTCAATGGTAAACTTCAAGAAGAGGTATACATGAGTCAACCGATTGGATTTGAAGATAGAAAGCATCCAAATTTTGTTTGTAGATTGAAGAAAGCTTTGTATGGGCTGAAGTAAGCACCACGTGCTTGGAATCAAAGATTGGTCAAGTACCTCACAAGGTGTGGTTATAGTCCAAGTAGTGCAGATCCCTCTCTCTACATGAAGAAAGAAGAAGGCAAGCAGGTATATATTTGCATATACGTTGATGATCTCATCATAACAGGAAGTAATGTTGCAGGAATACAAGAAATAAAAAGAAATCTCGGTAAGGAGTTTAAAATTTCAGATCTTGGTGAGTTGAAATACTTTTTAGGCATTGAGATAGTCTATGGGAAAGATGGCATTTACTTGATGCAAAGAAAGTACCTGTTGGATGTTCTTTTTAGATTTGGAATGAGTGAATGCAAACCACTCACTCAACCTATGGACACAAATGTGAAGCTATGCTCAAATGATGGAGAGAAGTTACATGATGTAACTACATACAGGAGTATTATAGGTTCATTGATCTATGCTACAATCACAAGACCAGATTTTTGTTATATTGTTGGAGTTCTTTCTCAATTTATGCAAGCTCCAACAAGTGAACATTTAAATTCAGCCAAACGAGTGCTAAGATATGTGAAGCACACAGTCAATCATGCCTTGTTTTATAGATATGATGAAGAATTGCTGGTAAAAGGCTTCAGTGATGCTGATTGGGCTGGTTCGAAGGAAGATAGAAGACCCACTTCAAGTTATGTGCTCATGATAGGTAGCAAACCTATCACATGGAGTTTGAAGAAGCAACCTACTGTTGCACTATCATCTACAGAAGCTGAATATAGAGGTTTAGCCTTTGCAACTTGTGAAGCTATGTGGATTAAGAAGCTCTTGGCTGATCTTGATGTGCAGGTGGAGACCATTTCAATTTATGGTGACAACATGTCAAGCATTCACTTGACAAACAATCCAATGTTTCATGCACAAAGCAAGCACATAGAAGTGCATTATCATTATGTTCGAGAAAAAGTTTGAGCAAGGATGTGGATATAAACTTCATTGGAACTAATGACCAGGTTCCAGACATGTTTACAAAGTCCTTAGATGCTTCTAAGCTAAAGAGATTCAAGGATGACATCAACTTGCAGGATATGGCTGAAGGTGCAAGCTCACATGTGAGCTTGAGGGGGAGTGTTAAAAATAAAGAAGTAAGCTCGTATATATTTTTGCAAAAAGGATTTTCTTCAAGTAGAAGGAAAATACAAAAATGAAAAATAGAAGCATTTACTTCAATAAGTAGTGGAGGCCAAAAGAGAATCAAATCCAAAAACTGAATTGTAAGAGGAGTGGATGTCCAAAGTAGTGGAGAAATGATGGAGAAGAGCTCTCAAACTCATCATTAGAGATTTTGGTCACTTGGCTATAAAAGAGGCAAGGGAGGATACACTCAAGAATAGAGGAAGAAGGCGTGGAAGTCCCCTTGTAGCTATTTCATTTGGTTTGAGTCATTTCGTTCAGTTCACTCTCATAGAGTATGTCCAGCCGCACACCCATTTTTGGGTAGTCTACTTGTGTTTAAACATTCGCTGGAAAGCTTATCTCGAGTACTTCCTCTATCTAGAACAGTTTTATGCAATCCTTTATGCTCTGTGAGTTATTCTATTTTTAGTGAAGTCTAGTTTTCAGCCTAACTGAGTGGACAGGTAGCCTGTTTTGTATCAAAGAGTTTCTAACCCAAATCTACTCCAAATTGAGTGTTTGATAGCTCATTTGAAAGCTATAGGTGTCTAGTTTGAGTGACCAAAGTTTCAAGTTCATTGCATTTTTCAGTTGGTACCAGTTTTCATTTGAATGTTCTGCTATTGGCAAAAGTCTTGATCCTGAGAAGGTCTTCTACACTTTCCGCTGCGAATAGGAGAGGAATTCTCCAACACCACATAACTCTATGATCCATCCCACATGTTCTATCCAAAAGGCGGTTCGTTTCGGTGTGAAAGTTTTTGCGTAAAGTTTTTATAAATGTTTGTTTGTGTGACATCCATAGCTGGAAGGAGAGGCATAAGATGTTCTATTCTTCAGAGGTCATAACCAGGTCTTGAACCCATGATCTTAACAGTCCAAGTTTTTATTATCAAGTATAACAAGGCGTTGTGATGCATTATGATGCTTATGCATTGATTGTGCATTACAGAACTTCATAGATGATGTAGAAAAAAAAAGAGATAGTATATCTCTCAAAATGGTACCCGAGGGATCAAACTCTAAATCTGTGCAAAGCATAGCGCTCATCCAAGTCAATCCGCCAGAGTTTACTTTTCTGTAGTGGAAATACTAGCAATATTCTTTTTATGTTAGGCACAAGCTCTGATTATCAGATATAAAAGAATTTCTTCTACAAAATCTCTACCGAGTGAAGAGGGCACTTCAATCATTACAAGCATAGAGGTCCTATTTTAATGATGTGCAGGATGGGGGTTTGATCTCCAGACTTATAGTTTTAGATGCCTGTTGTGTTCACTTGAAGCATCCCTCACACATCATCTGATGGCGTCAGAAGGGCCAAGGTAAGCATAAATCAAGGAAGGCGGATCATGTTTTGGTTTTAATTTCTCTTGAGTAATGAAAGATTCTTGGATGAGGACTAAAGGATGGCAAAGGGCTCTTCTCGAGGATTAGTGGAAGGACATAGCTTGAGTTAGACCTAAGTACTTTACTGTTGGAATCAATGTCCAATAGCTTTTATTCCATGTGAACCTGAAATTGTGTAGTGTGAAACCATCTTTTAGAAAACTAAAAGAAAACAAAACTCATGAAAAGCAAAAACGTAGTCTCCTCAACATCTTGTCAATTAAGCTGTGTATGCTCAAAAGGTTTTAGTTTGGAACGATCCTGGGGCCCCGAATTCCAACACTTGGTATCAGAGCATAATTGACATACACACTTAGTTAAGATTAGTGAGATTAGAATTGAGATTGAAGACAAGTTGGATGGATCTTCTAATTATCCCATGTGGATTTTCATGATGATGAATATTTTAGTGAAAAAGGATTTATGGAGTATCGTCAATGGATCCTTAACAAGACCAAGACAAGAATCTGAAGAAGAGCATACAACAACTTCAAGAGGTGCTGGAGTCACAATTGCAGAACCAACTAAAGAAGAGGTAACCACTTCTATATCCAGGGTCACTTCTAGGTCTTTACCTAGAGTTCCTCCTACTAAAGATCAAGCAAGATGGGATGCTAGAGATGCTTTAGCACTTTCATTCATAGCAATGAGTGTCAAAAAGCATATTGTACCACAGATTAGATCTTGTAGAAGTTCTAGTCAAGCTTGGTTGAAGCTTGAGAATCTTTTTCAAAGCATAAATCCTGCTAGGAAACCTCACTTGAGGAGACAACTAGCAAATACAAGGATGAAGGCTCGTGAGTCAATTTAAACCCACATTACAAGGCTCGTTGACTTGAGAGATCAACTTCTAAGTATAGGAGTTGAGATATCAGATGAAGAAATGGTAAATACGCTGATTAATTAACTTCCTATTTCATATCGATTAACCGCTCTTACCCTTACCACAAGAGATAGAGAGGTTATATTTGAAGAGTTAGACTTCTTGTTGCTTCAAGATGAAGATCAATTGAAGGGAATGGAAGAAAATGAAGAAGCACTTTTATCTTCATCAAAGGGGGAAAAAAAGAAGAAGGAGAAGAAGGAAAAACAATCCAAGAAGGAAAGTAGGTCCCTCTCACCTTCTACTTCAGATTCTGTATCTACTACATCTAAAGAGAAGTCTTCTAAAAAGAAGGAAGTAATATGTTTTTATTGCAAGAAACCTGGACATATTAAGTCAGCATGTTATAAAAGGATTGCAGCAGAAATGAAAAAGGCATCAGGTAATATTGTAGAAGATGATAAAGGGAAATCTCAAGATGATTCTTATGCCTGTATCACCATTGAGGAAGTAGCTTTTGATCAGGCAGCTTTACAAGTTCTTTCAGCAAGTCCTTGGATATTTGACTCAGGTGCTACAAAGCATATGACAGGTTGCAGAGACGTGTTTTCTTGTCTTTCCTATTCTTCAGGTAGAAGAGTTACTATTGCAGATGGCAATGATTTGGATGTTGTAGGAATAGGTATAGTAACCCTAGGAGCTCTCAAGAGTATCAAAGACAGAGGTATGGTTGAGAGTTTACCCTCATTCGAGCTACCAGGTGATTCAGATATATGTGAAGGTTGTCTTGAAGGTAAGATGCATAAACTACATTTCAAGAAACATGGTCATATTATAGCTACCAAGAAATTGCAGATTATTCATTCAGATATGAATGGACCTATGAAAGCAGAATCTATTCAGGGTTCTAGGTATTTTGTTCTATTTGTTGATGATTTTATGAGATACTCATGGATCTATGGTCTTAAGTTAAAGTCAGAAGTCTTTCCTATGTTCAAGAAGTTTGTAGCTATGGTTTAAAATGAAAGTCAAGAAACTATCCAGATTCTCAGAAGTGATAGAGGTAGAGAATACTTGTCAAAAGAGTTTCAGATATTTCTTGATGAGAAAGGTATTACTCGACACCTTACTATTGCTTATACTCCTCAGCATAATGGTGTTGCAGAAAGAAAGAATAGAGTACTTGTTGAAATGATGCGGAGCATGATGGCATCCAAGAGGCTTTCATCAAAATTCTGGTTTGATGCAGTACATACAGCTTATCACATTTTGAACAAGTCACCTACAAAAGCTTTAAAGGTAATCACACCATATGAAGCTTATTATGGTAGAAAACCTAATGTGAGTTATTTCAGAGTGTTTGGATCACTTTCATATGTACATATTGAGAAAAAGGACCGAGGCAAACTAGATGTAAAGGCAAAGAAAGCTGTTTTTATTGGATATCCTATTGAGAGTAAAGGATACAGGTTTTATGTTCCAGAGACAGGTGAAATTATTTTTTCACATAATGCTTATATTGCTGAAGATAAGGTTTATGATAAAGAAGCAGAAATTCTGAAGTTCATTAGTGAAAATGACTATGGAATTTTTAGAAAGATTCTGGATGTAGATGTTCAGCCATATCAGGAGGGAATTAAAATTCTTAGGATTCAAGAAAAAGTTGAAGAAAGAGGAATTTCACAACCTTCTACAGAGTTAGTTCCACAAGAGACTTTGATTCCAGAAATGGAAGAAGTTAAAGTTCCAGAAAGTCCTCGTACCTTAGTAGGGCAAGTTCCAGAACCTGTGGAAGCTGAAAGTTTAGAAAGAGTTTCACCACTATTTAAGGATACACCTACTTGGTTATATCAAACTTGGAAAGATAGTGGTATAAAAACTTTTATTGGAAGAACAAGGAGTCAGACTAGATAACGACAACAAGATCATGTAAGAACAAGAAGTTAGACTAGACAGCAACAACAAAAAGATCACGTAAGTTTTGTTAAAGACTTTGAGATTCATGATATTTTGGCACTCAAAATTGTTGAAGATTCATAAGAATCAAACTTGGCAGCTATGTGAGTTACCAGAGGGAAAGAAGGCTATAGGTGTAAAATGGATCTTCAAAATCAAAAGGAAAACATATGGTACTATTGATAGATACAAGGCCAGGTTGGTTGTCAAAGGATATGCACAACAAAAAGGTATTGATTATGATGAGACATTTGCTCTTACGTCTAGGATGGCTGTTATTAGTCAATACTTGCTTTAGCGGCACATTTTGGTTGGCATATATATCAACTTGACATTAAGACTGCTTTTCTAAATGTTGATTTACATGAGGATGTGTATATTCAGTAGCCAGAAGGTTTTGAAGAGACATGTAAAGAACCCTTAGTTTGTAAGCTTGTAAAAGCTTTGTATGGTTTAAAACAGGCACCTAGAGCATGGTATGAAAAGATACATACATATCTTTTATCCATTGGTTTCGATAACTCAGATGCAGCTCCAACTCTTTATGTTAAAGTTGAAATAGGTATGATGATTATAGCAATCATTTATGTGGATGATATTATAGTCACAGGTCCCAGAGATGCAGATTTGCAGATGTTCAAAGAAGAATTGAAGCAAACATTTGATGTGAATGATTTAGGCATTTTACGTTATTATCTTGGGATTCAAATTTTGTTTCGAGATGAGTGTATCTATATGACACAGCAAAAGTACATTGAGAAACTTTTAGAGAGGTTTCAAATGGTTGATTCTAAACCTATGCAAACACCTATGGATCAGAACATGTCTTTACAAATGGTAGTAGATGCAGAGCCATTTGATGCTACTCTATATAGTCAAGCAGTTGGTTGCTTGATATATCTTTGTAATACACGTCTTGATATACAGTTTGTAGTTTCTCAGTATCAAGGTTCATGAAAAATCTAACAATGTTACATCGGAAAGCATTAAAGTGGATCTTTAGATATTTGAAGGGAACTTCAAATTTTTCTATGGTATTTTCGAAATCTACACATTTGTTACTAAAAGGATTTTCAGATTCTGATTTGGCAGGTGATAGAGACACAAGAAGAAGTACTAGTGGATTTTGTTTTTATCTTGGAGATTGTCTTATTTCATGGCTTTCGAAGAGACAACCCACTATTGCTACTTCATCGTGTGAAGCTGAATATCGTGCAGCATTTATAGCTACTCTAGAGTCAGTTTGGTTGCAGAAGATTTTCAGTTATCTTGATGTAAGAGTACATGAACCCATTCAGATATTTTCAAATAGCCAGAGTGCAATAGCTATAGCAAAGAATCCAGTGCATCATGCAAGGACAAAGCATATAGAGGTACACTACCACTATATTCGAGAGCAAGTAGCTAAGAAGCACGTTGAGTTGATTTATGTTCCTTCTAATGAGAATATTGCATATATTTTTATCAAAGCATTGACTAGAGATAGTCATGAGAAAATTTGCAAGTTACTGAAGATTGTACCATTGTGACATTGAAAGAGGGATTGTTGGAATCAATGTCCAATAGTTTTTATTCCATGCGAACTTGAAATTGCATAGTGTGAAATCATCTTTTAGAAAGGTAAAAGAAAACAAAACTCATGAAAAGAAAAAACGTAGTCTCCTCAATAAAACAAAAAAACATGTAGCGCAAGATAGTTTTTTCTTTATTCATCATGCACACGCTTTTGGCTTTATTGGAAGTATCTACGATAAAGTTTTCTCATGGAAGATCGAAGTTTTATGCTTTTAGAAGTGCTTTTGGAGAAGGATACAAAACTATATAATAAGATCCCATCCTCATTAATCAATCACTCACTCAAGTTCTCAAGGAGATCAAGGAGGAAGAGTCTCACACTCTTGAGGAGGTGGAGATTTGGTGAAGGAGAGGCTACTCTCTTGGAGCAAGAAGTCTTCTACAAGGTGGTGGTAACTACATTTTGTGAGTTAACCTTGTTGGTTGATTTACAATTTTGTTACACTATTTTGTAAGAATAAGGTTAGCTTCGTTGCTTCGCTTACTTCATACAAACTTAGATTATTTCAACATAATCTAAATTTTGTATCATCATCTTCTTGGATATTCTTCCATTAGTGAGTGCACCACTTTATATGGTTGAGTAGTACTCCCATGTTGTAATTTGGACATCTATTTTTAGTGAGTAAGCATCCTGCTTATGTTCCCTTTCCTTGTCTCAAGATCTTTCTTTCTATCTCTCACTTATCATCTTGTCAATTAAGTTGTGTATGCTGAAAAGGTTTTAGTTTGGAACGATCCTTGGGTCCCAAATTCCAACATTTACATGTTGATGTTTTCATTTCAATATTTGCTTTCCTCTATGCTTTCATATAGAATGCATTACTATTATCATTGAAGTAGAGAATGAATCCTCAATTTTGAAAACGTTGTATGCAATTTAATGAAATAAAAATAAGAGAGCATCAAAGTATGGAAATAGTTATCAAGCATAGGCATGCATCTACGAAAGAATATTGGTGCATTTCTCCTTTTTCAAATAATGTTTTCATGCACAAAACATGTTTTTTTCTTGCTTGAAAAAGATAGTTAATGCTCAAGTTTATGCACATAAACAGTTTATCTTTTTAGCAAAGCTAGCAAGTAGAATGTTTGTGCATGGATGATGGGAACATGCATTTCAAGCTCAAGAATTTCTTGATTTAAGTTTGGTGCATGAAAGAGGAATGCCAACACGTGCATGCACTCACATGCATTTGCATGCAAGAATAGGCATTCACATATGCATGATTGTTTGTTAAGTAGTTAGTTAGGAAAAATAGCAAACTAGGTAGTTGCAAGGCTCCTAGCTACCACGCAACTCAAGTAGCTAGTTTTTTTTTTTCCAAATGTGATACTTAGGTATTACTATTTATGAGTCTTGATTAGAAAAAGTAGTCCCTTTGAAAGTCAAGTATTCAATTTTTTTTCTCATTGGAATGGCAAGAAAATAGGGCTCCTTGAAAATTTCCATGATAACTCTAAGTTTTGGAGAAAACTTAGAGAATCATAACAAGAAGCCTAGATGTATCGTTAGCTTGGATTAAAGAAATCATGCATTCAAGTAGGTTGATAAAGTTTCCTTTGTAAGTTTTATCTGATTCTATCTCAAGACATGATAAGAACCAAATAAAATTAAATGGAATTTAAATCGGTTGAACTTTCAAGTTCAAAGGAGAGCTGATATGTTCCAAATTTGTAAAGTGAATAAACTTTAGCATCACTTGAACTTTAGTGTTCAATAGTTGGATGCTAGGTTCCATGACTACATCTCCAATCAAGATGCAAAGTTTTCAAAAAAGCATGGAAACTTTATTAAGCACTTTTCTGAGGATGAGAAAAATTATGCTTGGTTTCGTTTAAGCTAATTAGAGCTTAAAGAAGAAACCAAAGTCAAAGTAATCTTTGGCAATCAAGATATTTCTTAAAGATACATCAAAGTAATCTTTAGGAATTAAGTTATTTCCTAAAGATAAGTCAAATGCAATAGTTCAGTTAACTATTTCATTAATTGTGAAGATGTATCTTTTGGATAAACTCTAGATATACTTCATTTATTAAGGTGATCTTTAAAGATTTTGATACATTATCACTTCTAGAAAAGGATCCATGTGATTCTTAAGTGATAAAGAAGACCATGAAATGTTCATAGTGTAATTATTAAACATTGATTCAATCTAAAAGATGCTTGTACTTTAAAATCAAAAGTGGATATGATTAAAAGTACTCTAGTTGTATCATTTGATTGACTAATGATAATAATTTTCTAGACTCAAGAAAAGTTCCACTTAAACTTTCATCAGGAAGTGGGAAACCATATCCTTAGGTGCTCCTTTAGTTTGATACTTATTCAAGCAATAAAGCTTTGAGTTTTGTTCAAAAGTCAAGAATATATTTTACAGATCAAAGCAAAAGATTCCAAGATGAATCATTTGCTTAATATTGTTTGATTCCTTAAAAGGAATTTCAAGATTTTGAAAGAATCAATTCTCCTTAGATATGAGAACAAAACATTCTTCAAGTAAGTTTATTCGCTAGTAGTTCCCAAGAAGTCCTAAAACCACCGATAGTGGTACCTAAGTCCAATTATTGATATAACCTAAAGTTATATC